>CM039468.1:49155303-49335075 GCA_022433065.1 Begonia loranthoides | reverse complement strand
AAAATAGAAGGAACATGTATCACACGTGCAAAATCTAAAAAAATACCACATGAATACTCTACCCTAATAGGTATTCAAGAATCAGTCCATGAAATTTTAATGAATTTGAAAGAAATTGTATTGAGAAGTAATCTGTATGGAAGTGGCGGCGCGTATATTTATGTCAAGGGTCCTGGATATGTAATGGCTCAAGATATCATCTGATGTGCTACAAGGCCCTATCACACGGAGTCGGGCCAAGAAACTTATTGCTTTTCTAACTAGCTTCTATTTTGCAGGAACTACCAAGATGTGGGATTCTTTGAAGGAGCTTTCACAAGACGATCAAGAAGTTCCTTTTCATTTGATCACTTTGGACGGTGTTCCGCCAACCTAAGCTGGATTCCACATTGCCTAGAAGTATGGTGACGTGAAGACTTAAATTAGCATTTAAGGTCTTATTNATTCATTTTATTGCTGCTGGTTCGAGTATTGATAATTCTCCGGGACAGATTTTTGTAAGCCTCTCCATTTGTTTCTTGGAGTCTATCATCATCTTACCACCTTTTGCAGAAATCATTGATAATACGCAGTATATAGCTAAGCTAACAGAACCAATCAATTTTTGTATTGAATTACAAATAGAGAGAAATCGAGGATCCTATCTGTAATTAAATATATAACAGAACCAATCAATTTTTATATTGAATTACAAATATGTATTGTCCATGAATCTCAATGATCAATAATTGGAAATTGACAAGATAACGAACTCTAGAATATATAAAATATATGGACTACCCCACAAATCTTTCTTTTTATGAATTGTACAGTTAATGAATTTCAAATAAGTCGTATCTTGCTCAGACCGATAAATAGAGCTGAGGTTATAGTGAAAACTGCTAATAGAAAACTGAAATAACTAGTTATAATAAGCATGAAGAGGCTAAATGAAAGAAAATGGATTATTTTCATACATATGTTTATAAAGCACAATCATGATCATGATTGTATCCATATGATTTTGTACTTCTCGACAAATAGAATCTCTTTTGTTATTCTAAGTGCTTATTCTATTCTAGGTAATGAACAACTTTTCCAGTCATTCTAGATACAATTAGAAAATATTGGATCTTCCGTTATTTAAATCGTGTATCGTCGTCACTTGTAGTGATTTCTCATTCAATAAATGACTCAAAAATGATCCACTGATCCAATTTTCAGGTTTGTTACTTTATACATAAGTAAAACATTCAAAATGAGACTTATTTCTTCTACACACGTGCTACAATGGCCGGGACAAAGGGTCGTGATCCCGCGAGGGTGAGCTAACTCCAAAAACCCGTCCTCAGTTTGGATTATAGGCTGCAACTCGCCTGCATGAAGCCGGAATCGCTAGTAATTGCCGGTCAGCCATACGGCGGTGAATTCGTTCTCGAGCCTTGTACACACTGCCCGTCACACTATGGGAGCTGGCCATGCCCGATGTCGTTACCTTAACTGCAAGGAGGGGGATGCCGAAGGCAGGGCTAGTGACTGGAGTGAAGTCGTAACAGCCGTACCAGAAGGTGCTGCTAGATCACCTCCTTTTTAGGGAGAGCTAATGCTTGTTGAGTATTTTGGTTTGACACTGCTTCACACCCAAAAAGAAGCAAGCTACATCTGAGTTAAACTTGGAGATGGAAGTCTTCTTTCGTTTCTTGACGGTGAAGGAAGACTAAGCTCATGAGCTTATTATCCTAGGTCGGAACAAGTTGATAGGATCCCCTTTTTTCCCCCCCATGTTGCCACACGGGTATTCTATTTATTATTATTACTAAATCAAATGACTGCAGATAGGTATTTCCATACAGCTATGAATAGAAATAAATGCATAATGGCTTTGATCATGTATCAACGGCCCACCCCCGGTAGAGGTAGAAGATAAGGTTCCATTGGAACAATTTTTTATTTCTATTTCAGGGTGCTTCATCTCTTTTTTTTTCTTAAGAAAAAAAAGAGATGAAGTGTGGGGAGAAATGACAAGAAGATATTGGAACATCCATTTGGAAGAGATGATGGAAGCAGGCGTTCATTTCGGTCATGGTACTAGGAAATGGAATCCTAGAATGGCACCTTATATCTCATCAAAGCGTAGAGGTATTCATCTTATAAATCTTACTCGAACTGCTCGTTTTTTATCAGAAGCTTGTGATTAAGTTTTTGATGCAACAAGTAGGGGAAAACAATTCTTAATTGTTGGTACCAAAAAAAAAGCAGCCGATTCAGTAGTACGGGCTGCAATAAGGGCTCGGTGCCACTATGTTAATAAAAAGTCGCTCGGTGGTATGTTGACGAATTGGTCCACTATAGAAACTAGACTTCATAAGTTCAGGGGCTTGAGAATGGAACAAAAGACGGAGGGACTCAACCGTCTTCTGAAAAGAGATGCTGCTATCTTGAAGAGACAATTATCTCACTTACAAACATATCTGGGCGGGATTAAATATATGACAGGGTTACCTGATATTGAATAATTGTTGATCATCAAGAAGAATACAGGGCTCTTGAAGAATGTATCACTTTAGGAATACCAACGATTTGTTTAATTGATAATTATTGGCCATGTGTGTTGAAGAGGAAGGAAGGTTGATAATGGAGAGAGGTTATAGTGCATTCACGTTGACACATGGAAAGAAAAAAAATCAAGGAAAAAAGAAAGATAAAGAGAAAGGTAAAAAACCAATCCAAAGTGGTGAAATGAAGAAAGAGTTTAAGTGTTTCTTCTATGATAAGAATGAACACATGAAGAAAGATTGCACTAAATTTAAGTTATGGCTTGAAAAGAAATGTAAGTCAATTTCATTTGTTTGTTATTAATCTAATATGGTTGACATTATTTATAAGACATGGTGGATTGATTCATGTTTTACAATCCATATTTCGATTACCTTGTAGGGTATGCGAAGCCTTCGAAAATTAGTGGGAAGTGAACAGAGCATCTATTTAGGAAGCAAGATGCGTTCACATGTAGAAGCTGTTAGAACGTGTAGTTTAGTTCTAAGCATTGATTTTATTTTAATTTTGGAAAAGACCTTGTATGTTTATACTTTTTCTAGAAATTTACTTTCAGTTTCAAAACTTGTACTTTTGGGTTATTTTTCAAAATTAAACTTCAGTTTATTTTATAAATCTGATCTTATTAGAAATGATACAATGTCTAATAGTTTTTTCTCTATTGATTTACAAAATGAAACCACTCATATTACTTTTCATGTTCACACTAGTATGAAATGATATGTTATAAATGAAGGTTCCTCTATATTGTGGCACCGGAGATTGTGACATATCTCAATACAGATAATTAAGAGATTAGTAGATGATAAAGTATTTGGTACTTTCAATTTTACTGATTTTGAAACTTGTTTAGACTACTTTAAGGGTAAGCAGACCAATAAATCAAAGAAAGTTGCCAAGAGAAGTACAAAAATATTAGAGATCATACATTTAGATATTTATAGTCTGGTTATGGACTCAAATGGTCTGAAATATTTTCTTTTTTATTGATGATTACTCACGATATATGTATCTCTACTTGCTTTAGAATAAAAATGAAGCATTGGAGGCCTTTAAGGTTTTCAAAGCGGAAGTAGAGAAACAATACGGTAAGAAAATTAAGATCGTGAAGACTGATAGAGGTGGAGAATATTATGGTAGATATACTGAGGATGAACAAACACCTGGTTCCTTTGCTAGATTTCTTTAAGAGCATGGAATTGTTGCTCAATAAACTTCCTGGTTCTCCGTATAAGAATGGTGTGGTAAAAAGAAGAAATTGAACATTGTTGGACATGGTGAGGAGTATGTGTAGTAACTCCAAACTTCCTGATTTCTTGTGGCTTGATGCACTTAAGACAACAATGTATAAATTAAATCGAGTTCTAACCAAGATTGTTGAAAATATGTCATTTGAGTTATGAAAAGGTTGGAAACCAAGTTTGAGATATATACGCATTTTGGGATGCCCATCTTATAATACCTCAAAAATACGTTTGGTAAACATAATATGTTTGGGTATAATTTGTATCTATTATTGAAATGTGGGTTGAAGACTTATTATATGATTAAGGGGATAATTGGTGAATTATTGTTTAAGATTTTTAAATTATGAAGGAAGTTGTTAAATTAATGAAAGGAGTGTTAAGTGAGTTAAAAATGGCTGTGGAAGGTTACAGTGGAGAAGTGTGTGAGAGGGGTTGATCAAATTATCAACCGGGTGTGAGTAAAAGAAGGATTCGGTCGACTATGAAGGAATCGGTCGACCAAATGGCTGATTACTAAATATTACAGAGTGCTCCCAAGTTTTGTGATTGAGTATGCGGTTGTGAATGCGGTCGAAAAGATTGACCAAAGTATATTATAGATTGCATCTTAGTTTTGCGGTCGACGAAGTGATCGAGCAGCTAAGATTTGGTTGACTAGAAAATATTACAGAAGTGAAGGAATGAAGGAGTGTGGGAGAGGTCGATCAGTTGTCCAACCATTGATTTTGGCATTGGATCGGTCGATCAAATGATTGACCGGTCCCACAGGAGAAAAATGACAAAAGCAAAACATTGGCGGGGAAGAAATTACCGTTTGACCAATCAATCATGTGATCGACTGATAAATCTGGAGAATTTATCACGGTTGGCGGTCGATCATATGATTGACCATCCCACTGGGTTTTTAGAAAATGTGAATTTTAAACATTGTTGCGGTTGACGATGGCTTGGGTTACTTGATTGGCTACTCGACCAGTTGCACATGGACTCCACAAAAATGTGTGATCCCGAGGTGAGCGTCTTCTGTGATTTTTCCACGTGTTGCTACTTTACAGATGTCATTGCATAAGGGGTGTCAGGTGAGATTATGGGGATTGAGGAGAGCATGTATGGGAAGCTCCTGATGAAGAAAAGAGAGAAAAGAGACAGAAGCTCTCTGGTGAGCATGAGAGAAAGAGCCCAGTGCAAGAGAAGAGAAGAGAGAAAAAGAGAAACAGAGGAATAGGGAGACAAGGAGAAGAGGAAATAATAGAGAAGAAGAAGAAGAAGGAAGGAGTGAAGAGAAGTCTATGGAGAAATAGAAACAGAGAGGAAGAGAGTGAGGCTGAGAGAAGTAAAGAGAAAGAAAGAAAGGGAGAGAGACAGAGTGAGAGTTCTGTGCTTCTGGAGAGAAACTGAGATGAGAGAAGCTCTAAGGAAAGAAGAAAAAAGAAAGAAGAAGAGGAAAGAGGAAGGGGGAAGACTCTGGATGTTGATAAGCCGCTCTCTTCCTCGGGTGTTCTTCTGGTAAGCTGATTCCTTTGTTTCTGTTATGGATTTATGAAGAGGTCTTGTTGTTAAATGTGGAAGATAAATGATGAAGTATGTTATTCTCTGTTAAGGCTTGGATTTATACTCTATTTGCTTAATGCTGTATTTCCATTTATCGTTGGCTACGATTTTATGGATATGGGTCTATGTTATTTATTGCTTTGCTGGAGGTGATTGAGGATATGTTCTCTGTTCTGGACTATTGTTGAACATAAGTAGATTTAATTCAGTAATTTGACTATTGCCATGGTTAGATTGTTCTGTTGGTTGTGTTATGCACTTTTAGGATGTTGTTATTGGACATTGAAGAATATGGATATGCTCTGTTGCTTGGAATGCTCTCTGTTTATTTACAGCTTCGATAAATATGTTCTATTGGTTGAAGGCTTTATGTTGTCTGTTGTTTACGGAATTAATAAACTTTAAGTGAAGAAGAAAGGCGATGAATGAGGATTTATGGTATTGAAATTGTTGAGGATAATGAACTGTAGAAATGAAGTTGGTAATCTGTGATTGCAATGGTTATTCATTTAATGATTTTGAAGGTAATTAAGAAGAGGAAGAAGGTGCTGAGCTCTCTAAGGTTGCGAGGTAAGTGATATTGTATGTGTTTTGGTCTTTGGAGACCTACATCGCAAGAGTTAGGATTTGTATGATGCTTGCATTTACTAGATGTAATAGGTTGTGATCATGTCCTGAGGATGTATTGCTGCTTGATGTTGTGTTTATTAGAATTAGGTTCTTTTAATGATTTGTTTATTAGCTTTAAGTTAAGGATAATGATAATGAGATTCATCATGCTTGAGGATTATAGATTTTGATATCGATCATGGTTTGAGGGTATAGAACTATATGCATTCACGAGCATTGCACGCATTATGGTTTTCAAAAGGTTACGAAAATGGTTTTAAGCATATGTTTTAAAAAGGAAATGGAAACGGTAATGAAATGTGAATAGATTTTTTCATGGACCAATAGGTAAAGCCCAACTCAGAAATGAACGAAAAGTAAATAGACATTTTTGTTGACTAGTAGGTAAAGCCTGACACAGAAACAAAAAGAAAACAAAAACAAAAAATGAAAAAAGAAACTGCTTACGGATTTTGAAAGCTGCATAGGATGTGCATGTTTATTTTATATCACTTACTGAGCATTAGGCTCATAATTTAAGTCTTGTAATGTAGGTACGTACGAGAATAGGTTAAGGAGCAGTTGATGAAGGATTTGCACGTGCAAACCTTGTGGCTAGCTAGGCTAAAGGATTAAAGAAAGAGAAATGGTTTGTAAAGAGTTTTGTAAAGTATTTGAATTGTAAAAGAAAAGAATTTTATTTATTGCATTTTCAACTATTTTGTTTTACTAGTAAAAGTCTTTCGCTGTTTTATAAACGAAAAATATTTTCAAATTACACGTTTTCAAAGAAAGGAAAAACGGGTTGTTACACGTCTGAAGTCAGAATTTATAATCCACAATAAAAGAAACTATACCCAAGGACCATTAGTGGTTATTTCATTGGATATGCAGAAAGGTCTAAGGGGTATATATTCTATTGTCCATCTCACAACACTAGGATTGTGGAATCAAGAAATGCAAAATTTCTTGAAAATGAATTGGTTAGTGAGAGTTATAGATTTTAGAATATCGTTTCTGAAAGAAATCACATTGATGTTCAACCTTTAATTCACGTGAAAGATTGATTGTTTTCATAACGCTCCTCAAGTTCAAATGAGTGTTGGATAATTAATAAATGATATTTCACAAGTTGCTGATGATAATCCAGTATATCAAATTCTTAAGGAAGTTCTAGAAATTGTTGATCAACCAGTTTAACAACAAATTTCTCAAGAAAATGTTCGAACAACACTAATGAGATCTATCAGAGAAAGAAAATCAACTATTCCTAGTGACTGTGTGACATATCTACAGGAATTAGACTATAATGTTGGAGCCAAAAATGATCTCAAGACGTTTTTACAAGCTATAAGTTTTAGTGAATCAAGTTTATGGTATGATGTCATGAAAGATGTAATGAATTTTATGAATTCTAATAGAGTCTGAGATCTTGTTGAGTTGCTTAATGTTGTAAAAGCCATTGGATGTAAATGGGGTTTTAAGACTAAGAAAAACTCATTAGGCAACATCGAAAGATATAAAGCAAGACTCGTTGCTAAAGGATCTACTCAAAAGGAAGGAATCAATTACAAGGATACTTTTTCTCTTGTATCTAAGAAAGATTCTCTTTGCATTATTTTGACATTGGTTGCACATTTTGATTTTGAGTTGCAACAAATGGATGTGAAAATGACTTTTCTTAATAGAGAGCTAGAGGAAGAGGTTTACATGAAACAACCAAAAGAATTCTCCTCTAATGATGGTGATGCACCAATGGAAGGAGATTAGAATATTAACTAAAATATGTTGATGAAGTTTTTGATGTAATCGGTTGAAGAAGTGTGGAAGAATGGTTGAATGTTTGATGAACCAGATGTGGCAAGACTTAGGTGCGGCAGTCGATCACAGGTAGGCAGAGATTGAGCGGAACTAAAGATTTTTGATCATCCAGGAATTCACAGCTGGGTGGGTGGTCGATCAACAATGCGTATAAAAATTACAGAGGCAAGTGTTTTCCGGGCCAGTCCATCATCAACAGTGAAGTTGACAGACCAGTTGGCTTGAAATTTCCTTAAGCTTACCACAAACTTAATTATGGAAAGTCCCACTTTGGAAGCCAATAAATCCCACATTTTAGAAACTCTTGAGCTAAAATTTGGACCACGCCGTTTTGAATGAATAAGGAAAGAACTCCTTCAAGAATTTTGGAAAGAACCTTCAAGGATTATGAAATATACTGGAAAGAACTCAAGTGGTCGGAAATAGCAAGTAGTGAAGATTGCAACTCCCTTTTGGATGACTTGTTGATGGAAATGCCTCTTGATGGTTAGACACCTCTTCACACAACCTTCCTTCAAGGAGTAGGGATGCGGATATCGATAAGAGAACTCACTCAACTGCAAGTGTGCCCAATCTTGTGATGCTACTGACACAAGGATAACTTTGGATGCAACTCACCAAAGTGTTTGAAAAAGCAATCACTCTAATTTCGAAAGAAAGTAAGTTATTTTTGTATTCAAACTTCAATGTATAAAACATAAGCATTATGGGGCTTTATATAGCCAATTACAAATATAGAATAGGAAACAACAATAAAGGAAACTCACTAGGTATTTGACCCTATATGACCGATTACTTTACTATGAATTTAGTAACTTTCTATAGATATTATTTTAGTAATCTTTGCTGGCTTTGGCTCCATGAAATGGTGACTTTTTGGTAGATACTTCCTCTTTAATTTCTCCACGTGAATGGTTGCCAAACCAAGCATAATCGGCTCTTCAATGTCCACTTACTTTTGGCCGATTAAGGAAGGTTTCATTATCTCTATTTTCTTTGGTCTTTCTTGCCCTTCAAGTATGTCTTATTGGGTTCCTTTCCATAGCATTAAGCGTGCAGTCTTCCCTTGGTCTTCATAGGTTGGAAGCTCATCCATTTGGGCCATAATTGATCCACCTTTCAAATAGTTAGAAATATAGGTGTTAATAAGTTTTTGAGCCCTTTCTCTTGTGATTGGACCTTGTAGTCCATCATCCTCTTGGGTTTTTAAGGATTTGACCTCAAATATTCAAGTTTAGGATCTATAGTGGTCTTCTCGTCGTCAATATATGGAGAGAGGTCTTGTACATTGAAAGTGGCTAACACTTTATATTCTCCCAGAAGCTCTATTTTGTAGGCATTGTTGTTGATTCTCTCCAACACCTTGAATGGACCGTCAGCTCTAGGCATGAGTTTGGACTTTATTTCTTGGGGGAATCTTTCTTTGCATAGATGAAGCCAAACCAAGTTGCCTTCATTGAATATTACTTCTTTCCTTCTACAGTTGGCCACTTTCGTATAAGCTTCATTCTTCTTCTCTATAGCTTTTCTTGCTTTCTCATGTATTTCTTTCATAATGTCGGCCTTCTTTGCTCCATTAGAGTTATCAAGTTCTTTGTCGGGTAAGGCCACAAGATCCATAAAAGTGTGAGGGTTGAATCCATATACTATCTCGAAGGGAGTTTGTTGAGTACTTTAGTGCACACTTCTATTATAAGCGAATTCGATGAATGGTAGGTGCAAATCCAAATCCACCAATCTCCCATTTAGCATGCTCCTTAATAATGCTCCCAATGTTCGGTTGTCCACCTCGGTTTGACATTCGATTTTGGGATGGAATGATGTACTAAATAGTAACTTGGTCCCCAATCTTTTCCAAAGGCTTCTCCAAAAGGTGCTAAGCAATTTGGTGTCACGGTTGGAAACAATGGAGCAATGAATCTCATGCAACTGCAGCACTTCTTTGAAAAACATATCGGCCACATGAATAGCATCATACGACTTTGAGCATGCAATAAAGTGAGCCGTCTTGGAGAATCTATCAACAACGAACATGATTGAATCTTTTGATCTAGATGTGCGAGGTAGTCTTATGATGAAATCCATGCTAACCTCAACCCATGGATGTGTTGGAACTGACAAAGGTAGATAGAGTCCTTAGGGTAGAAGTCCACTCTTAGCTTTCTTGCAATCAATGCATCGGTCTACAACCCGTTGCACATCTTTGAGGAGGTAGGGTTAATAGAAATTTTCCTTTATTGCTTCATAGGTCTTCTTCTCCCCAAAGTGACTAGCTAATCCTTCACTATGGGCCTCCTTGATTAAAGATTCTCGAATGCTACATCTTGGAATACAAATCTTGCCAACTTTGAAGAGATATCCATTCATAAGATAAAATCCATTCTTGGGCCCCTTTTGACACTTTTCATACCATTGCCCGAAGACTATATCGTCCGTGTAGGCACCTTTTATCAAGTCAAAATCATATAGCTTAGCAACAAGTTTGGTGAGGAAGAAGTTTCTTTGAGGGACGTTGTTGGTTAATACCACAATGCTCTCCTTTCTTGTTAGAAGCATTGTAGACTTCAGCTTACTTTCCTTTAGTGCTTCAAAATCTTTGGCAATTTGCTCTGGTTGGAGCAGAGCTAGTTTGACCTTCTTTCCACTGAACTTGAATGTGTAGCAATTAGTAAAGCCATCATGTATAGTCTTTTAATCACGGCCTCCCCAGAAGTAGATGACTTGCACTCATCTGAACCACATCACATAGTACTTTGTTTGAGAAACTTCCGATAGAGAATTCAATGAGAGCTTGCTTACTAATCTTGATGTCTTCTTTGTCGTTTAACTAACTTAGCTTGTAAGGAGTCAGATGCAAGGTTGTTTCTATCCCCAATTTACTCACTAGATCTGTAGAAACCACATTGGCACAACTTCCTCCACCAATAATTAGAGAACAAACTTCTTCCTTGACTTTGCAATAGCTATGGAAGATGTTTTCTCTTTGACAATCGTCGATGGTTGCCTTGGTAGTGAGTGCTCTTCGAATGACCAAAAGGAGGGAACCCCCTTGAGCATATAAAGTTTCCACTTATGTTTCCTCCTCATGTGCTTCACTTTCATCCTCGCTTTCAACTTCATTAGTGCCTTCTCTTAATACCATCACTTTCATCTTTAGACATTGATAGGCTTAGTGTTTGATTCTCCAAGGCATTTAAAGCACTTAATTTCTCTTGTATTTGGATTTTGTGCTTCTATAGGTAGCTTCTTGTTGTCACTTGACTTAGTAGTAGCACCTTTCATATATATACCCTTGTCATGAAGCTTAGGTGGTGGTTTGGAGAAACTTGTATTTCTTTGAGGGAACCGGCTAAACCCTCTCCTTCTCTTTCCTTTTCTTTTGTCTTTCAACCTTTAGACCCAACTTGATCACATCCTCTTAGGTGTTGTAAGATTGTAGCTTGATAATGTCTCCAATGTCATAGTGAAGTCCTTGGATGAACCTTGCAATTGTTTGGTGTTTTGGCTCTTGCAAATTGCATCTTGTCTTTCAGATTTCAAACCCGGCAACATACTCTTCGATGGTTAACAAACTTTGCTTGATGCCTTGCAATTGATAGTAGAGTTCTTGCTTGTAGTGACTTGGAACAAACCTCTCACTCATGAGCCTTTTTAATTGTTTCCAAGTTTGGATGTCCTCTCCCTCTTGTCTTCTCTTTGATTGCGTGTTGTTCCACAAAATACTAGCGTACCCCGTGAACTCTAGTGTTGCTAGTTGAATCTTTTTTCTCTCTGAGAAATTGTAACACTCGAATATTCTTTTGACCTCTTCCATCCACTCAATATAATCGGTGTCGTTGCTAGAACCATTGAATGAAGGGATGGATACCTTGATAAGTCTGGAGTCATCTTTTTGTGTTGGTCTCCTTCTATGATTGGGGAACTCCCCATACTTGGTTCCTTCCTTTATGAAGTCCTCATCACTATCCGAATAAAAAGGTTGCTCCTTTGGCCTTGTTGAATGAGAACTCATGAATTGTTGGTACATGAACCGAAGATTGTCAATTTGTCTTTGTATGCTAGAATCGGCTGCTCATGTAGATGGTGCCTCAGTGTTTGGAACAGTGCTCAGATTCACCTTTTTTTGTGTGCCACTTTCATTACTCCTCATTTCATCATTAAGAAAAGAAGAATAGAATTAGGAATCATTTTAGCTTTGATAACAAATCATGCACCAACGGGAAGGGGATTAGAATATAACTTGAAATATCTTGATGAAGTAGAAGTGTAGAAGAATGGTTGAATGTTTGATCAACCGGATGTGGCAAGACTTAGGTTCGGCGGTTGATCACAGGTAGGCAAAGATCGACCGAAACTGAAGATTTTTTATCATCTGGTAATTAGCTGCTAGGCAGGCAGTCGATCAATAATGCATATAAAAATTACAGAGGCAAGCGTTTTCCAGACCGGTTGATCGTCAACGGTGAAGCTAATCAATCGGTTGGCTTGAAATTTCCTTAAGCTTACCATAAACTCAATTATGGAAAGTCCCACTTTAGAAGCCAATAACTCCCATGTTTTAGAAGCTCTTGAGCTGAAATTTGGACCATGCTTTTTTGGATGAATAAGGAAAGAACTCATTCAAGAATTTTGGAAAGACCCTTCAAGAATTAGGAAATATGCTGGAAAGAACTCAAGTGGTCGGAAATAGCAAGTAGTGAAGCTTGCAACTCCCTTTTGGATGACTTGTTGATGGAAACTCCTCTTCATGGTTGGACACCTCTTCACGCAGCCTTCTTTCAAGGAATAGGGATGTGGATGCCAATAAGAGAATTCACTCAACTCCAAGTGAGCCCAATCTTATGATGCTACTCACACAAGTATAACTTTGGATACAACTCACCAAAGTGTTTGAAAAAGGAATCACTCTAATTTCTAAAGAAAGCAAGAACTTTTTGTATTCAAACTTAAATGTCTAAAACATAAGCACTAGGGGGCTTTATATAGCCAATTACAAAACATAGAAGGAAACAACAATAAAGGAAACACATTAGGTATTAGGTTCTATATGGCTGATTACTATACTATGAATTTAGTAACTTTCTAAAGCTATTATTTTATTAATCTTTGCTAGTTTTGGCTCCACGAAATGGTGAATTTTTTGGCAGCTTCTTCCTCTATAATTTTACCACTTGGATGGTTTCCAAAACCAAGCATAACCGGCTCTTCAATGTGCACTAGCTTTTGTCTGATTAAGGAATGTTTCCTTTATCTCTATTTCCTTTGGTCTTTCTTGCCCTTCAAGTATGTCTTCTTGGGCTCTTTTCCATAACATTAGTGGTGTGGGCTTCCCTTGGTCTTCATGGGTTAGAAGCTCATCCATTTTGGCCATAATTGATCCACCTTCCAAATAGTTAGAAATGTAGGTGTTAGTCTTTGGGCCATTACTCTTGTGATTAGATCTTGTAGTCCATCAGATGGTGAGCAATTTGTATGCAAGCTTAAGAAATTCATATATGGATTGAAACAAGCCTCCCGTTAGTGGTATTTAAAGTTTCATGATGTTATCTCTTCATTTGGTTTTGTTGAGAACATTATAGATTAATGTATATACCAGAAGGTTAGTGAGAGTAAAATCTTTTTCTTAGTTCTATATGTGGATGATATTTTACTTGCAACTAATGATAAAGGTTTATTGCATGAGGTGAAACAATTTTTCTTTGAAAACTTTGATATGAATGACATGGGTGATACTTCCTATGTCATCGGTATTAAGATTCATAAAGATAGATTTTGAGACATTTTGGGTTTGTCTGAAGAAACTTATATCAATAAAATTTTAAAGAGATTTCAGATGAAAGATTGTTCCTCTATTATTGCTTCAATTGTAAAGGGTGATAGGTTCCATGACAACTAGTGCTGAACAACGACTTTGAGAGGGGGCAAATGAAGAACATTCTATATGCTTCAGTTGTTGGGAGCCTAATGTATGCTCAATTATGCATAAGACCTGACATTGCATATCAAAGTTGTTGTGATGTTAGGAAGATATCAGAGTAATCCAGGTAATGACCATTGGACTGCTATAAAGAAAGTATTGTGGTCCCTTCAAGGAACCAAAGACTATATGCTTATGTATAGATGGAATGATAGCTTGGATGTGATTGGATACTCTAATTTAGAATTTGCTGACTGCGTTGATTCACATAAATCAACATTTGGATACATTTTCATATTTGTCGGTGGAGCTGTATCTTGCAGAAGTGCAAAACAAAACATGATTACCACATCTACTATTGTAATATCCCAGATTTTCATAATACTAAGTATAGACCTAAGTGATGATTTTGGGAGTATTAGGGGCTAAATTGGATGATTAAGGTGTTGGTCAAAGGAAGTGTATTTGGATATAGTAAGGTTGAGGATATGAGATTGTTGATATTTAATGGATTTGGTGTTAGTTTTGAAGTGTAATGATAAAAACAACTTAGAGGAATTGTTAATTGTGGTGATGTCGGTCGATCAAGTTGGATATGGTCGATCATCAATGTTGTAAACCATTACAATGGAAAAGGATTTTTGAGGCGGTTGATCACTTGAAGGAGGTTGATCGACCAGCTCCAAAGAGAATTTAATCCAAATAGCAACGTTTTTTAAAGCGGTCAATCGTATGAAGGGGGATGATCAACTGGGTCCAAAGCAGACTTAAAAATATTGATTTGCGGCTGATCATCTTCTGAGGTAATGATCAATCAGTTTCTTCAAATATTGTACAGAAACTATTTTTGCGGTCGATTACCCGAAGGGTTTGAAAGACTGGTAATCTCAAACGTTGACTAAAATATAAATCGATGTGTGTTCTGGTTTGAAGAGGAAACACTTTGGATGCTTAGGCGTCCCTCCAGACATCTCTTTACCTTTAGATGGATACTGAAGAGGTAGAAATTTTGGAGTATAAATAAGAGACATGTTGGAGTGCTGTATTGTTTAGACAGAAAGAGAGCCGAGAGGTTCTGGAGAAAAAGAGAGCGTCAAGGAGAGAAATTCTGGAGATGAGAAAAAGAGAGAGAGTTTAAAGAAAAGGTTTGATAGAAAGAAAAAGGAGAATGTGTGAGTGAGAGAGAGCATTGTGAGGGAGGGTTGTGTGAAAACGTGGGTGAATTATGGGAAGGAAGACTCTAGAGATTCAAGTCTTCTCTCAAGGATTTTGTTCAGGTATTCATAGTTCCTTTCCTGAATTTTATCATCACTGTTATGAGAAGGTTGTGATAAGAAGAGGATAAATGGATGGAGGGTTGAGAATAATCCTTGTTTTCGTACTGCTTTTATGATTGCATCCAAAACTGTCTCTATTATTTATTCTTGGAAATGCTCTTCTTTTATTGATGGATTTTAATTGGAAGCTATGCTGCTTATTGGAAGCCATTGCTGCTTGTTATATATATTGAGTATTTCAAGGACTATATAATGCTCACTAGAAATTGTTGGGAGTTATGCTCTGTTTATATAGTTTTGGTTTTCACTGTGTTTCCATGATATTGAGCATTGTCAAAGTTTAATGCACTGTAGTTGTTTTTTATTCTTCATTCAAGTGGTAGTGTGATAGGCATGATCAAGAACTTTTGCCTTGTTGAATAAGTTGTCCTGCCCTTTATTTTAGTTTCAAGTAGATAAACAGTTTCAAGGATAGTACATTGTTGGAATTGGTTAATTGTTAAGATAATTGTGGATGATAGTTATTGATATATGTTATATGAAATAGTTATCAATAATGATTTTTTTAACTTTGAAGGTATGATTACTTTGGAAGCATATGTATTGAATTTCATTGAAGGCGCCAGGTAAATGGTATTACATGTGTTTTCCCTTTGGGGCTACATCACAAGAGTTTAGGAAGTTGTATGCTGACTATGTTTATTAGATGCTTAGGTTATTGATATAGTTATTGATCGAGGATGTACTATTGATTGCTTGATGTTAATGTTGTCTTTATTAGAATTAAGTTTAGTTTCTTTAGATTAAGGATTGATCATACTTTGAGGATATGTTAGATAAACTTGCATGGGTTTATATACGTTCATGCAACATTGATTTTATAAACTATTCAAAAATGGTTTTTATGCATTGTTTTGAAAAGGTAATATGGAATAAATGAATAAACATAAATATGTGCTTAGAGATGTGAGTTCTTTAGTAGCTGCTCGATGTGGGTCATTAGGTGCTACTCCACCTTGTGAAGTTGACATCTCTAACACTTGTATGGTTAACTGAAACAAAATGAAAATGGAATACACGTGAATAAATGTAAATGGATGTAACGAGATGTGGGTTCTTGAGTTGGCTGCCTGTATGGGTCATTAGGTGCCACTCTACCTTGTCAAATTGGTATCTCCAACATCAATAAAGGTAAAGGTAATGGAAAATGAAAATGAAAACTGTACATGTTTTTATAAAGAGCATAGCATGAGCATTTTACAGTTTATATCACTTATTGAGCTTTAGACTCATAGTTTAAGTTTTGTGATGTAGGTAAGGATCCGATGATCGGATAAAACTCTTAGAGGATGCAACTGATGGAGTATGTTAGGCCTTTTGTGTTGTTGGCGAATTGACCTTGGTGGGATATGGCTTAGGGAATGTTTTTTTTTTTTTTTTGTGTTAAGTATTTCAAAGTCTTTTAATGGTTTTTAGTTGTGATGAACGTTTTAAATAGTTATTGTTGTTTACTTTAAATAGCTTTTAAATTGATGATTTGTAATGTTTTATTCTGCAAAGACTTTTGTTTTTGTTTACAATGATTTTCTCTTACAAGATTTTAAAGAAAATTTTTATACGGGTTAAAGGAAAGTTAAAATGGAACACGTGATGTTACAACTACGGAGGCTAAGTTCGTATCATGTTTTAAGGTTACTTTACATGGTGTATGGATGAAGAGTTTTATTTCAGGGCTTAAAACCTTGGATTCTATTTCTAGGTCATTGAAGATATATTTTGACCATCCAACTACAGTTTTGTGGCTAAAAACAATAAAAGTGGTCTTAGAAGTAAGCACATCGACATTGAGTATTTAGCCATAAGGGAATGTGTTAAGGATGCCACAATGGTCATCAAACACCTTAGCACTGAATTGGTTATAGTCGATCCTTTAAGTAAAGGCATGCCACCATCGAAATTTAAGGATCATATAGAAAGAATGAGACATTGTTCCTCTATGTAATTTTTCGTTGTGAGAATGAATGTTAATATAACTCTTCTTATGATATTTATCATATTCATATTTGTTGTGCACACATTTAATTTGAGAAATATACCGAAGTATTGGACTTAGAATAAACATAGGGTTTATTCATTAAGATTATGGGCAATTAAGAAGGAACATAATATATAGTTATACATAGAAGATAATACTCAAATCTATTACAAGGACCTATTGCCATGATTCATGTATTGTGTTTTCTTACTACATAAATAATATAAAACTCAGACAAAGTGAGAAAATGTTGGCATTAGCAGTTTTTCAAAGTAACTAACTGCCAAAGCCAAAGGGTGTGGTCTAGTTTTTGATAATTTTTATCAAAGAAACTACCCACACACCTTTTCATTTGTAACTTCATGATGGAAGAAGTATAAAAACAAAAGGAGTTAAGTGTTGGAGGTCCCTTAAGCCTATAATTTCATTCAGAAACAAAGATACACCATCAACACGAGATACGCAAGGTTTAGAAGTGATTGTTCAAAGAATGAATCAACTGTCCCTATTTTAATTTCAATGGTTAGAGGTAATTCAAAAAAATTCCGTAATTGATCTAAATGCTTCTAATTTTGGTTGTAAAAGCATATTTAGATTATTGAAGATAAATTAATAAGCAAGGCTACAACGTTGGTGACAAGTGGGACGAGTGAGCTCACGCATGGGCGCTAGGGTGCCAATAATTTGGAGTTGCAACGCTGATCGTAACTTAGGCGTTGTGGCATTAGACATGTTTTAAGTTATTTTTTAGAACTTTTTCTATATGTCCTTGAATTGGGTACACTAATAAGAGTTTTATAAGTGTGCTTGCAAGGGTAAAACTATTAGTAAAGATTCAAGTGTTGAATTGGATTGGGAGAATAATGGTATTCAACAGTGTCAAAAGGTAGACAACAATTCAAGTAGGGTTTTATTTACAAATTTTGATCACGCATTTCAAAGTTTGCGAAACACTATTTTGAGTTATATCTCACACACTATGAAATATTATGTCTTACAACATGTCATATTTCATTATATATGTTCTTTTATTGCACGTTTATTTTTATGCATGTATTTTATTACTATGTATTTACTGGTCATGGGTGTCAGGTTTATTTGGTTTGTGAGTAATGTTGTTGTTTGTTGTACACAAACTAACATTCAAGTATGAATTTGTATGTTACACGATGATTTTTTGAGAAGGCTTATAACATTGCGTTTTTTAGTGAAAATTCTTAAATCTGATCTATAAAATCTGGCATTTATTATTTGTTTATTATTTTAAATGGGTTTTTGGACTATTGGGCCTTTTTGTCTAGCGAGCCAAATTTCAAGAATAAAAAGCCAGTTCTTTTCCTTTCAGCTTATTTTCACTTCTAGATGGCAGAGATAATGACCAAGAGAGTGGGAGAGAGAATGGAATTTGATGAACGATTATCCCTCGATTGCTTCCAAGCGTTCTCGTTGAAGGATTTAGAAGATAAGTTGGTTGGTTTATCATTTTCTTATTAATGTTTATTCGTTAAAATTTTGAATTTTTGACTTGTGGATCCGAATTATGTGCTTATTTCATCCAGACAAAGTTGGATCATATATATTAGGGTGTTGATAATCCATAAAACTAGGTATTTCCAAGTGTAAGTCAAAATTTAAGTGTTGGAAATTTTTTGGTTTTAAACTTTGAATCACGAATTTTAGTTGCAAAGTCAAAATTAATAGTTAAAAATCGGTAATCTTTGTACAAAAATGTTCTTTTGTTAGTCTTGAGTTTTTATGACATTGAAAGAGTGTTTGATTGGAGAGTAGATCAAATTGCAGTGAAATTCAATTTGTAGAACATAATGCTTAGGCGTTATACGCCGAGAGCCACACCATTTTTAAGAAATGGAAAACGAAAAAAAAAAAATCTTGATTTACACCTAGGTGTTATTGGGCATGATGTGGCGACGTTGTTTGCTATTTGTAAGGTTTGTTGGTATGTGACACATGTCCTGCCTAGGCGTCTCAAGTTGAGATGTAGGGACATTAAAGCAAACACTTGTCCATGTGTTGAGGCATGTTATGTCGTGGCATTTTGTGAGGTATGTGGAGGTATAATAACGTTAGGGCTTCCTGTGGTATGTCTCAATATTACCTCAATTTTGGGCCAATTTAGATTGTAGCCCATTTGAAACCCAAGTTTTTTCTAATCAAGTTTAAGGTAGAGATGGTAAACGAGTGAATTGGTGACTCGACTCATTTAACTCGTGGCTCATGTTGAATTTTTTTTGGGCAGACTCACAAGGCTCAAATCATTGAGCTCGCTAAGCTCGTTTGGTTAGGCTCGTTTAACTCGATTGCTCAATGAACTGAATTTTTTTAGCTCAGCCGATTCGTTTGTCACTTTATGCATTCCACCTGTTTGTATAAATACGAGAATGAAAATTTCATTGATAAAAGTAAGTTGCTTAACTAACACTCATCATTTCAAATGAGCTTTTTAATTCTCTACTTAGTTATTTTAGATAAATCTCATTGTTAACTAAACTAATTAAAAAATTAGTAATTGAAATATAAAATTCAGCAAAATATGATATTTGCATATCTTTTTAGTCAATAGTTTTTTCTTATACTGTTTTTCGAGTATTGTTAGAAACGCTAATTATAACTACGTCATTTGTGTCTGTTGGATGTACTATATTTGATGGAAAATAAAAAAATGTTACAAGGTACATGCAACCAAAGTACTAATGAGAAAAATATTTCCATATGAGTGTTGCTCCATCTCCTTGCTACTCTTTTCTTTTCTCCATGTCTCTTTTCTATCTCCATCTTTCCTTCATTTTTTTTTTTTTTTTTTTTTATAAATATCATATTTCTCCTTCATTTTTTTCACCAAAAATTCTTTCAATATCTTAATCTCTTACTTATCAATTCGTAGTACTCCATGAATAATAATATGCAGCTTTAACTATTTGTAATGATATTTATATGATATACTTTTTTATTGGATCTTCTCAAATATTTTTTCATATATTCATAAAATTTTTTTGTTAATTAAATTACTAACTATTATATTTTGATATTATAACAATAAATAATTATTATAATTTTAATAAATAAAAATTTTAAAACTAGACATTATATTGATATAATTAAAAACATTTATATATGCTCGGCTCGTTAGGCTTGACTCGCTAAGACTCGTTAGACTTGTTTAGTAGGCTCGGTTTGTTTAACTCGTGTCTCACCTCGAGTTGAAATCACTAGGCTTGGCTCTAGGCTCGACAAGCTGGACTTTTTAGGCTTGACCTGGCTCACCCGACTCGTTTGTCACCTTTATTGATATGTATAGAGGGTTGACTTATTTGTTGGATTTATTAAACAGTGGCAGAGGTTTATTCATTATATTTAGTGGTGTAAACATGATTTTCTAAATCTATTTTAAGACGTGTTCTCATATTTTATTTGACATATCTTCTCCTTAAGACATCTTGGTTTTTATATTGTATATATGATTTCACCGCTACGTTCATTAGAACATGAATTTATTATTTTGAACTACTCATCAACTTGGTCACGTGAACCAAGTTTTTGTTGTTGCATGATTAGAGTAATGAGATAACTAATTGTATTCCTGAGTGCAAATCCCTAAACCATATCAGAGTTGTGCTATATTATTGTGAGGACCGAGTATCATTTTTTGGCGTAGCGTACTAAGAGTTCATGAGTTACTTCTTTTTCAGTGAGGTTTTATATTGTTATAGTGGTGATCTATTTTTATTACATATCCTGATATAGTGGGTTATTCTTGACACTTACCCCATTGATGTTCTTTCTATTCCGTTTTATCATATGATTTTTATCTTAGCATGTCTACTCATTTTTATATAGCACTTGAATCCATGCTAAGTTTACTCCACTTACCACAATGATATCCCTTTTTCTGGTCATAGTTAGAGTAATTATAAGTAGCTAATGCAGGATCGAGTTTGACAGTTACTTTCCTAATTTTATTTCTAAAATTTATATACAAGTTTTCTTTAATTTCATTTTTTATTTTGACCTTATTTTTGTATTAGCAATTCAACCAAAACTAAACTAGGATTTTAGGTTTGGTTCTGATCTGGTTTCAATTCAGTTCTTGCAAAAACAAAATCCAGTTTCAGTTTCAAAATTACTGGTGTAACACCCAAAAATTTTATCAAATGTAACTTGATATATTGCGACACTCTTATGTTAAGTTTATGATTTTGTTGTCTTGTTCTTGTTGGATGAATATTTGGAATATAGGTGGTTCTAGAATGTGAGACATTGAGAAGTTGTTTATGTTTAGATAAGATGAGAAATCAAAGTTGTTTTGCATCCTGGAATGGTTGGATGATGAATCGATGTAGTTCAAATTTAAAGTTTTTGCTCTCTGGAAGTTTTGTGCTCAACCGAGCATGTGTAGAGGTCGATTGGCATAGTTGAGAATAAATTTGGAACCCTCAGTGATAATTTTGGTAGACTTGTGTTTTGAGGCCATCGATCGGCAGGCAAAGAAAAAAATTAAAGTTTGAAGCCTGCAGGTAGAGTGGCAGACATTTAGTCTAAGGCAATTCAGCAGAAAGGCGGACGTCTGGTCTAAACAAAATAGAAAGTTGGACGTTCAGTCTAAGCAAAATAGAAAGGCGAATGTTTGATTTAAACAAAATAGAAAGACAGATGTCCGATCTAAACAAAATAGAAAGGCAAATGTACAGTCTCAGCAAAATAGAAAGGTAGGTAGATGACAGAAATTGAAAGAGTGAACGTTCAATCGTGGTTATAAAAGAATAATTTGATGAAACCTTAGCCACTTTTTTATCAGGATCCACAAAATTTTGCCATTTTCTCTCAAGTTCTCTGGAGGAATGTCAAATTCATGTTAGGATTTTGTAAATTTGGATTTATCCATCGTTTATGTGATGAGTTATGGTGTTGGGTGAGAATGATGATTGGAATTGTATGAGTCAATATTTGGGTTTACTTAGAGAAAATTTCATTGTAATATCTCGAATCTTTGTTGAGCTGAAGACATAGCTTAAGTGTTAATTTTTGGGATATTAGGAGTCAAGTTGGACAAGTAAAGATATTGGTCAAGAGAATTGCATTTGAAATAAGTGAATGATGATATACCCCGTTAGGTTCATTGTTAGATTATGAAAAGGATTGAAGTTAATTGGAGAATTTTATGATAATACTTGAAGTTATATTGGACGATATCAATTTGATTGATAGTTAATGAGAAATAGTAAGAGAAAACATATTTGGACGTAATTGAATATTATAAAGTTAAAGGTATATGATTTATACTATTTTAGGACATATTAATGAAGGATATGTGAAGAAGGAATGGTGAAATATATGGTATAGGTTGAGGGTTGGAAATTTGGGAGAGTGAAATATGGTAATATATATATATATATATATTTATATGGGAATATATGTATGCCACGAAATAATTTGGAGAATTATGTAAAAACGAACTGCTTGGAGATGGCGGTCGATTAGGGCGGTCAGTCAGCGAGGTGCGATCGACTGAAATAAATAATTGATGTTTCTGAATGAAAACGTAGCGGTTGATCGTGTATGATCGATATACGCCTATAGAGGGGGGTGAATATAGCGTTTTAACTTTTTCGTGCGATATTTTAATCTCTAATTACCCTAAGTGATTTAATGCATATAATTAAAATATCGATAACAAATATATGCAATCATATAAAGAGTAAGGGTTAGAGAAATGCACACAATGTTTGTTTACGCGGTTCGGCAAACAAGTCTACGTCCGCGCTCCAAGTTGCACTTGGAGATACACTAATTAATTGGCTTGCGGGTGCCAATAAAACCGTTTACAAATTGACTATTAGACGGGGCATCACCCTTGACTAATTCTTAGGTCGTCAACCTTAGACTCTTACGAGTTGTCACCCTAAGTTTGACTATTTCAGGGCGTCACCCAATGATGAATTCTTAGGGAATCACCCTTTACAATCAAACACAATAATAATTTGGAGATTAACTCTCAAATCTATCTAATCCGAATTCTCCCAAAATATAACTCGCAAGTTCGGAATAGGTAGAATTGGATATACAACAATATCGAAAGCTCACAAAGATGTTATCGCATATGAAAATCGGCAGAGCTTCGCTTTAGAATCCCTTGGTTCGTTGTTGAGAGCTTGGAGTGATCTCATATTTATAAACACTGCCTAAACGGTCGACCTTATGTCCTAAACAGTCGACCCTTTTACTAGCCGTTGCAATTCTTCCCGTTGAAATTTGACCGTTGGGAAAATATATATGGTGCGGTCGACCGTACGGTCGACCTTTTCCTTCATGCAGAAATTCTGGAGCAAACTGTCAATTGTGCAGAATTTTAGAGTTTAGGACGCAGAATTTCGCGTCCGCTGCATCCGCAAGTCACAGTTTTTGCATCCGCAAGTCAATGTTCACCAGTTTAGGACGCAGATTTGCATCCGCATCTGTCATCCGCTGCATCCGCAAGTTACTGTTCACCAGTTTAGGACGCATTTGCTGCATCCGCATCTGTCATCCGCTGCATCCGCAAAACACCCTGAAAATGACAGATTCAAATCGGACGCCAATATTTGCGTCCTCTGCATCTGCTTCATCCGCAGACTCAACCCCACTACACTCGAATTCTGCCCTTGAACTATATTAAGTCCCTAAAAGATATCCAACACTACATGGACTCAAATAAACATGTTAGAACATTAATAATACCCATTTTGAGGGTATTTCCAATATACACGGATATAAATATTATGATAAAAACGATAAGAAAAATATCCGGAACATATAAAATATCAACTTATTGATTTATTAAATTAATCAACATTTTAGTCATCATCAAAATACAACTTAGCCTAACAAAAAGGCTAACAATCTCCCCCTTTTTGATAATGACAAAATCCAATAAGTTGTTTTCCTAAAACTAAGCATTTGCATACAAATATTGCATATTAGATTTTTCCAATTAATTTATGCAATTTATCAATCAATAAAATCCATGCAACATGCTAATCCATGTTATTCAACTCCCCCTAAAATATATTACAACTTATACATTATTCTCCCCCTTTTTGTCATAATCAAAAAGATTTACTAGGAGAGGGGAGTCAACACACAATCAAGAAATATTGTCAAAATAAGAGTAGTAAAAGATTCATGGAAGAAAGTATCCCCCTTAAACAGTAACAACATGAATAAATTTAGGGAATATGAATTAGAATCCAAGGACAATCTCAATATTATTGTCAACACTTAAATCTACCAAAAATTTTATCAACATAAATTCATCAAAATATTTGTCTAAACAAGATTCTCCCCCTTAATCAATGAGTTAAACCACAAAGCAAACAAAGGAGGCAAACAAGTATAAATCATCAAGATTATTCAATATATAATGTGATTACTCCTCGAGCAATTATCAACAACTGAAAACCATCTCTCTCTTTAATCGATGAATCTAACCAAAAAGAAAACCATGAAGAGAAATATACATTCAATTGCAATTTGTGGTTAAAAGAAATATACCAATTGTAAATAACCACAATCACAAAGATTTCTAACAAAAAACATTCTCCCTCTTTTCTATTAAGCAAAGAAATTCATTTGAGGGAATATAGACATTAAAGTTCAATGAGTGGTAAAAGATAAGATATCAATCTAAGCAACCACAATCACAATTCTATTTTAACAAAGTAGTCTCCCCCATTTTTCCATTAATCATACACCATTTAGGAGGGATTTATGCATTTAAGTCCAAACAATAGACACAAAAAGGAATGAGATTCAAGAAATTAGAAATCAAATGTAAGAACTGGAATACATTTACATATTAAGAATTGTAAACAAAAGTGAAATTTCGAAGAGAGATACCAATGTTTAAAAACAAACTCAATCAAGTTATCTCTCCCCCTATG
Source organism: Begonia loranthoides (assembly GCA_022433065.1). Classification (NCBI taxonomy): domain Eukaryota; kingdom Viridiplantae; phylum Streptophyta; class Magnoliopsida; order Cucurbitales; family Begoniaceae; genus Begonia; species Begonia loranthoides. The sequence continues at coordinate 49,310,149 of CM039468.1, read as the reverse complement.
TTAAACACAAAAACAACCCATTTGGGGATATTTCACACATTCAGAAGATTTGCTCTCCCCCTTAGAGCAATAATAAAACAAATTCATAAATTTCTCCCCCTATAACTTTATTAACTAGCAAATAGGAGTGAATCTAAAAACTCAAGCGAACCATCCAAGTTTAATTAGAAATATATCAATTGAAAAACAATCTATGGATGAATTCACATTTTGTAAGCACAAACAAAATTTTACTCCCTCTATCATTTTACACATAACCAAGTAGTTTGGGGAATCTAAATATGATACCAAATAAAAATCCAAAGAATATTATACCAATTGATGAAATGAAATCTAATTTCAAAAATACTAATTGATATAATCTATCTTTCAAGGATATTCAAGGTAAGAACGATTCCTCTCCCCCTAAATCATTGCATACAATTAAAACATTGGGGATGGAAATCCAAGATAGATACCAATTGTAGAAGTTTAAAGCAAAACAATTATTGATACCAATTTAGAGAGTTCAAACCAATGGTCAATATTGATATCAAGTTGAATGTCAACTACAAAAGTTATTTCCCCTTTCAAATCAAAAAATTGAAAACATTTGGGGAATATGATACCAAAAACAAGGTCTTACCATATAATACCAATTGAAAAAATAAATACATTCATTTAAAGATTTGAAACTAAAAAAGAAGATATGAAAAACCAATTTGAAAGTTAAATACAAATTCTTCTTCCATTTGATGTTAAGCAATTTTAGTCATAACGGAAGCAAACTTATCAAGATTAAAACATTTGTATTTTTCTCCTCCTAAATCATTTATCTCATTTCAATTCAAGGAGAAATAAAACACTATTTTTTAACAAATTTTCTACTCTTCTCCCCTTATATCAAGCTAATTTTAATTCATGGGAGAAGCCAATTTATCTTACACGATTCTATATCCAACAATTTAACAAATTTATGAGAATATTCAAAATAGAAACCCAATTGTTGGAACTATTAATCAAAATACTAATTGCATGAATAAAGCTTATTTCAATCTATATAAATACAAAAAGATTGAAGTTAACAATTAATCCAAGTAAATGTTCTACTAATCAAAGTTAAACAAATTCAAGAATCAAAAACAATTTAATCCAATGCAATTCCTAATCAAAATCCATAGAATTGATTCTAAAGAAATTTCAACCAATTAAAGTCTAAATAATCATCCAAATCAAATTTCACAACCAATTTTAATCAAAACAAAAAGAGTTGTGTACCTCCAAGATAATGTCCATCTTTAAAGCATTGGAGGCATTCTTGAGGCTTCTCCCCTTGTATTGGATATTCAAGTATCCAATTCCTTTTCAACCTCCTTAGGAGAACCTCCAACCTACAAAACAAATCAATTCGATTTCTTTGGTACCCAAACCATTTTGGGTCCATTGGTTATAGGTTTGGTTCCTTTAAGAACCCACACAAATTTAGAATTTAAATTGGATTTAGAATTTAAATTAGACTTATATTTAAAATTCACATTCAAAGAATAAGCAACTTTAGAATTAAAGGTTGATTTCACATTAGTATTTAATTTTAAGGGACAACAAAATGATTTATGTCCAATACAATTGTAAGAATTATAAGTAGAAGATCTAACAAATAAATTATTGCAATTCTTCTTTTCAAAGGGTTTATATCCAATACCGGCTTTATCAAAAGTAACCCTTTGAGAATTCAAGAGCATATTTAAATTTTTGCTTCCATTAGTGAATTTAAGTATAACCAAGTTTAAATCATCATTTTTAACTTTCAATTCACTAACATTAATCTCAAGAGATTTCATTGTATCATTCACATCTAAAATAGATTTAGATTTAGCATGTAAAGATTCAATCTCTTTTTCACGTGATTTGATCGAAACATTCAATTCATCATTCCTAATTTTCAAATCACAAATCTCATGCTCAAGACAATTATTAATAGAAATCAAATCACAATTTTTGCAATTTAATGAATCAATTTCATTTTCATGTGATTTGATAGTACCAATCAATTTATCATTAATAATTTCAAATTATTACAATCATGTTCAAGAGATTTAAATGAAGCATTAGAACTATCAATCATGCTTTTTTAATTCTATAATTTGATCATCAAGAGATTTATTCAAAATAGTATACTTTTCGATCAAATTATCATTTTCCTTTTTCAATGATTTATTTTTACCTTTTAATGCATCCAAACTTTCTAGCAATTTATTTACTAAATCACCATTATCATTACAACTAAAACTTGAATTGCTAGAAGAGCTTGTTACCTCAATTTCTTCCTTGGCCATGAAGCATGTATTGGCCACTTTCTCTTCCTTTTCGGAGGATGAGCTTATTTCACTTTCCATCTTTTGAATTGTGCCTACATGTATTAGCTCAAGAGATTTCCAAATATCATACGCACTAACACAAGATTTAACTTTATCAAATTCATTTTGACTTAAGGCACTATACAAAATATTCATTGCTTTGGCATTTAAATTCCAATTTCGTTTATCTAAATCATTGAATTCACAAGTTGGTCTAGGAAGAGTTATTCCATTTTCAACGATTTTCCATAAAAAGAAATCAATAGATTGTATAAACACTTTTATTCTACACTTCCAAATCAAATAATCATAATCATCAAAGTGTGGAGGTGTAGATGTGCATTGTCCTAGTTAATACATATTGGAATCCATAATGTGCATATATATATATAATTTCCAATAACACAATTTAACAAGGAAATTTATTCCAATAGATGCAACTTAACAAATATTAGCAATGTGCACAAAATATCACACAAAAATTTAAATACCTGCTCTGATACCAATTGTAGGATCAATATACGCCTATAGAGGGGGGTGAATATAGCGTTTTAACTTTTTCGTGCGATATTTTAATCTCTAATTACCCTAATTGATTTAATGCATATAATTAAAATATCGATAACAAATATATGCAATAATATAAAGAGTAAGGGTTAGAGAAATGCACACAATATTTGTTTACGCGGTTCGGCAAACAAGCCTACGTCCGCGCTCCAAGTTGCACTTGGAGATACACTAATTAATTGGCTTGCGGGTGCCAATAAAACTGTTTACAAATTGACTATTAGATGGGGCGTCACCCTTGACTAATTCTTAGGTCGTCAACCTTAGACTCTTACAAGTCGTCACCCTAAGTTTGACTATTTCGGGGCGTCACCCAATGATGAATTCTTAGGGAATCACCCTTTACAATCAAACACAATAATAATTTGGAGATTAACTCTCAAATCTATCTAATCTGAATTCTCTCAAAATATAACTCGCAAGTTCGGAATACGGAGAATTGGATATACAACAATATCGAAAGCTCACAAAGATTTTATCGCGTATGAAAATCGGCAGAGCTTCGCTTTAGAATCCCTTGGTTCGTTGTTGAGAGCTTGGAGTGATCTCATATTTATAAACACTGCCCAAACGGTCGACCTTATGTCCTAAATGGTCGACCCTTTTACTAGCCGTTGCAATTCTTCCTGTTGAAATTTGACCGTTGGGAAAATATATATGGTGCGGTCGACCGTGCGGTCGACCTTTTCCTTCATGCAGAAATTCTGGAGCAAACTGTCAATTGTGCAGAATTTTGGAGTTTAGGACGCAGAATTTCGCGTCCGCTGCATCCGTAAGTCACAGTTTTTGCATCCGCAAGTCTCTCTTCACCAGTTTAGGACGCAGATTTGCATCCGCATCTGTCATCCGCTGCATCCGCAAGTTACTGTTCACCAGTTTAGGACGCATCTGCTGCATCCGCATCTGTCATCCGCTGCATCCGCAAAACACCCTGAAAATGACAGATTCAAATCGGACGCCAATATTTGCGTCCTCTGCGTCCGCTTCATCCGCAGACTCAACCCCACTACACTCGAATTCTGCCCTTGAACTATATTAAGTCCCTAAAAGATATCTAACACTACATGGACTCAAATAAACATGTTAGAACATTAATAATACCCATTTTGAGGGTATTTCCAATATACACGGATATAAATATTATGTTAAAAATGATAAGAAAAATATCCGGAACATATAAAATATCAACTTATTGATTTATTAAATTAATCAACATTTTAGTCATCATCAAAATACAACTTAGCCTAACAAAATGGCTAACAGATCGTGGCGGTTGTTTGGCATGGGAAGAATGACCAACATGATCATCCACCATTTATGAAGGATAATCTGAAGAGTTTTAACTTACGAGAAAATGAAAAGAAGCGTCGTCTCCTGGATTGTTTGAACGTCTGAGGTGTTAATGGTCATTGATGAATTGTGTCCCATGGCCTCACCTTCAATGAGTTAATGATGGACGTGAAGAGTCATCTTTGTTGCCTATAAATAGGAGAGAGTGGCAGCGTGAGTTTAGAGAGAGGAAATGACAACGTTACTCTGCCAAAATATTGTGAGGAAGCTGTGAGTGCCGAGAGTTGTGTGTGAAGCAGTGAAGGATTGTTTTAAATTTTGGAGTTTTGTGAGAAAACCTTGAGTTCTCTTGGTGAAGGAGAAGAAGCCGTGAGGTTTCTTGAAGAAGGAAAAGTTATAGAAGCTATGAATGGTGATGGATTGGCCGAGAAGGTTTTGGTGATGGGTGGAGGAGTTTAGTTTTTAGGCTTCTGTGTTTGCATGAATAATTCAGGTAACAAACTCTCTCTATTTTGTTGGAGTTGAAGGTCTTGTTCTGCACGCTATGGTTCTCCCAAGTGATAGTATTGAATATAATAATTAGTTAGACTTACCTTGTGATGGTTACTGAATATAATTGGGTTTTCATGATTTTATGCGACAGAGATTGTTAGTGAGTTTGGTTAGACTCTCAATATATTATTTGGTTAATGTATTATTTTGCTGGACGTTGAAGAATATTGTTTGAAAAATAAATGGGTAATCGACTATTATTTGGGAAATAATACTAAAGTTAGGAATTTAATAGGCTTGTTAACAATGGGCGAAGTGATAAATTGTTGGATAAAGTGATGTTGGAAAACAAGGTTCTTTGATAGTTTAGACATAATAGGAAGTTATCCATTATGGGAGTATGAGCATGTTAGTTGAAGCTAGTATCATTTATTATTGAAAAGTAATTATTAATAGTTATATGTGTTAATCATGATTAGGTTTCTTTGTGAGGAATCTTAAAGTATTAAACCATTAAAGCTAAGGACTTCAAGTACGTGGTACTGCATGTAGTTTGTCCGAAAGGGCCTACATCACGGGAATTAGGGGGTGTTTACTATTTGTGTTATTGATTGTTATGAATTGTATGTTTATAGATTTAAGTTTAGTTCCTTAGTTAGGACAGATTATGTTTTAAGGATACGATTAATGAACACGTTAGATAGAATTGTATGAGCACGACAACGTTAAGACTTGAAATCTTAAAGTACTCGAAAATGGAATATACGTAAAAAGCTGTGGTACGGTTAGTTACTCCCGACACAGAAATCAAAGTATACGAAAATGAAATGAATGTAATTAGTCATCTTTATGGACTGGTTAGTTACGCCCGGCACATGAACCAAAGATAAGTAATAACTGTGGTCCAGTTTGATACGCCCGGCACAGATGTTTGTGTGGTCTGGTTTGATACGCCCGACACATAAACAGCAAAAGACTAAAACAATGAGACAACAAAATGAAACAATAAGATATGTAAATAGCTATTTTTATGGACCGGTTAGATATGCTCGACACAGAAACTAAAGATAAGTAAACCAACAGTGGTCCGTGTTTGTTACGTCTGGCACAGATGTTTGTATGATCTAGTTTGATACGCCCGACATATAAAGAGTAAAAGATAGAAACAATAAACGGATGTTTGTATGGTCTGGTTTGATACACTCGGCATATAAGCAAATGAAATAACGATAATAGACATGAACAATAACAGAGAAATAAAACAGAAAACAGTATACAATGTTATAGAAATTGTATGTGAATTTCATGTTTTATGTTTATATTACGTACTGAGCGTTAGGCTCATAGTTAGGTCCCGTTGATGTAGGTAAGGAGCAGATGAATGGATAAAGCTGTTAAAGGACGTAGCTGATGGAGTATTGCTGTGTGGGCATTTGTACTGTTGGTGATATTGACCTGTGGTTATGGCTCACGAAATGAAATAAATGTTTTTAAAAGCTTTAAAGTGTTTTATGATTTCAAATTAATGTTTTAAGTTAATGTGTTTATGTAAATATTTATTTAAACAATGAGTTTGTGGTATTAAATTGTAAATGACTTCCGCTGTATATTTTATAAGATTAAGACTTCCGTTGTTTATTACTTTGGTGTTCTAATTATGTAATGGTTTTAAAAGAAAAGAAAATTGTAACATCGCGTAACCTTTTCCGTATAAAAATTTTCTTTTTCTTTTAAAACCATTGTAAAACCATTGCGTAATAAAACTAGAGTCATAAATATACAGCGGAAGTCTTAATCATATAAAACATACAGCGGAAGTCTTTTACAAGTAAATACTATAAACCCATTGTTAAATAAACACTTAATTAACATATTTATTTGAAATCATAAAATACTTAAAAGCCTTTGAAAACATTTATTCCTTTCTGTTAGCCATAACCACAGGTCAATGTCACCAACAGCACAAACGTCCACACAACAATACTTCATCGGCTATGTCCATCAATAGCTTTATCCATTCATCTGCTCCTTACCTACATCAACGAGACTTAACTATGAGCGTAACGCTCAGTACTTGACATAAACATAAAACGTAAAATTCACATACAATTTCTATAACATTGCATAAGGTTTTCTATTTCATTTCTCTTTTACTGGTCATGTCTTATATTGTTATTTCATTTGCTTATATGTTGGGCGTATCAAACCGAACCATATAAATATCCATTTACTGTTTATATGTCAGGCATATCAAACTGGACCATATAAACATCTATTTATTGTTTCTATCTTTTATTGTTTATATGCTGGGCGTATCAAACCAGACCATATAAACATGCGTTTCTTGTTTATATGCCGGGCGTATCAAACTAGACCGTAAACATCTGTGCCAAGCGTATCCAACTAGACCACAGTTGACTTATGTGCTAGGCATATCAAACTGGTCCACAGTCATTTACTTGACATCTGTGCTGGGCGTTTTTAACTGGTCCACAGTCCTTTACTTGATATTTGTGTCGGGCATATCTAACCGGTCCACAGTCGTTTGCTTATCTTGATTACTGTGCCTGGCATAACTAACTAGACCACATCTGTTTACGTATATTCCGTTTTCGTGTGCTTTAGTATTTCAAGTCTTAACGTTGTTGTGCACATACAATCCTACGTGTTCCTTAATTGTATCCTTAAAACGTGATCCGTCCTATCTAAGGAACTGAACTTAAATCTAATAAACATGCAAGTAAACAATATACGTTTCCATATAACAACATAACTTATGCATTTAGTAAACAAACATCAAACAAAACCCTAATTTCCAGTGATGTAGGTCATTTCGGACAAAACACATGCTATAGCATGTACCTGAAGTCTTTAGCTTTAGTGGGTTAACTCTTTAAGATTCTTCACAATAGCCTAACAACATGAGATAATCAATAAACAACCCTAACTACTAGCAATTCATATCTCAATATATCTCCTTAATTCATCCTAACAATTTACTCTTATAAGGTATAACATACAATATGTCCAACAATGACAAATCTTTATTCCAATCAATACCTTCACCAAATTTCACATAACAAAATCCAATCACTAATCTAATAACCACTTATCCTTAAAGAGAACATGAAAATCACAACATTCTTCAACGTCCAACAAAATAATACCTTAACCATAAAATATATCCAGAGTCTAACCAAACTTACTGTTAATCTCTGATGCATAAAATCATGCAAACCTAATCATATTCAATAGCCATAGCTCTAACTAACAATTATATTCAATATAATTATTTGGCAAAACAGTAGTATGCAAGACAAGAACTTCAAACTCCAATAAGACATAAGGAGAGTGCCTGATACCTGAACTATTCACGCTAACAGAGAAGTCAAAGACCATATTCCTCCATTCATCACCAAAACCCACTCGATTTCACTTTTGCGGTTATATCCAGCAACTACTCAAAAGAAATCCACTGTGAAAACACACACAGTTTCTCATTTCCTATTCTCTTCCAACACCAACAGAAACGAAACCCTCACACAGAACCGTCACTCTCTCTCTCTCTCTCACATAAAATCACAAGAACATCTCTCATGCCAGCTTTTCTCTCCAGATTTCTACAGAATAACCCCCTTCAATTTCTTTTCCCATTCTCATTTCATCACACTTAAACTAATAGGCAAATAAGCAACGTTTAACTATTAACTCCAGAGGAAGATGGAAGGCCATAGGACATGGCTTCATCAATGTTCAGCAACATTTAATGTCTAAACGTCCATCCTTTCAACTTTCAGATGTTCCATACTTTCCAAACGACGAAACCATTTCGCCTTCTCATCATTTACCATCTCTAGAATATTCTTCATTAATGGCGGTCGATGACGCCGATTGATTACCATCAAGGCAATCGACCACCATAAACGGCCGCAACATTTTCATTCAGAAATTACCCATTTTCACTCCGGTCGATACCACTGGTTGATCACTCGATGCCGAACATCCGCAACGATCAACTGGAGTTCATTCCTTCAGAATTTATTCACGTTATTCCTATGCATGAATATATTATTATATTCATCTCATACAAGTGATTAGATCAACCGCACTTCTCAACACTCAATCTTTTTATTTACAGGACGATCACACCGGTTGATCTCGATCAACCGCCATGATCAACCACTCCTTCAATATCCATAATCCATACCCATTTTCTTGCTTGCAGGTTGATCACACTGGTTGATCTCGATCAACCACCATGATCAACCATAATTCCAAACAATCATCTGCCATTCTCTTCTCCAATATACATATTCTAATATATATATAACCATATCCTTAATAAATCACTCTTCCAAACTATTCAAACTTAGATGTCCAAATTTGTTTCACTTGACTAATGTCTTAAACTACCCAAGTTAATTCCAATAAATTCTATATCCTAAACATTATTACTAACTAGTTTTCATCCCTTACAACATCCAAATACATCCAATTATATTTTCTCTTACTACTTCCACTGACGATCAATCCAATTGATAGCGCCCAATATAACTTTAAGTATCTCCAATTGACTTCAATCATTTTCATAATCTAACTATGAACCTAACGGAGTATCATAACTCACTTATTCCAATTGTATTTCTCTTGACCAATATCTTTACTTGTCCAACTTAGCTCCTAATATCCCAAAATTATCATTTTAGCTAATGCTTTCAGCTCAACGAAGATTTGGGATATTACAAAAATTTTTATACAAAAAAAGTTTCGGGATGTTACATTCATACCTCTAAATTTCTGAGAATTTTATGAGTATTGATGCTTCAGAGATGTAAACATGTATTTACAGTCATCTCTTATTGACTGTCATGCACATGACATATATGCATCTCTTATTGAGCTTTAGGTTTATAGATATACTTTGTGATATAGGTGAAGATAACTTTGATGATACACTGGATGATAGAAATATGTGAAGGATGCAGTTGAAAGAGTACTCTCATGGGCAAGACTGCAACATTGTTGGAGCGAATTGGTTCGTGAGTGAAGGCTCAAGAAAAACGATGTGAGATGCATGACCTCTATTTAAATTACACATTTCAATATTTGAATTTAAGTTAAGATATTTTACAAGGCTTTTAAACAGCTGATTAAAATTATAGGATTTATATTTATTTTACATTGGGCTTTAACTACGTTTGAATTTTCAAATTAGACTTTTAATAAAAGACTTTTGTTGTTTGTTTACTTTCAAAGGCAAGATTTAATTTTATTTATTTTAAAAAAATAGTATGAAAAAGAATTTACGCTATGGGGTGCTACAACCAGAATTGATCTCTACCGGTTCCGTTCAATTCTCTAATAAAATTGAATCAAACAGTACCATGTACACCCCTAATGTCACAATCATCTTGATGATCATTTTCTCCCTGGTATGTTTATAGAACCAATGCTCGTGGTCAACGACTTTTCATTGATGATTTTCTAGTTTAACAACAATGACATTATTTTATTATTTACTACAATATAGTGGATTGTTTTTCACTTGACTTTATTGATAGTTGAACCTGATATTTTTTTTATATTGTGTTTATTACTTTCTTGCACAGATTATTTTAGAACACTAGATGTAGCATTTGAGATATTTATGTGAATATATTCTTCTCATCTCAAATGACTACATATTTTTCAAATCCTAAACATTGGGATTATGAGTAACTACAGTAAGAGTGAGCGAGACATATCAAAAGCTAGAGACAAACCAAGATAGAAATGTCAAGTTGAGCGATCCGAATCTCGAAGATAGCCCAACTGCCCAGTCCAAGATTCCAATATATAGCTTGCAATGAAAGACTCAAACCAAATTTTCTCAAGTCATATCTCACACGAGATATGTCGAGGCCTGTTTAGTAATCACAAGAATATAAGATAGTGTAATAATTTAAGCCCAAAAGAAAATATTGTACAAGGAAATAAAATATACCACAAATAAAATATACAAACACGAAGTGAATATAACAAAATAAACCTCACCTCAAAAGAAATTGAAACTTTCATAAAGAAAAACAAAAAGAAAGCTCCACAAACTTGATCATTCTTGAACCTGACCACCTCAATTATTTCCTAAAAAAAACTATTATCATTTTGGGTGAAGTGGCTAAACTAAATAACGATTACTATCACTATACCCAATGCATTAAAAATTGATTTTATTTAAAATCCCAAATCCAAAAATGTGTGCATATTTTGATTTATATTTAAAATATTATCATTTTAAAAATTAGTTCTATGAACCATTAGTGGGACATGCTATATACTATATCATAGCATATACAGAAAATAACAATACCACTGTTTTTCATAGAAAAGAGTATCAATGAAAATATGTTTACTTATGCTCTTTTGCACTTAAATTTTTTAAGGCATACAATAGCAAACAACTATACAAAGATAAGTAACGATGTAATTGATGAACACTCAAATCAGGTTTATAAAATTTCCCCTAGGTATACAACATTGTGAGCTATCCCAACAAACATCGCATGATATGAAAACACATTCTCGCCAATCGAAGATGCAAAACAAACAACTAACCCATAGCACAAGTGTAATATAGCTAGAGACTATGGTAAGGTCGAGGACACTTGATGCACCACGGATAGGGGGAATATGGAAACCCCTTGATGCAAGCAGTTATTAGGGCAGAATTAGACCAAAATGGAAACTAGCTTAACTTGATAAATATGAGTCTAAATAACATGAAATTTTAACCACGCCTTGGTCTGTGAATGAAAATGAAGCACTCCAAAAATTTCATGAAAATTCTTTTGGGAGAGGAAGTTATGGATGAAGGGATACAAACTGGTCTAAGTACGTAATAAGGAAAGAATTGCACCAAAGTGGCAAAATGCATAACTCATTCAATATGCGTTAAAATGGCGTGAAATTTGGACCATGCTTCACTCTGAAAGTGAAAAGAAGCCTCTAAAAATCAGAGTAAGAAACGTTCGAGAGAGGAAGATATGGATAATGGGGTGCAAGGTAGTCTGAATAGGCACCTATACCGTGCCTTTTGACTTCAATGGCCTCCTATGGTGGAAGCACTCCAACTTGGATCTTTGCAAGTTTTCTGCTTATTTACTGGGGATATCCACTTCTAGAAAAGGATGGAGAAAAGAATAGCTTTAAGACGATCCGCCAAAAGCTCACAAGAAACACTATGAAACCAATTTTTGACACAAAATCCTACTGGTGAACACCAAAAGGGTTTGGTCGAAATGCAGGGAACACCAACCTTGGAAAAAGGATAAATTTGATCAGATAATTTTCTGAGTTCAGACAAGCCATAAAGAGGGCTTATATACCCCTTAAAATTATGGCAAGCTTCCTTAAGACAACTTAGCCAAAATGCGCTCACAAAGGGACATGCTCGGTTAGACATGCCCTAACTGAATGACAGTAACAATTGACTATTAAACTTAACATAAAATAAATGAAATAAACCATAAATAAGTTCTTAAATCTTGCATGCAACAATGATGTAATGGATCATTTTTCAAGGCTTGTCTTCAATTTGAATTGGCTTCAATTCCAAGTAAGTGACATTAAGCTTTTTCAATAGAAAACAAAGCTCTCTGTTCGCAAAACTTTTGGTATATCAAATAAACTCCAATGTTAACCTATAACCCCATTCTAGAAATCTTAAGAAGTCAGCTACAATCAAAGATAGTCAAATAATCTAAATACTACTTAGGGGTTCGATTGTTGGTAGTTTTGGATTGTCCATCACTTCCTCTAAAGTTGTACTTGATTTTTATTTATGTTTGATGTTGAATAACTCCAACATATATTTGGAGGCTTGATGAATGTAATTCATCATCTTTCTTCTTTGAACACCTACAAAATAAACATTCAAAATATCGTTATAGAATCTCCATGCTCGATTGTAGATAGAGGGAATCCGTGGCACATCAACACTTTTACAATAAATTTGACAACAACAACTGAAAAACTAAAATTCATAATTCTGTTAGAAGTTAAATCTACAATCTAACATGAAAAGTATAAATTGATTCATCTAAACCAGTAACACATTTGTCATAACCGGCAAGGGATCTGAAAAAGAATAGAAAATGACTCAACCCAAAAATTGATTTGAATCGTTGGACCATAAACATTAATTACTTATAACTGCAACGGAAGTCTTGAAAATTAAACTTTCTCTAGGGCCCAATAACATAGGACTAACTCATAAGTCCAGTAGTGATATCTATGATAGTGTGATAATATAAGTTTAATAAACTTAGCAACCACTAAAAAAAAAATACATTAGGGGAGTTATATCTCTCCAATGATGAACTCTAGAGGAAAATTAGAAACAACTAAAATAAATATGTCTATCGAGCTTAATCACTCGTCAATTGCTGAGAATCTCCTTGACTAATACCGAGTTATTTGGGGTGAGTCAACAAGACTTAGTAGAGATAGAGTTTTACATTAAGCGTAAATGTTTTGAAAAGAATATGTGAGCGTGTAATGTATAAGACATTTATAAACAAACTAAGTAGGAAACATATAGTTTGGCAAGTGTCAAAACCCTCAATTATAATGTGGACTTACATAAAATCGGCTTCTACTATCAAACGACAAAATCTTAATGAAAATGGAGTTACTTATGAACTTCAAGCACACCTTGCCATAAGTATAAACAATAATAATAATGATACTCGACGATCGCAAAGCCACAAATGACTTTTATTAGGTTTACGATTTTGTGCCTTGAGACATGACACATACAACTATTGTATTACTCAAGTTAATTGTAATACCCTGCTATTATTTCCCCATGTATGCAATGTAATTAATTTTGGAATAATTAATATATTATGTTGTGGGTCTATATGTCGTTGGTTAATGCCGTATAAATATGAAAAATATTAGGGAGTGATTAAAGTATAAAGTTTTGTTGGAAAATGTGTATTTGGAGTTTTCAGACGCATGCTATCGAGAAGCAGACTTGGGGTTGCATCCAAAAATGCATTTCATGTCGTCCCTCACATTTTGGGACAAGGTGGGGACAATATCTCGCATCCGAAATCGTTCCTTCGTCTGTAATGTGAGTTTTTGGACTTTTCAGACGAATGCGGATGAGGTACGGACGCCTTCTTTTGTCTGAAATCACAATTCTAAAGGGGAGAATAATGGATCGAACTGGATTGGTTTGGCTCGATTTGAAAATTATGGGATGGCTAGTTTTTAGTTAAAGGAAGAAAAAGAAATAGAAGATTAGCTAAAATTAGAAATTAAGAGAGTGATTAGTGAATGATTAAAATGGGATTAGAAATTAAGTGGAATCAAAATAAAAGAAGGAGGAGTGAACATGTTCACTCTGTGAACTGATTTGATTGGAAACAAAAGAATGGTCGAGGGCCATTCTTTGTAGAAAGAGAACCCGGGAAGAGGGAGAGATCAGGAGGTGAGGGAGACGCGAGAGAGAGGGGTGGCGAGCTCAGGGCTTGACTTCGTTGGTAGGCTCGGGTTCGTTCTGGCAAGCGTGCGAGTTATGGGTTTCTGATGGAGCGTGGGGTCATGGGCTAGGGCTCCAGGTAGTTGCTCCTCGTGATGGTTTGGTGTAGCATTGGGTCATCGGTGCAGCATCGGGTCGTGATGTGTCGCGGTGCTCTGTCGATTGCGGTGATTGGAGACAATGGAATGGCGATCGGCGTGTGGGATTGGTGAATGCAGAGGCTGGTGGTTCACAAGGAATCAGCTGGGCCACTTTGTTCAACGTTGGACCGAACTGGTCCTTACTAGTTCTTGCTCTGCAGAAGTCAACAACATGGACAGGCGTGGGAGACAAGGTATGGCTTGGCGGAAGGTACGGGTGTCTGAGGCATGGTTAGGGGTAAATCTGGCGAATTGAAAGTGCAGAAGAAAAGAGGAGGAGCTGGCAAAAATGCTCTCTGGTGAGCTGTGCTATGGGAGAAGAAGAAGGTGAGAGAGAGAACATAGTGTGTTCTCCGTGAAGAAAAGGAAAAGGGAGAAGAGAATTGGAGAAATGAAGAAGCAGGAAGGGCTGAAGAGAAGAAGATTCTCAGGTGTTTTCTGGTAAGATGATTTCTTCTTTTCAATAGTTTTTTTGGATTATTGAAGTATACTTTGTCGATGAAATGGTTCTCTATATGTGTTTAGCTAGTATATAGGTATATTATGTTGATGGATTAAGCCTCTGTTGGTTTATGCTCCTTAGTTTTGTGGTGTATTGGATGCTACTTTGGTTGCTTGCTGTGTATTGGTTTTGTGAAACATATATGTTGTGTATGTATTTTCTATTGCTTGAAGTTGGAAGTGAATTGTTCTCTGTCAATTGTGCTTATATATATATGTGTGTGCTTTGTTGAGTTGGTGTTAATGGATAATGAAATAATGCTCTGTTGTCTAGTTGCATCATGGTTCCTTAAAGTATTCTCAGTGGATATATTGATTCGGTATGTTTGGATAGTTGTATTGACTGCCATTGTTGAGGGTTTGGTTGGTTAATGGGCTTGGGGAGGCTCCATTGTTGGTTGGTTATTCGGCAATTGAGGATAGTATTATTGGATGTTGACGTTAGTTAATGATCCACCGTTGGTTGCTAA
Source organism: Begonia loranthoides (assembly GCA_022433065.1). Taxonomy (NCBI): domain Eukaryota; kingdom Viridiplantae; phylum Streptophyta; class Magnoliopsida; order Cucurbitales; family Begoniaceae; genus Begonia; species Begonia loranthoides. The sequence goes on along the minus strand of CM039468.1, from coordinate 49,294,827 downwards.
GTTGTGAATATTGGAATTGTTAAGTGTTAAAGTTTATGGAATTTGATGAGAAGTTGTTAATGATAAATGTTTTTAATTGTGAAGGTACCATAAAGAGAAAAAGGATAACGATTAAGTGCTAATGCGCAATAAAGCTTTGAGGTAAGAAATTGAGTAGAGTCGTTGGCTAGTGGAGGCCCTACACCATTAGCAGTGTCTTTCCTTAAATTGTTTGTTTGTGTTTCTACTATGCTGCCATATTATGCCTATGTTGTTCGCATATTAGTACTTTAATCTCTAAGCATGTTGAGGAGATTAGCATATTGTTTTGTTTCCTTTAGCTTCCTTTAAATTACTAAGCACGTTTATGTTGTTATTGCTTTCCTTTAAACTACCGAGCATGTCTACATTGTTTTTATTTCCTTTAACTTGCCAAACATGCTATATTATAATTGTTTTCTTTAAATTACCAAGCATGTCTGTATTATTATTGTTTCCCTTAAATAGCCAAGCATATGTATATTGTTATCACTTTCTTTAAATGACCAAGCATGCATATATTATATTGTTTCCTTTACATTGCTTGTCTATATTGTCATTGTTTCCTATTTCGTTATTGTTTCCTTGATGAATGGATTGAATGACTTATAGTTATAATGTTAGCATTTGCATTGAGCGTGTCATCACCGCCCTATTACCTATTTCGTTATTGTTTGACTTAGTGGTTAGAAACTCAATGAGCGTGTCATCACCGCCCTATTACCTATTTCAACTTTAGGGAATCAAAACCCAATGACATATCACAAATGCCCTATTACCCATTTTGCTCATGCACACAAGCAATCTTCACGCAGTAGAAGATTCACGGGATAGTCTCATGATGCTTTGATACCAAGAACATATAAAGTATCAATAGGATTCAACCTCTCAGACATAAAGATAGCATAACAAAATTCAATAATATGTACGATAAAAATAAACGTTAGAAAATATATATTCATACATGTAAAAACAGATGTGTTGTCAAACAATCCCTATCGTAGTTATATATGTGGCAACCCATAAAATAATAGTCTGAAAACCATGATGTAATGCAATGTATAAAGTATAAAGATCCTTACCTCGATGACGACAGAAAGCCCAGCCGACCAGCAACATGCGCCATTAGGAACAGGCATCAAGACACGAGAACACCATCGAAAAAATTATGCTTAAGGGTATATATGTATGTCATATATATATATTATAGGTTGTTTAAAATAGGTATATTTTATAGTTTAGAATTATATATAATTGTAAAGAATTTTAATAAAAAGGGGAAAATAATAATAGTTTAAATTGAGTTGAAGTTCGAATGGAAGGAATCAGATATGTAGTGTAGTGCATATTTTGGTTGTGACTTATTGATGTTGTCATTTTGAAGGAAATGTTCACTATTAAGGAGTTTTCTAAGGATGGCATCCGCAGGAGCATACCAATCCGTAGAAGGAAGGAATTCATATGCTGCACGGTGCCATTTTGGATGAAGAAAATGGTTAGGATGAATAGAGCAAATGGCAACCGTTGGATCTAATGTGTGGGAGGGGCATGCCGCAAAGGGGGAAAGATTCCTTGGCAGGAGTGTGCTTGACTATTGGATTAAATAGGAGATAGATCATGGATCGTTCGATTGGGTATTTGATGCTTACGTGAGGGATAGAAGATTTGTTGTGGGAGAGAGTTGAGCCATTGGATTATATGATCGGAAGTGTTGTAGCGACTTATTTTTCATATACATTAAAACATCAAGATTCAAATCACTTTTCTTTTCAAATTGCATAGCGGAAGACTTATCACAATAAAACATTTGAAATAGAAGGAAATGAAACACCATAAATAGAACTCCTTTCTTTAAACATATTTTGTGCAAATACATTTCATAATTTAAAAACCATGTACAATTTACAATTTCGTTTAGCCTAGCTAGCCACAAGGTCCACAACGCGTAAATCATCCATCAATTGCTCCTCTCTTTCTTTATCTTTGTGCTTACCGATATCACAAGACTTAAAATATGAGCCTAAGGCTTAGTAAGAGATATAAAATGTTATGTTCACACTATGCACTTTATAAAAGATAGGCAATTTATGTTCCATGTCTTTTCTTTACCTTTACCTTTAACTTTAGTTTCACTTACCCATCCAAGCATTTGAGATATCACCGTATAAGGTTGAGTAGCACCTGTTGACCCACACAGGGCAGCCAACTTAAGAACCCATATCTCACAACGTCTATTTATGTTTATTTCTATTTATTTTCATTTTAATTTAGTTCCACTTTACCTATACAGGCGCTAGAGGTATCACCATACAAGGTAGAGCAGCACCTGCACAGGGCAACCTTCTCAAGAACCCATAACTTGTCACGTCTATTTACATTTATTTCTATTTTCCTTTAGTTTCACTTACCCATACAGGTGCTAGAGGTATCACCGTATAATGTAAAGTAGCACCTATTGACCCACACATGGCATCCAACTCAAGAACCCATACCTCTTAGCGTCTATTTACATTTATTTACATACAATGTCAATGTCATTTTAAAACATATGCATGAAATGCTTTCAAAAATTTTTATCAAACCATGATGCATGATTATGAAATGAATGCAAACATTCTATCATTCTATCACATAATTATAGTACAACATTTTCCACTTATTCCTTCATTTTTTTTTAATTCAATTATAAGACAAGTAATGTTTTAATCTTCCAAAGAATCAATAATATCCTTATATAGTTCTTAATATAACAATAGTCATGTGAAAACATACAAACAAATCAAGTCATTTCATAGTACTAACCTTATATACACAACAATTCAAACAAATCCTATATCCTTGTGATGTAGGCCAAATGCCAAAAATACACAATATCTCTTACCTCAATTCCTTAGCATAATATCTTGCAAGTGTTCTCAACTATCCCTTTAATTTTTAACACCTTGAACATACCAATCCCAAATTAGTATACATAAAGGCTAGACATAAATCATCTATTATTTCAACTACATCCTTAAAACTATGAAGAAACTCAACCTACCTTGAGAAGGAGAACCATAGTCTTTTCTCTTCCAAAGTTTCCTTCTCTTCAAGCTTCTACTTCCTTCTCTTCTTCTTCTTCTCCTCAACCTCACAGCTTCCCTCTCTTTCTCTCATACTTCTTTCTCTTTCTTCACGGTTTTTCTCTGATCATTCCTTTCCTTCCTCACATGGTTCTTCCTCTATTTTCTCAAGTATCCCTCTTTAATATAACCTAACCCCCTTCATCATCCGTCTAAGCATGAAGTGATGCCTTCTCAGCCAAGAAGTGATGAGCAATCACTTAAAATCCTCAAATAAAACCATGACACATTAGCTAAAGTTAGTGACCCTTGACATTTTGGTCGATCACTCCCTTAAGATGTTTAACTGCAAAACAACATGATATTACACTTTGTATAATTTTGAGAATACCGGTTGATCAACTCCTTTAGTCAATCGACCACGAAACGTCAACTTTACAAATCCATGCATACACAAATCATTCATTGAACGACCGCAAAACCTCCCCATTTTGAATCTGTAAAGAAGCTGGTCGACCGCTGCCATTCCTGGTCGAGCACCATATAAACAGAGAGCTCTATTTCATCATTCTGCACAATCAGTGGTCAATCAAACTCAACCTGATCAACCACTACTCTATCACTTAACCAAAAACACCAAGAATTCACATTCTCTTAAAACCATATATCACCATTAACCATAACCACCTTAAAAATCATCTAATATAACTTTAATAATCATTCAAAGGAGTACCTAAATCATCAAATATTATCTCCACTTAATCTTATGCTTAATATGATGAAATTTAGAGTATTACAAGTGTTGATAGTTGTGAGATCAAGGAAGGAAGCCACAGTTGTGCGGGAGAATGGAAGGACATTAGATGAGAAGAGCAGCAAAGGATTGATAGATGGATGAGAGAAGGCGGATGGAAAAGATGCTTCCGCAAGAGAGAAAGATTCTTGTGGAAGAGAGAGGGATCATTGGATTAAAAGGGCGGATGAGATGAGAGCCATTGGATCAAGAAATAGATGCTTCCGCGGTGATGAAAGATTCTATTTGGAAGGAGGTAGAACCATTGGATTTGATTGAGGATGAAATATGGACCGTTATGATGTCAGGGGATTGTGGGAGAAATAGAAAAGTGTCGCTTGAGGATTAAACATCGTTATTTGGATTGGAATTTACAATAGGAAATGCGTTTGTGGAAGGGGGTGCGTCCATAAATTTAAAAGGACGTTATCATTTCAAAGAAAAAACTAGTCCATGGTGAAATAAACAAGGCTAGGAACAACGTCGTTTTGACTAAAGGAACCTGGCTAAATAGTGAAGTCGCAGGAGCGTAGACATCTGGAGACAGAAACACTTCCGGAAATATGATGTGGTGTGAAATGATTGGTTTAGCGGGTGAATATTGACTCAGAATATTCTTAGTGGACACAAACGTGTCTGTGGCAGACTGCACTTCCACTACTATAGATCATCATTTTAAAGCAGTTTCTTGACGATGAAGAATGTTAACAAACATCGAGATGGTATCATTCATATGATAATGGTCAACATTCAATTGTGTTCTGGACGTGGAAATATTATTATTGTGAAGGATAAACTATGCCAGAGAGTTAATATGGCCGTTTTGGAAAATGAAAGGTGGCAACCTCTTAGTTGAAGAGATAAGATTTACATAATAGTTGTGGATGAATCTGGACGTAATAAGTGTAGTGAAATAATGTCCCTTCTCTTCATTTATAACTTCTCTTTTGAGAGAGTAAATGCAGGAAGTATTTGGTTTATTATATCGGTAAAAGACTCTCTGAACTAGGGTATTTTCAAGGGAAGGAGAACCTGCGAAGATTGTTGTCTCATTACAATGGTTAATGAATCCACAAACTAAGGAGATAGATATTCATGCAATATGAAAACCTACAAGGAGAATAACCTCTTTCCAATGCTAGAAGGATTTACGAATAAAGGAGATAAGTAACACTTCATTGGAGTATGTATAAAGAACTAGGTTAGTAATGATGCATGTGTTTGGCCCTTCTGGGACAGCACCACAAAAAGCTAGGGTTAAGTTTGTTAATGATCTAGCTTGATAATATAAATGTCTAAAGGAATTAGTTGATTTGTTTGTTGATATGTTAGATAATATTTGGTGGTGCTCTGTGATTTGATGATTCGTTAGATAAAGTTATGAGTTGAGATAGTTTGAGAATTAGTTGATCTGTTTGTTGATATATTAGATAATGTTGATACAGATAGATCTATTAAGTTATTTATAGATGATATTGATGATATGTTAGTTACATTAAAGATGTTTGAGGATACGTGATAATATACATGTTGCTGGATAATGTTTGCCAATTGATGATAAGGGTATCTTGAGGGTTTGTTGATCTGTTAGATGATGTTATGTTTACTTGAGGATTTGATAAGTTGCTTAAGGATTTGATGATGATTCATTTAGTTGCATGTAGGTTGTATGTTCATGCATCATGTTTTCAAAAAGGATGAATGAAAATGTTTTCTCATGCAAATGATTTTCATGTAAGAAAAATAAAAGATGTTGAAGATACATAAATGAGTTTTGAGGACAGACTATCCCAAAGGTTGGACCATTGGGTACATTAGCCCGTTAGTTTGTAATCAGTCGATACCGGGGCAGAGCGGCTAAAGGTTTGCTAGGTCGCCATGCATAAAAAAATGCATGACAGCTAATAGATGACTCCTAAAGGTTGGAATTTGTCTTCCAAAGGTTTTCTCCCAAAGGTTGGAGAATAGTGGTGTGTGTCCCATTGCCAATCCTACTCATTCTCGAAAAGAGAAAAGAAAGAGAAAAACATAAACATATTTCTTGTATGGTTTGAGATTGTTTCATCTCCCCCTATTACTTGTAATGTTTGTAATTGTATAGGACATAAATAATTTGTTTACCCACTAAAATTCAGTGACAAAAGGGCAAGCTCTAAATTGGTGTAGGTTCCTAAACGAACCACTCCTAAGGTGAAAGGGCCCAAAAAGGTTTGGGTGCCTAAGAAAAACACTTAGGAGAGTATGCTTAATTTGTTTGATGAATTATACTCTTGAGTTGAATTGAATGGATTATATGCATATAGGATAAAATTTTATTCTGTGGTTTAATATTAATTCCTTTATTTGCATATTCTTTTGGTATCTTTGGGTTAATTTTCCTTTATCATTCAATTGGGTTATTTTGGTCTTAATTTTTATTAATCCAACAATTGGTATCATAAATTACATATGTTGAAGGATTGTTGGTATTTGATTTTGATGTCTAGTTTGCTCCCCATTGATTTTATTTGGTTTATTGATATAGGGGGGAGAAAATAGAATTGTTTGTGTTTAATTCAAATCCCCATTATGTTGATTTTGTTAATTGATATAGGGGGAGAGAAAAATAGATATATTTTGTTTATAAAATCCCCAATTTTTATATGTATTGTAATTGTCAAATGGGGAAATAATGTTTGTTTTGATTGAAATATTTGAATTGATTTGTTGATATCCTTGGTGTTTGTCTTCCCTCCATACATTCTTGATGATAACTCAATAGGGGGAGATGAAAATAAATTGTATTGTTTGATTGATTGATATCCTCCAAAAATTTCTATGTTTTTAGACTTTGACAAAGAGGGAGATTTTTTACTGTCTTTGGAATTCCTCCCATCGAATTCTTTTTTATTATGACAAAAAATGGGGAGAAGTTATGGTAAGTTGTTGATTAAGAATAGCATACTTGCATGAAACTAAAAATTAGATATATTGCATAAACTAAGGAGGAGAAATCATATTATGCAGTTCTATATGCACATGCTTAGGATAGATAATTAAACAACTTAATATATTTTTTCATTATCAAAAAGGGGGAGATTGTTCGCCTATTTGGCATTAAGTTATTTGTTTTGATGATGACAGTGTTATTTGCGTAATTATGTTGTTTAAGTTGTTAATTATGAATTGTGTAAATATGTTATTATTATTCATTAGAAATACCCTTAATATGGGTATTATTATCTACTAACTTATTTACCTAAGTTCATGTAGCTTAAAGTATGAATATTGTGACTTAGAAATTTCAAGAAGTGCAATTTTGGAGGAAAAGGTCGACCAAAAAAGTTTGCATGAAGAACTGGTCAACCAGTTGATCAATCGCAAGTTAAAAAAGATTGCTCATCCGTTATGTGGTTGAGGAAACAGTTGAGTAGCGAAGAATTGGTTGATTGCAGCATTAAATAGATTGCTTGTTATTCCTGTGGTTGGGGAAGTGGTCGAGCAGGCAATTGCAGTGATCGATCGCAAAATGGACAGAGTCGAGCGAAGAGCTGAATCGTGAAGAAAACAGTCGACCTGAATAAAGAAATAAGTCGACCAATAAAACTGGATAATGCAACGACTAGTTCCAACGGTCAAAAGGCAGTCAACCAAATTGGAAATGGTCGACCAATTTCACAAAGTCAATATATACAAGACTCTCTGAAGCTCAAGGTAACGAAGTTAGAATCGAGGCGAAGCCTACCAAATTTTATACTCAATTCCAATTTATTAAATGAGTGTAAATCCTGACTCTCCATTCCCATAAACTTGAGAATTATATTTGGGGAGTTAGGAATCTTTGTTTTTTCTATTTTCTTTATACTCAAATATTGAACAGCTTGATTGACGCCCGTGAAGATTAATCCAGAGGGTGACGCTTTGAGAATAGTCTATAAAAGTTTGTCTGACACTCGTGAAGTTAAACATCGCCAACCAGAGAGGTTGAGTGATTAATGATCTCTAAGTGGGAAGCTTGGAGCTAGGAGCACAGACGTAGGTTGGGGTTGTCGCACCATGTGAACACATCGGTGTTATCTCTTTAACCCTCTCTCTCTTACAATTGTGATTACTTGCTTATTTATATTTTGTAAATCACTTAGGATTTAGAGTTAATCAAATTGCATGAAAAAGTTAGCACATCTAATTCACCCCCCCCCCCCCTATAGGTATGCACAAATCCTAACATACCTGATGGTACAAGATGTAAGGTTTTGGTGGGACCTGATAAAGATGGCACATAACATATAAGTGATGACGTGGGAAGTATTTAAGGAAGTGTTCAATGAAACATACTTCAACTATACCATCAAGAATAAAAAATGGTGGAGTTTGTTCATCTTCGCCAGACTGGAATTGTTGTAGAGTATATTCGGAAGTTTGAAGTCTTTTCCCATTTTGCCCCGCACTTGGTGGGTTCATATGAGCATAAAGGGCACCAGTTTATACATGGCATGAAGGTAGAAGTCTATAGAGAGGCAAAGATCTATAGTACCTAATGGGTGCCTTATTCTAGAGTGGTGGCCAAAGCACTTGAGGTGGAGGAGGAGGAAATGCAGTTAGCAAAACAATGTGATTCAATTAAAAGATTTTTTAAAGAAGTTCCTTCCCAACAAATAAAAGGGCGACAACAGAATATCAAGAGCTTTAAAAGGCCTATCACTGGGGGTAGTAACTAAGGAGGGGAGAAACATTTTCAAAGGGCATCTCAAGCCGCCCAATGCTCAAAATGTAAGAAGAATCATGATGGGGAATGTCAAGCGGGAACAGTAAAATGCTACAGGTGGGGAGAGGTGGGTCATATGGCTAAGAATTGCCATATAGTGCTTTTGGAGCAAAGTTGGGGAGCGCCCAGAGTTTTTGCCCTCATTGAGCTCATAGAGTTACCCATGTAACATCTCGTTTCCATTTGACTTTCCAATAAAAAATTTTCTTTTTAAAACTTTATTTAAAATGCTTGAAGGAAAATATCAGAGTATATAAGTGTGGAAAACATGAAATCGTTCTTCTAAAATAAAAATAACATATCTTAAAATCATATTATCTCAAAACCTTAAATATAAATTAAAACCTTTTATTCCATCTGTGAGCCATAACCCCAAAGTCATCATGCGCAGGGTAACACAACTCCTTGTCGCATCACACTTCCTCCACACACACATCATTTGAATCATTCACGTTACCTACATCACAGGAGAGATAATGAGTCTAATGCCCAGTAAGAGGTATAAATGAAATGCAGAATGCTCATACTGACTCTATGCATATGTATGTCATGTCAGAAGAAAACCTATCCCTTCTACTTTTACTTATCGTTTCACTTTTAGTCAAAACGTTGAAGATATTTTCCACAGGGAGAGAGATACATCCTCAGGATCTATCCTGGGCAAAACAGGTCACTCAATCCATACGTGGGAAGCGATACATCATCTCGTAGTTCTCCCAAGCATCACCATCACAATACTCCCCAACCTCCAACGTTTATTTACATTCATTATGTTCATTATTATCTCATGCAATGCATGATATGCAACCCTAATTGACATGCCTATATGAAATCACACAGTAGTTCATATATCGCAAGAAAGCAATACAATAATTGAATAAACAATGAAGCACGAATCATGAATCTAATATGATTTAATACTATGTATGTGATCACTAACATATTATTAAAGTAGAAATTTATCATGTTTCACAACAACCAATGCAACATGAATTATAATGCATCTGTAAATAAATTCTATATGTGCTATAGTTGGAAATTTAATAATGGAACAACAACACCTATTATATCTCTTGCAAATTCAGCTTAGTATTCTCAGAGAACAATTTCAATACGGTGACATAATTTCTCATCAAAGAATTAATGAATGTTAACCAATATGTACTAACAGATTCTAACTATCCAAAAATATAACAGAGAGCGTTACAGGGAATATTTATCCAATAGAAAGCACCTTCACCCAAAATTCAATCAACACAAGAGCATATAATTTCTAAGAGAATAACACAAAACCCATTTCTTCATGATTATACTATTAGCAGGTTGGCTTATCAAGGAAATAGATTCGTTTAAGGAGTTCTTTCTCAAGGAACATTTCATTAGCAGGGGTAAACCATTAACAGAGGAATATAGACAATTCATAGATGCATGGAAAAAATCAAGAATTCACACAAAACACGCAAACCTATCCTGTGATGTAGGTCTTTTCGGACAAAGTGCACACAAATCTCTTACATTTCACCTTGTTAGACCCTCTTTTGATAAAACCATCTCCACCGAACTCTTTCACTTTCGACAACAGCTTCCACCAAACCAACGCAGATGGAAAAACCTAGACGAAATCTGAGAGAAGGCTGATGACGTTTTTGCTCTATCCTCTAGCCAATACCTTCATATTTATAGACTTGAAACCCTAGAGGGTGATGAGGAATCATGATCCACATTCCACACAATTCAAAATCTTTAAAAATTTTAGTTTCCATATTTTACATAACTGAAGATTACGCACCGGTCGATAAAGTGGTCGACCGATTCTTCATTAAATGCAGCCGTAACATGTAGCAATCGATGAATCGGTCGAATGTGCAGACGAATAGATCGACAACTATATTACAGATTCCATCCAAGTTTTTTGGTCGATGGAGCGGTCAAGTAGCAAGGATTTGTTTGACCAAAATATATTACAGATTGTATTCTAGTTTTTTGGTTGATGGAGAATCAAATAGCAAGAATTTGGTTGACCAAAATACATTACATATTGCATCTTAGTTTTCGGTTGATAGAGCGGCCGAGCAGCGAGGATTTGGTTGATCAAAATATATTACAGATTGCATCCTAGTTTTTGGTCGATAGACCGATTGAGTAGCAAAGATTTGGTTGATCAAATACGTCACTGTAATATATTTGCCTCAGCCATTTTTGACAGTGATCAACTCCTCCACCAATGGTACCCTTATTCTTCATTAATTTATTTATTCCCTTATATATATAGCCAAATTATACCTCATATGAAGAATTAACATAATTTTGCTATTCGTCCAATTATTAGCGAAAACAATAACTTCAATAATATAAATAATTCAAAATTATAAATTTCAAAATGCTTAAGCATTGAATTTCAAATAAACAAGGGTTTTCATGTAGACATATTTTCTAGATATTACAGCTCAACTATGGTGGTGTCAGATACAATCTTAATTAGTGAAGTGATGCACCAACGGAAGAGGGGAATATTGAAACCCATTGATGTTGCTTGTTGTAAAGGCAAGAACAGATCTAAATTTTGAAATATCACAACTCTATCCAGAGATGTCCAAATGGCGTAAAAATTGGACTGCACCCTTCCTATGAATCAATAGGAAACCTCAAAAATTCATATGATAATTCGTTCGAGACTGAAAGATATTCAAGGAAAGGTACAACTATTCTGAAGAGGAACCAACGAGTAGAATTCGGAGCCCAAATAGTTGAATCCACAACTTGCTAATTTGTTATCCAAATGATGCAAAAATTGAACCAAAGTTAAATTCCACCAAAGATGAAAATGCCTTCCAAATATCAAGCAAATATTTCTACCAGCGACAGAGATATACAAATGCAAAAATGACTTCCTGGAAGGGCACTAGCAAGGCAATTTCTACTCCCAAAAGGAAACAATCACAAGTCAAACATCTCTTATCCCATGGTTGTGGAAGAGAAGAATTTAACCAAACACTCAGTGGTTATATTGAATAAGTTGGAGTCTTGGTGGTGATTGTGGTTGATCATGAGGTATTGATGGGTTGATATTGTTTATGAGTTAGTAATGAACCAAGTCTGAAGTGATTTTGTGAAGGAATTGGATTCACGGTTGATCGAGGCACAATAGGGCAGTCGATCATAAGTGTTACAAATATTACAGATTGTAGCAATATTCAGAGCGGGCGATCAACTGATGAGAGGTGATCGACCAGCTTAAAAGGGGATATAATACAGAGTGTAGCAAATTTTAGAGTGGTTGATCGTCAACAAGAGAGTGATCAACCGGGTCCAAAGCAAAATATTATAATGAGCTGCAAATTCTAAAGCGAGCGATCGTCTACAGAGAAGGTAATTGAATGGTATTTCTAAGAATCAAAATTTGCGGTTGACCATCATGGAATGACGGTTGATCACGGTAATGGAAATTGTGAGTGGGATGATTTGCAATCAGTCACAAGAATAAGGTGATCGACTAGAATATCAAGGATCGTTTGGAAAAGTTGCAAACCGTCATCTGGAAATTGAAGGGATGCTATGGAAGATAATTGGTCATGACCTTTAACCATCCTTATAGTATTATACGCTTATATAAGGGAGGGATAAACTGAAGAAATAAGAGGATGAAAACACTGAGACAGAGAAAGAGAAAGAGAGAGAGAGAGAGATTCCCTAGTGTTCTTGGGAGATAGTCTACATATTCTTGATTTTATGGAGGGTGTTCTGGAAAACACTGCTGGATAATTGGTGCAATGTGAATCTTCAGCAAGAGAGGGAAATGCAACAAGAGGTAAGAGATTGCATGTGTTTTGCCTGAAAGGGACTACATCACAAGGAATTAGGGATTATCTTAGGAGATGCTAGTTTCTGTGGTTCTAATTGCTGTTGTTTGAGAGCCTGATTTTATTTTAAGTTATATGCTTCCATTTATGGATAAAGTCTGATGAAGGTTGATAAGGTTTTGTTAATGCCTTATGATTTTAAATTGCCTTTGGTTGTTCAGGTGTTGAGAAAGATTAGTTAAAGCTATTATTCTGTTTGTTAAGGAATCGATATATACAGTCATAGCTTAATAAGAAACCATTTGAAAATAAGATTGAATGCTATTGTTAATTCCTGGAAGTATTCTTTGTTGTGGATGAGGTGTTCTTTGATGGGTTATTTGTAGTTGCTATTACTACCCTGCTTTTGCTGACATATGAGGATATATATCCGTGGAAATTGGTTATTGATAGGTTAACTGTAAATGTTGAAATTACTCTTCGTTACACCTGCAATTAAAATAAAATGTCTGTATGTACTTTCGTTGATTATAACTCGTTATGTTATTCTCTGTTTTCTCTTAGAGACGTTCATAATAGAATAGAATAGTGGGTTTATAAGTCTTCTATGATGTTTGATAACTGTTACCTCTGTTTATTACTACTGGGTGCATTGTTCTTTTTGCTTGGTAATAATAGATGATAGTAACTAGGTTATGATTATGTTATGACTTCGAGAATGATTGTTTAATTATTTATTGATCATGCTTTGATTTTTTTTGATTACATGTTAGAATATGCTAGGTTGTGTGCATTCATATTCATGCATCATAGTTTTCTTTAAAATGATACGAAAATAGTTTTCATGCATTGGTTGTTTTAGAAAATGGTAGAATTGATGCTAATATATACTAAGTGGATGGTATTTTGGGTTAGTGGTATGAGACGCTAGCCTAAGAACCAGTCATTGAGGGCTGATCACCCGAAGCGGACAACATCCACTTGGGTTGTAGGAATATCCATTATATCATTAAAAGTAAAATGGAAATAGCTGGAAGTTACATAAATAGGCGTTGGAGATTAGTGACAGTGATACTTGGGAGAACTTTTAGATGATGTATCTCTTTCCACCTGGGGATTGAGTGACGGTTATGCCCATGCTAGATCCTAATGATATTCTTCTTTGTTCTTAATTACTAAAACTAAAGATTATGAGAAACGGAAAACTGCATACACACGTTTTATAAAGTTGCATTACATGAGCATTTCATATGTATTATCTCTTACTAAGCGTTAGGCTCATAGTTTAAGTCTTGTGGTGTAGGAATGCATGATAACGAGAAAAGGAGCAATTGGTGAGGAATTTGTGCGTTGCGGACTTGGTGGCTGGCTGGGCTAATGGAAGAAAGAAAAATGTGAAAAGTTTTATGTAATAATGTTTTCAAATAAAATAATTTTATTCATAGTTTTTTTTTTATTAAGTTTTCTACTGAGTTTTATATTTTTGGTTTAAAAATACAAAGTTTTCCGCTATCTAACTTTTTAAATTAGAAAATGTGTTTGAAATCATAACATTTTAAAAAGTTAGAAAAACAGGATGTTACAATTCACCTCAAGACAAGCCAAGAACAGTGATGAATCAATTTGTCGTCACTTACTCTCTCAATTCTCACCTAGAAAATGGAGGCAGATTGAAGAGGGGGGAACTGCAGCTCAAGAAGGTTTTTTTAGCTCAATTCAAATAGCCCTAAGGGAGGCTAGCTTAAACCTTTATGAGAAACGGAAAACTGCATACACATGTTTTATAAAGTTGCATTACATGAGCATTTCATATGTATTATCTCTTACTAAGCGATAGTCTCATAGTTTAAGTCTTGTGGTGTAGGAATGCGTGATAACGAGAAAAGGAGCAATTGGTGAGGAATTTGTGCATTGCGAACTTGGTGGCTGGCTGGGCTAATGGAAGAAAGAAAAATGTGAAAAGTTTTTAGTAATAATGTTTTCAAATAAAAGAATGTTATTAATGGTATTTGTTTTATTAAGTTTTCTACTGAGTTTTATATTTTTGGTTTAAAAATACAAAGTTTTCCGCTATGTAACATTTTAAATTAGAAAATGTGTTTGAAATCATAACATTTTAAGAAGTTAGAAAAAAGGGATGTTACAATTCACCTCAAGACAAGCCAAGAACAGTGATGAATCAATTTGTGGTCACATACTCTCTCGGTTCTCACCAAGAAAATCGAGGCCGATTGAAGAGGAGGGAAAACAGACAATGGCAGAGGACTAAGTTTTGAATTTGTCCAATTTTTGGACAGTTTTGGATGCATGCGGTCGCAGGATTCGGGTGCCTTCCTTCGTCCGAATAGCAAATTCGGACGAACGGGGACATAGGCAAGTATGCTTCCTTTGTCTAAAGTCACAATTCTATCAATAACAGTGAGGATTTTGAACGCACGTGGACAAGGCCAGGACGACTCTCCTCATCTGAAATGTCCTTGATCTGCGAAAATTAGTGTTTTAAATAATAGACAATTTGTCATTTTTTCCATTAAAACCCACCCAGGAGACCAAGGAGATGACTCCACATGCCTGGGCATGCTCCTCTCCATGTCGACGCAGGCCTCCTCCATTCCGTTCAGTGTACGATGGTCTCCCTCCAGGTAAGGCTTTCCATTTAAGTCATCCCTCTCTGCATTTCAATCCAGCTTTTCCTCATGCGTGTGAGAGTTTCCTGCATGAGTGAAAATCTTTTGGAGCGTTGTGGAAGTCCTCAGTGAGCTCATGAGTGTTCTGGTGATAATTGTGAGTTAGTATGGGAGTTCTTTAGTGTGTTATGAGGGTGATTGTGAAGCTCTGTAAGCTGAAATTTTTGCTGTCAGTGATAGATTTCTTCAATAGAGGAAAGGATTGGATAGAGTCTTGGCCTGTGGAGGCCCTACCCACAATTAGTGTGCGTGAGTTGTGCTAATTACTTTGTTGTTAATTTCCTATAAATTTCCTTACTACAAATATAGAAATGAAATGCTTTACTGTGATAGAGAAGTGATGAATGCTTACTGCTATAATGATCATTTCTAACGTTAAGCCCTATAGTATAGAATGATGAACTGAAGAACACACGACATAATAAGCATGAATGAACATGAATGAGCTAAGAGTTTCCTTGACAATGATTCTGTTCTATGAATCCAATTTATTGTTTCACTTGCTGTAACAATAGTCTCCATAAATGTTGTGCTATTTTATCTTGCTGTTGTTAGTGTGGAAATCTCTATGATAACTAGAAGTCATTACACCTTTAATCTGAGCATGTTTATTTAACTAGAATAATAATTGTAACAATGACCCTTAATCTAAGCATGCTTAATTAACTAGGTTAATAATTGTAACAATGAACTAAGTTGTAAATTCAGTGGAAGTTATGCCATTAAACCATGCTTTACTTAAAACATACATTATTCCTAGTCCACTTGCTTAGAATCAAATTATGCTAATAAGACTTAGCAATTTATTAGGTATGTTTTCTGTTTAATTGTACAACCATGTGTATTTAATTATTAAGCATGTTTCTGATATTAGCTCGTATCAATTTATTAAGCACGTTTTCAGTTGTATTCGATTAATAAGCATGTTTTTCGTTATCTATTGGCTAAGCATGTTCCATTTAATTGTTAATTTCACGTCCATGATGTTGTATGATTTCTAAGTATGTTTACTTTGTTTGAATAACTTGCTGTAAATTTATGTTTAATCTTGATTAATAGCATGTTCACTTGCTGTTTCTTTCATTGCTATGACTTAAAGTTCAAGCATGTTATTCGCTAGTTAAATTCATTACTATAATTGTTCTCTTTTATTCGTTCTAATTACTGCTATTCATTATTCTGCTCTATTTAATTATCATTATTTTAGAATGTATCAACATGCATCATGATGACATAAACAAGTAGGAAGTGCCACCTTGAGGTGGTACTCATATGTATTATGTAAGGAAAAAGATAAATGAAATGAATGAAAGAAAAAGATGATGGGGAGTTGGAGAGCAGATGGGTAGTTCGAATCTAATCTAGTAGCTAGGCTACACCCCTACCTTGTCGAGAACGGGACTAGCTACACACAGGAGGTTAGAAGCAGATCAAACTATACCATCACACATTGGTTCCTTCAATCTCCCGCTCAAAGTACGAGTAATGAATGAACGAACGAACGAACGTAATGAAAAGATTAGTTTAGGGCGGTACCCATTCCAAAAGAACTAAAGAGAGGCATAGCATACTGCATAAACCCAATTCCTGACTGGGCCTTTAGACTCACGTCTTACTTGTGGTGTAGGAAATGACATGATAATGCCAGGAGTAGAGGAGGATGCCTTTCTCAAGGAGCCTAAAAAGTATCCGGACGAATCGCAACCCGAGTAGACGTATGTCTCAAGAGTAGAATAAAAGAATTCACTATTTTGAAAGGGTTTGATAACAGACACATTTTGTAAAATAGTAACTCTTACTCTAACCCTAAAACTATGTTTGGAATATTAATTACATTTATGCTTTTAACCCTGAACTTTCATTAATGCATTTAATAATATTTCCGCTTTACTCTGATTTATTTAAGCTCTTGAGATTTCTATGCTAAAACCTAAGTTTTTACCCTAATCCGTTTTATGTAAATAAAAAGAAAAATTTTTACACAGCACTTTAAAAAGGAAAAGTAAAGTAAGAAAGTACGGTTCTGACGCAGGGCATCATAGTTGGTATTAGAGTCATACTACTCTCGTGTGATTCACCGTGGATAACCCAGACTCACCGGGCAATGCTCCTCTGACTGTAAGTTTTCTTGTACGTTATTGAACTATTCTCTTAAATTGATTACGCCATAATGTAGAAAAGTATAAAATGGCAAACGACTAAAAATTTTCCCTTGAACTTATTCCCCTACTCTATAATGTGAAATCGTATAGGATTATAAATGGCTAGGAGAGGTAGAGAAAATATGCCATGTAATGAGGAGGGGCCTCGAGCGGTCGCTCAGTGAGAGGATCATGGCCGAGACGAGGCCCTTAATTGTATAGTTGCGGTTGTGGAGCAACAGTCTCAACAGATGGAGAGGCAGTCTCAATTTATGGAGCAGCATTTCCGTTACATGGAGAGATTTATAGGACAGAATCACATAAATGGTAATGGAAATCAACGACCAATACCAATTCAGCCGATTTAAAGAGAAGCTGGATGGGAAAAGTTACAAAAACTCAAGCCTCCCTGTTTCAACGGGGACATCTCTGACACTACAGTGGACAAGGAGTGGATACGCTCCTTGGAAGACAAGTTCATGTATGCGGAGATAGGCAAGACTGAAAGAGTTAAATGTGTGACGTATTTGCTGACACAAGAGGCACGTTTTTGGTGGGACATGGTCAAATCCTCCTGGGATGTTACAGTCCTCACCTGGAAAGACTTCAAAGAGCTATTTGATAAGAAGTATTTTAACCATACTGTCCAAAGGCAGAAGTTGATGGAAATTATGTGCCTACGACAGACAGGAACTGTGGTAGAGTATGCTCAGCAGTTTGAAGCACTATCTCATTATGCTCCTCATCTGGTGGTGACGGAAGAACACAAAGTCCAACATTTTATTTAGGGACTAAAAATTGAGGTCTTAGAAGGAGTCATCGGGGCTGGCATGGAAGGTGTCACTTATTCTAAGATCGTGGCAAGAGTCCTAGCCATTGAGGGAGTAACATTTATGGCAGCTAGACAGAGGGAAGCTAGCTAGAGAATGTGGAAGGCCAATTCCAAGCAGCAATCACAAGGTGGCCCATTAACGAGTCAGGGAGTTAAATGACCCTCTGTGGGTGGGGCACAACAAAGACCAAATAAGCGTCCCATGACATAGACACCCACAGCCCCTCAACCTAATGCCTGTCCGAAATGTAAGAAGGTGCATCACGGCGAATGCCTGGCTGATTCAGAGAAGTGCTTTTCTTGTGGGAAGTCGGGCCATATGGTTAGAAACTACCCAAGTCGACTCGGGGGACAAGGAGGAGTAGCCCTGTGCGTCTTCACTATGTATGGATCTGATCAAGACGACGAGTAGCCAGCAGTTGTGGTAGGTACACCTAATTTTATGCAATAATTGTTTATATATGATATTAATTATTCCCTAGTTGAATTAGGAGATCTTGCCTTAGAATAAACAAGTTACTTAATCTTGACAGGGACAATCGATGTTAATAAGTGTGTCGCATACGTTCTATTTGATTCGGGTGCTACACACTCTTTTGTTTCTATGAAGTTCTGTGAAATGGTGAACTATTTTTCTAGTAGCATGAATTGTACTAATCGTGTGTTGCTACCTTCTAGTGATCATTTAATTACAAATGTATTTCTTAAGGCCTATGTAGTAGAGATAAATGACCGTTTATTTCAAGCCGACTTAATTATTATGGACTTAAAGATCTACGATATTATCATTGGAATGGATTGGCTATCCTCGCACCACGCGGTCATCCATTATAAGAAGAGGGAAATCTTCTTCTGCCCTCCGGGTGGTGAGATACACACTTTTCAAGGAACTAAAGAAAAAGGGAAATTGGTCATCATCACTGCACTCAAGGTAGACAAATTGCTAAGGAATGTGTGCGATGGGTTCCTGGTAAATGTGATTAACACCACCGCAACCCCTGAGATTAAGATGGAGGATGTTGCAATAGTTCATGACTTCCCAAATATTTTTCTCGACGATCTTCTCGATTTACTCCCAGACCGTGAGATCGAATTCGAGATCATCTACAGCCAGGCTCTGAACCCATCTCCACAAACCCGTATCATATGGCGCCGGCTGAATTACTGGAGCTGAAAGTCCAATCGGAGGAATTACTCACCAAGGGGTTTATTCGCCCAAGTTTTTCTCCTTGGGGTGCGCTAATGCTATTTGTTAAAAAGAAAGACAATACGATGAGGATGTGCATCGACTACCGGGAATTAAACAAAGTGACCATCAAGAATAATTACCCACTACCAAGGATTGACGATCTATTTGATCAATTATGTGGTGCCTGGGTATTTTCAAAAAATGACCTTCGCTCCGGCTATTATCAATTGAAGGTCAAATAAGACGATGTGCCTAAGACTGCATTCTGCACCAGGTACGGGCACTATGAATTCCTAGTTATGTCATTCGGGTTCACCAATGCCTCGGCGACCTTCATGGACCTATTGAACCGAGTCTTCCGGGATTATCTGGATAAGTTTATTATCGTCTTCATTGATGATATCTTGGTCTATTCTCGATCAAAGGCAGAGCATTGTAAACATCTCCGGATGGCCCTATCTGTTCTCAACTAGCACCAATTGTATGCAACATTTTCTAAGTGTGATTTCTGGCTAAGCATGGTTGGCTATCTTGGCCACGTAATCACCAAAGATGGTATCTCTGTGGACCCGTCAAAGGTACAAGCAGTGGTAAACTGGACACAACTGAGAAATGTCAGAGATGTAAAGAGTTTTCTGGGCTTGGTCAGATACTACATGCGCTTTATTGAAGGATTCTCTAAGATCGCTCTACCACTAACAAGTCTGACTAAGAAAAATGCCTGATTCTAGTGGTCTAGCGATTACGAGAACAGTTTTCAAGAGTTAAAGCGTAAATTGACAACTGCCCTTGTGTTGACATTGCCTGTAGAGGAATGTGACTTTTGTATTTATTGTTATGCATAAAAGAGAAGGCTCGGTGGAGTTCTTATACAGCATGAAAAAGTTAATGCTTACGCATCCCGACAACTTAAGCTCCACGAACAGAATTATCTCACGCACGATCTAGAGCTCGCTGCGGTTGTCTTTACTCTCAAAGTATGGAGACGCTATTTATATGGGCAACACTGTGAAATCTACTCTAATCACAAAAGTCTCAAATATATTTTCACCCAAAAGGAACTAAACATGCGGCAACGGCAATGGCTTGAGTTTGTAAAAGATTACGACTGTGAAATCAAGTATCATCTGGGAAAAGCCAATGTTGTTACGGATATTCTCAGCCGCAAGGTTGCAGTGATGAGCATGTTGTGTGAAGAAATTCCTTCGGAACTTCAAAGAGACTTACAGGGACTTGATATGCAGATGGTTCCAGCACAATGAAGATGGTTCCAGCACAGTTAGATGTGGTATTAGCAAAATTGACTTTGATGTTATCTATTCTTGAGCAGATTAAGGAAGCTCAGCAAGGCGATGCTGTATGCGAGGATTTCAGATTAAACCCTACCTTGCCTAAATATCGGAACTACTCTATATCTGCGGATGGCATGATCAAGTATGACAACCGGTGGTATTGTTGGTTTTTAGGTTCCCTTACACAGTGAAATTACAATGTTCATAATAATGGTAATGTGCATAACCTATATATATCATAAAACGGATCGTTGTTATAACATATTAATAATAATATGTATTCAAAAATATATATTTAGATCTAATCTAAAAGATGAAGAATATTACCTTTGTAGCTTACTTCACACGACTACAAAATCAATCTTCGATCTTCTCCGCCAATCCTCCTCACCTCTAATAAGCACGTATGGGCGTGATGAATGAAACAAGATCACACTCAATTTATGATAGATTGTATTCTCAACACATGAGACGGTTTATTTGGATTTGGAAAACACTCCTCTAAAGCCAACACGGAAGACACAAATATTGCTCTCAAAATGGATTCCTTAATCTCAAAAATTTCAACCTCATAACGTAATGAGGTTGGACCTCTATTTATAGTGGTATAGCTCTATAATGGCCATTATGACATTTAGAGAAAAACACTATAAATTTCTCATTAAAGTTACAATTGATTTTATACATTTATAAAAATGTTATGGAAATCAAAAGGTCTCGTCCCCATATCTCAACACTTAGCACTATGACATTAACTCAAATTTGACATTAACTCAAATTTGACAACATCCATTTTAAAAACTATTTTCCAAAGTTACTTTATATTTGTTAATTAATTGAATAGTCAATAATTCAATTATTTCATTTAATGAAATATAATAAATATATTAACTATGACAACTTTTTTCATTTTGTCTTATTATTTCATTTAATGAAAAATAATAAACTTATTATTGAATGTATTAAATAATTAATTCATAATTAATTATTTAATATTCTTTGTTCATTTTTCTATTATTCTAATAATGATAGAAGGTGACGAAGGACCGATAGACCTATAGTTTTAAGCTCTAATAATATTTTGTTAATTAATATAAACTCTTTATATTAATTAACATAATTATTAACTCTAAAATAATTCCACTAAATACTTAGTGTTTCACTCTAAAAAACTATATAGTCTATGTACTGTAATTAATGTCCATTGATATAGTCATTACATATTTATTAACCCTCCATTTAGATTCACAATAGAGCTAGGTTTATAATCCGTTAACCTCTCATATTGCATCTTTATCCTTGACTACCATTAGTTCTTGATTGAATAATTAATTTATAACGATTATGAATTACGCGCTAATTATTCGATCATTGAACTAACAAACAAGGGAATCTATAGAAATAGATTTCATTGTATCGATATTAACATTCCCAACTTTTCATTTTAATTCACTCCCAATATACAAGGTATACGAATCATAACTCGTACAAAACTTTACAGAGTAAATCAAAGAATAAATTAAAATAAAATAGGAGTTTGTTAAATACAACAAATTAAGATCATGCATATATGACCATCATTATGATAAAATTAATTGTTCTATATTTAACGAAATTATCAGAACAATATAATATTATCTGGTCCAGTCCTATATAATCATATTATATAAAACATATTTATTTTATGTCACTACATATTTAGTCGGGATACGACTATACATTCTTAATGAGATAAACTATGTTTATGACTATGAACAATTTGAAGATTCCATACTTCAAATATAAGTCATGGACATATTCTGGTTATTACTCTTTATATTTTATCTCACATATATACAATATATATATGTTAATATAAAGTTAGCATAAATAACCAAGGAATTTTCTATGAAGTTTATAAAACATAATATAAAATGTTAACATAATATCAATCAATATAAATTTATTCATATATTATAAAATTGTTCTATTACATCTGCTTGTTGGGCACATTACTCCCAACAGGTATGTGCCGAGCGGTGTAACCCTGCGAACAAAAATCCTACGAGAAGCCCACTCTTTTAATTTCTCAATTCATCCTAGTTGCAACAAGATGTACTGGGATCTCAAGACTCATTGTTACTGGCCAAACATGAAGTACGACATTACCGACTACGTGGCTCTATGCCATGTATGCCAACGGGTGAAGGCTGAACACCAATGGCCTGGTGGATTTCTCCAACCATTACAAATTCCTAAGTGAAACTAGGAGCATATCACTCTGGATTTCGTTACTAGCTTGCCAAGAACAACTAGAGGCCACGATGCAACCTGGGTAATCGTGGATCAATTAGCAAAGGTGTCACATTTTCTGCTGGTAGCCATGACGTACAAGATGAACCAATTCACTGATTTATATGTCAAGGAGATCATATGACTTCACAGTGTTCTAGTTTCTATCGTATCAGATCGGGACCTGCGATTTACGTCAGTATTCTAGAAGAGTCTTAACAAGGCCATAGACACAGAACTAAAGTTTAGTATAGCGTTTCACCCTCAGACGAATGGCCAAAGCGAAAGAACAATCCAAACACTCAAAGATATACTTCGGGCTTGTTTATTGGAATTTCAGGTTGGATGGGGAAAGATGTTACCTTTGGTTGAATTTGCCTATAATAACATATGATGAATTTCTGTTAGGTAGTTACTTAGGATTGTTGCTCCTAGTTATAGTGAATGGATGTTACGCGTGAGTCTGTTGCTATTATTTGTTTAAATAATGCTCTATGTTTTGATGAATAATATTGAAGACATGTTCTGGTTGCATTTTTTATCGTATGTTTCATGCATGAGTCTACATGTGAGAAAGATAAAAGATGATGAATGGACGTAAATAGATTTGAGGATAGGCTGTCCAAAAGGGTTGACCAGTGGATACATAAGGTCGTTAGTTTACTCTTGATGGATGTCGGGGCAGACCAATCCAAGGTTTGTTGGGTCACCGTGCATTGAAATGCATGGCAGCTAACGAATGTCTCCCAAAAATGATGGAGTTTGTCTGTAAAAGAGCGGCGATTAGTGGTGGGTGGCCCACTGCCAAGTCTACTCATTCTTGAAAGGGAAAGAAAAGAAAAAGAAAGGTAAACAAGAACAAGAAACTAATGTTATAAAATGTCAGGTTCATGGTCTTATACACTACTTGCTAAGTCTTACACTTCGAGATGAACCTTGCGTTGTAGGTGAGGAAGATTTAGAGGAAATAGCCACTGAAGAAATAAAAGGTGAAGAAGTTTGTCCATGATGAAGGCCTGGTGTTGTTGAGACTTTATGACCATGGGTTATGGCCGGAGATACGATGATTGTTTTAAAAAAAAAAAAACTGGTTTCTTTCATTATGATGGGTCAACGTTCACATAAACAAAGCATAAATATATCCTCGATCAACAATCATTAGGCATCATAAATAAAACAGTTATCGTAAGCATAAATACCCTAACACTTTGTGATGCAGGCCAAAGGGCAAATACATGCAAACATCACTTACTTGAAATTCTTAGTGAAGTTTGTAATATCCAACTTTTCTAACACATTTGTTTCCCTTGAAGTTAAAAAGAGAATCAGGTTAGTAAAAGAAAAAGATGAAACTTTAATAATTACTTTGTTTCAAGGACTTAGAAATAGCTTCCACGATTTTCATCCATCATCACCATCATCCATAAGATTTTATAAAATCCTCACAATAGAAAGCATACCTTCAGAGAGCTTGAGAGAAAATCTAACTTCGCTGCTCAAGGATGATTAGGGTTTCAACTCATATTTATAGACGATAATGCTTCTTAATATTATCATTTCCTTATCAGTCCGAGAATTAAATCCTAGCTCCTAAATTTGGTGAACAAATTCGTTTTGAATCTATCTGTAGTTACAGCAGGTGTGTGGGCTTCCACTATGGATATCCGTTAACCTTTCTCATCCAATAACAATCTGACATGTTTATGTTTTACATTTACTTTTACAGACACTAACATTTTTGCAGTCACCAATGCTTTTGTCGATGCCTACGTTTCCACAGCCACCTCATTCTGCAAGTCCTTCTTAAACTCTCTGCCAATCGTTGTCTGCCATGTACACAACCTTTTGTGGATACTTCAATTCAACGATGACATGTCACTCATTTTACTTATCCACTGCGAATTCATTCCTTTTTGCAAATAATAAATCCAAATGACAATATTTTTTTCATTTTTCTTATCCAACCCGGATGCATTCCCTTCCGCAAATATGTTCCTTATCATAATATCTAACACCCCAAAAATCTGGTCCATTTTCTTATTAAAACATACGTCTATTTTATTTTTCAAAACCTTTAGCATAGCGGAAGACTTTTCTATTTAAACTCACAATAATTAAATTACTATATTCCTTTTAATTTTGTTATACAAAAATAAGAGCTGTCCCACATATCAAATTCACCGTAATAACCCAAACTCTCCTCACAAGTATGCACCATCAATTGCTTGGTTCATCATACTTCTCGTTGTCTACTTCCTTACCTACTTCACTAGATTCATCTATGAGCCTAACGCTCAGTAAGTAATGAGAAATAAATATGCGTATAACATGTAAAAATGTCTTTGTAAAATCATGCACGTTTTTACTTTTCAGTTACTTTTCTTTTCTTTTCTTTTCATTTGTCAATCTGATCGTTAGGGCACAATATAGGGGTGAATAGGCACTGTTTGGTCCACCTCATGCGAGATAGCCAAATTCGAAACCAAGCCACACAACGACCTATTTCTTTTCTTTTTTACTTATCAGTTTGTTCGTTGGGGCACATCTAAGGAAGAATAGGCACTGTTTTGTCCACTTCATGTGGGACAGTCAAATTTGAAACCCAAGCACACAATGAACTATTACATTTTTTTTTTCTTTTTCAATATTTCTTATATAACTTATGCATGTAAAATATTTTCATTTTCTTCTTGAAAACATGAGTGCATAATCATAGCACATTCTCGAGTATCCTCAAACAATATATTATCATAATCATCAGTACTATGAACATAACAACGATAATAACACATCATATCCTCAATCAACATATATCACAGTAACATCACTATCAAAACAATCACAACTATCATATTATATAAATCCTATTATCTTGTTATGCAAGTCATTAAGTCAGACACAAACAACTACTACTTACCTTGGGTCTTAGCACAATTTATAGCAACTTATCCATTACCTCATTGAGTTGAAAGACCTAAAACATGTTACAATGCACATTAGCATCCAACTACTCATGTAAAACTTAAGCATCCATAACTTTTTGTATACTTATCTAATTCAAGTGATTCTTGAACTCATTGTTCCCTTAAACAATGTTTATTAACATATATAATCAATTTAGAAATCTAATAACTTTTTCCAAGGGTAAAACATTCAAAACAGAACCTTTTTCTTGTTCAATAACTAATTTTTTGTCCCACAGTTTTTCATCAGTTTTCAAAATTCATAACTTTCACTATGTAAGTCCAAATGATTTGATTCTAATGCTCATAGTTCCATCAAAGTGTATATTTTAACATACTAAAACAGTTCAACAATTAAAAGTCATTAAGATAAGTCAGTGCTATCAATACCGAAAGTGCACAGATTCTGCCAGTTTGGGACCAAACATAAAATTATGTTTATAAACAGCAATTAACTACGAAATTCTTCCATCCAATACTACCAGCATGCTATTAAGACATCAACAAGTATTTATAAATCATAAAACTTGAGCATAAAATCCAATTTCGTGATCCTTATAACAAAACCCTAAACATCATCTCAAAATCTCAAATTTCTTATTATCATTCCACTTATAAACATAACCAACTCTTAATATCATTTAAGCTTCAAAAAAGAACTTTTTAAACTTCAGCTAGCTGAGAGGAGTGAACTCTAAGTCATGGATTAAACTAAAGATCCAAGCTCCCTATTTATAGAAGTTTAAGGGTGACTCAACCACCCTAAATGCATCCAAGTGTCCTACGAGATGTCAAGTATGCTACGAGATATCAAGTATCACTTCTCTTTTCCTTGATCAGTAAGTTAGGGAGTTACCTCTGCATAACATAAAATTTCTAGAAGCTTTTTAGTGATTTGTCATTTGCTGGTTGACCATTGATTACAGTTTGGGCAATCGCACCACGACCTGAATGCTTCACAGTTTCAATTTTTTGTCTTGTCCTGGTCTATCACCTCTTAACCTCAAAACAGCCGAAGACCTCGTGCGGATACATGCACATCTGCTAGGGACATCAATATGTCTGCAGTGGACACCAATATGTTCGTTTCTCCTTTTTCCTTATGATTTTACTTGATTCGGTCGACCATAACTTAAACTCTGATCAACCGTAAAACTACCCGAGAGAATTCTCTTTACCAATCACAATCAAACACTATAATCCTCCTAGGGTAAAAATTATAGATGTTCCTTAGTGAACACTCATTGTTTTGTATCCAAAGTATGAACGTCCCTCTTACAAGTTCTGGACGTCTGTAACCATACCAAGTTTATAATTTAATAAAAAAATTTATAATTTCTCATTTGTTTTTTCCTTTAAAATTTCAATTTTCTCCAATTCAATAATAATTATTTTTCTTTAATACAATCAAAATATCACTTATTTTACTCAAGTGTTACATAATACGATGTCGTACATTCTGCGGACACATTTTTTTTTGCAGACATGTTCCTTTTTGCAACTTCACTGTTCACCGCAGCACACTGTCTTTATAATACAATGTCATTTATTTTGCGAACACATTCTTTTCCGCAAATAGGTTCCTTTCCACAATTTCACTGTTCATAGCGGGCACGTCGTCTTTATAATACGACATCCTCACTTATGCGAACACATTCTTTTTCGAGGACACTAATATTTCTATGGATATCAATATTCTATATTGTCCGCCAATAGCTATCTGCCAAATATATCATTCATCTGCAGACAAGTCACTTTTGCAGACACTAAGGCTTCTGCGAACCCATTCCAATCTGGGGGCACCCTTACGCTAACACTTTACGCATTATTCTTTCCTATTTCCTTCACGCCCAACTTTCCCTAATAAATCTAATAACAATAGTTCTTTCACAGATATTCTTATAGTTTTTTTTCAATTTGTTTTCACATCAAACTTTCATAATTCTGTAACTTAATAAATCTCATATTTTTATTAAAATATAATTCTTTCCTTCATCTTTCCTTAATAAATCCCAAATTCTATATAACTCTTTACTCTAGCTTTCATAATTCCATAAATTGCCTTAATCAAATAAATTCAATATTTTATTGCAATATTATTTTTAACTACACACTATATAAATTTCTTATTGTGACGTTAGTCATTCCACTTATATTTTAAACAGGTACATCACAAATGAAATTGTTCATGAAAATTTTTGAGGTGTTACATGACCATTCCAAGTTGCAGTCGACCAGCCAACATGCACGATCGACGGATCAAGGTTGCGGTCAACTAGCCAACTATGTGGTTGACCGAGCAATCGACCCCACTCCAATCGATGTCGACCGGGTTCTGTCCTCTGCATCCTCCATGCAAATGACTAGGCATTTGCTCGAAGCTGCTAAACAACCTCATGGTCGACCAAACTCATACAACAATCGACCGAGGATGACCCTCCAATGCAATTTTCTTCCAAACGGATAAAATTTCTGCATAAACTCTAAATCGAACACCATATCATAGAGACAATCAAAGAATTTGAGTTTCTAAACTCGAATTTGAGATCGATACAAAATGGAAATTTCAAAAGAAAATGCAAAGTTAAAAATCAATGTACTCGCAAGAAACCTTCATGAAGGTTGGAGATCAGGACGTAACAAATACAAATCGAATGGGAGAACGAAGAATCACACCCCCCCCCCCCCCCCTTCTTTGGCTCCCCTTTCTCCCGTGTGGTACTTCTTCCTCGTATAATAAAAATTTTTAATCATTTAAAAAATTAATATATTTAATATATATATATATATAAAATAAATTATAGGGTCATTATCAATTTGGCCACTGAAGTTTAGGAGTCTCTTCAACTGACACCATAAACTTTAAATGTTCAAATCTGACACCTCAAAGTTTGAGACGTTATCGTCCAATACCTTCACTATTATCAATTTGTTAAAATATGAGCGACGAATGCACATGGAGTTCTAGAGGCCCTCTATTTCTCTGTAATCTAAGTGCCTACTCGACTTTTGGCCACTGGGGAGTTAGTTTTCCCTAGTTCATAGACAGAGATAAGAATATCCAAAGGAATGGAGAGGTTCTAGGTAGAAAGCAGGGATAGATCCTCCTCTGGTGGGTGTATGATCAAATGATGCTCTCAGAAGTTCAACGAGGCTGTAGAGAAAGGAAATGGCAGTATTTAACCTATGGAATTATTTGGGTTGGAGCTAATTTCCATAGAAAACGATGTTTCCAGGTTCATTTCTAGAAATTTTGATGAAGGGTCAATGAATTTGAGGTTTGAAGAGTAGGGTCGGATGGTGGAGCATTGTTCGGGACCTGGATTGATTTTGTATTTTGGAGATTTGAAGGCTATTACAGGAGGTTATCCCTTAGCTGCTGATTCTGTTAACCACGTTCTCTGCCTATTAACAAAGTTGATAAACATTCATGCTGGAAAATTATGGCTGATTGGAGCTGCATCAAGTTACGATACATACTTGAAATTTCTCCGTAAATTTCCATCAATTGAGAAAGACTTGGATTTACAACCTTTTCCCATCACTTCCTTTAAGCATGCCTTCTCTTAATCATATCCCAAGTCTAGGTAATTAATCTTCCTTTTTTCCTTCGCAGAAGAGTTGATTGTCACTGTGAAGGTTGAAGAGTGATTTTGTTCTCCAACTCCATGTGCATCATACGCCCTTATTTTAACAAATTGATAACGGTGGAGTATTGGACGATAGCGTCTCAAACTTTAAAGTGTCAATTTAAAAATTTAAAGTTTAAAGTGTCAATTGAAGAGATTCTCAAACGTTAAGGGTCAAATTGATAATTAACATAAATTATATTATATATATTAAATAAAATTTTTAAATTTTATTTTAATGAAAACTTCACCCTAAACAAAAATTCCAATTGTGTAAACTTAGATTTACCTAACACTATAATTGACCCGCATGATAATGCAAAATTTCATTGGTTTGACCAATTGACCAAATCTACACACGTGACTGAAGTTCCATAACGCACAGCAAAAACCTAATTAAAACAAACAAATTGATTTCAATTGACGTAAACAACTTTACTAAAAAAGATATAAAATCTAAAATCTACACATGTAACGTGACCTCAATACAAAACAGCAAACTATTCTACCATTGCTCTGTTTTTTTTAAATATTTCCCAAGTGAGGGAGAGCCCCACCATCCAACCTTGCGTTTTTAAAGTGGTTCACAAAAAAAGACTTGACATATATTTTTTTTTTAAATTAACTTATTACACTTTAAGAGTTGATAAATTTATGAAAAGCCTATCTTAAGTTTTTGGTCACAGATTATGTAAACTTTACTTTGACGCGAAAAAGCTATCAATCACTTAATACATGGGATAAAAAAAAAAAAAAAAAAGAAGCACGAGGAGAGGAAGGTGGTTTTCATTGTTGGCAGCTGTCGGCCGATAGATGTTGCAGACATGTCATTATCCACCAGTGTTTGTTGGTATCATAACTAATCTTTCTTCTCAAACTTATGTCTTCCCCACTAAAGAAAACCCTAGTCGACAAAGTGTGAATCCTATTAACTTTGTTCATAGGATAATCAAGAATACATATTTTCTAAGCAGACAATCATGATTTCGGCAAATTCCTTTTGAATAATTCGACTGCCGACACAGTTGAAATATCTCTCCAGAGTGAACAATGAACATAGTACAGATTTTGATTTCTTTTTCGTCTAGACTTTCAAGTGTTTTATAGGAAGTTACAACCTTTTTCAGTGGTCCAAGCTCAAGCTACAAATTCAATTTAAAGAAACTAAACGTTTTTCATATTTTTTGTAGGTTTTTTTAACATTTTTATTAGGGGAATTACAAATTAAATTTTAAATTTTGAAGGTAGTTAAACTTAAACTTTATACTTTTTTTTAACAAAATAAATTTCAAATTTTGTACCATGAACAAATTGACTCTACTAATAAAATTAAACTATATTCAGTTTTGTTCCGATCAAAATTAAATCAAACCAATATTATAATATTTATATATATTTTTATTTAATTTTAAAAATTACATAAAAAAAAAAAATCAAACCAAACCACCAAAACTAAGCCTAAACCAACAAAATTTCGACAATTATTTTGTTAAAAAAATTTTAAGATTTAGCTTAAAGAAATTTCTAAAATTTATGGTTTGATTTGTAATTTACCCTTATCTTTGTTACATAGAAGTTGTTCATTCACATCACTAAAAAAATGTATTCTTGTAATTTTCTTCTTTCAAAGTGGCTTTCTAGAAGTCTCAAAGTTTGATGAGAACATGCATATTCTCCAATTTTTTTAGTTTGGAAAATTAACATCGGAGACCCTATAGTTTGGGATCAAAGACAATTCAAACCCTAAAGAAATTTTATTAATAATAAAAACCCTGAACTATAGAAAATTCTTGTCGGCGACCTCGCAGTAACATTTCTCATCCAAATCTGTCGACGTTAATGCCTCCGTTTCGTTGAAGGGAAGGACCGTCAAATGGAGACAAAGGATGTCAATTATCAGGGGGTGAAGGATGTCCCTCCTACCAGTTATCGAGCGTTGGAACGATTATCGGGCTATGGCGAATGATTGTCAAGGGCCATTGGATCGAGGAAAT
Source organism: Begonia loranthoides (assembly GCA_022433065.1). Lineage (NCBI taxonomy): Eukaryota > Viridiplantae > Streptophyta > Magnoliopsida > Cucurbitales > Begoniaceae > Begonia > Begonia loranthoides. The sequence continues at coordinate 49,263,412 of CM039468.1, read as the reverse complement.
ACGTCCTCGGCTCGGAATTGACGGTCATGATTGAATTTGTCAATTTCCAAAGGCGATCGCAGACGACATTCTATGGCCTTTGGATCAAGCGAGCGACGTCCCTTATCGAGATTGACGGCCATGATTGAATCTGTCATTTTTCAAAGGCGAAGGCAAATGACATTCCATGGCCGTTGGATTGAGCGAGGGACGTCCCTCACAAACACCTGTCTTCCCCATGCTTCCACAGAAGCCTTTGCTCCTACAGATGCATACGTTTTCTATGTGGAAGCCTTCACTTCTACAGATACTTGCCTATTACACATAACTCTCTAGGTATTCTAGAAACTCCAAATATTCTCTAAAAATATCCAACATTCACAATACAGAATAATTCCAAAGTTAATTTACATAAATTTCAATATTTAAACTCTAAATTTACATTCAAACTTCTCAATGAAGACCCCAAATCTCTAATAAAAAAAATCAAAATACCAAAAAAATTGGCAAAAAATAAGAATTTATTTTTCTGAAAGTGTCCAAAAACCCAAGATTTAAAATTCTAAGTTTGCAACGACTTAATTTGATCAGTAGAACGTTAGCCTCATCAATTCCATTGATCAAAATTTTAATTCAAAGGTAATATATTTCACAACATGAAGGGTGCATTTTCTTACCAAATATCTCTACGCTGAACTTTAACTCACAACAAAAACTTTCACCTAATACCCTGTTTTTCTCTAGTGAAAATTTCTAAAATTGAAAAGGAATGAAAAATCCCAGAATGGCAGTCATTACCAGACGCCCGATCCCCTAGGGAACTGCATCGTAAACTGGATTCTCTCGCCTAGAGAATGCTAAAAAATCACAACTGACAACGAAAACTCACTATTGAACATACATTTGCTTAATTAGGCCACATAAATATAAAATTCAACCCAAATAAGAAAGTTATGCTTATTATTTATTTTACACACATGGGCCGAACTAAAACTAATACAACAAAATAAAATTCAAACTCATACTCTGGGCCTATGTTGTGCAAACTCTTTCATCCAATAGATATTTCGTTATACATAATGAGCTTTTTAATCCTAGTAAGAATCCTATTCTAATAATCTAATAAACCATTCAAATATTACGTCTAATCATGTACTTTTGCCCCATATGATTATTGCTCACATCCTTCACTTTCATTTTCAACTTCGATCAACACTCATAATCACACATCTCATATTCTGTGTTTTTCAAAACTCTAGATATTTCTTGTTAATATCATATCTAATGTGTTTCACCTCTTTGCGTGAGAAATGATAATGCATGTGTGTGAATGCTTAGGCATATGATTTATGTAATCATAACCTAACTAACTCTCAAATTCATCTGCAAATTCTTTTTATGTATAACTTAATTCTATAAGTATATATGTATACCAAATGCCTCATTCACAAATCTCATATGCTATTCCATTTTATGCTCATCTATACTCCTTTGAATGTTTATTCCTTCTTTCCACTTTCAACTCTGACATAATTGTTTATTTTATGCTAATCATGTACCTTTTTCTCATTATTTTCTTTGTTTGCTTTTTATCAAACTAACTAGACACTGCTACTTAATGTCTAATACCAAATCATATTTTATGTTTTTTCTATGGTTTATTTACCACCAACACTACATATTTCTAATGCATGTCTAAGTCCGAACTATCTAGACATTGCTAGTTAATGTCAATTTTCAAATCATACTTTTAACATGATCCTCTATATGAAGGAACCATATGATACATATACATGAATATGCATAGACTCATGACATTTAAATCATAGCCTAGATCCCTTAACAGTCCCTTTCACATAACTATCTAAGTATGTCGTCACATGACCAATATTATGCAATATATATATATAATGTGTATAAGAGCACACAATGACTTTCTTTTCACAACTATGCAATGATAATGTGAATCAATGAAAAGTTCCATTTAATTTCATAACACGTACCATATATATATATATATATATATATATATGTGTGTGTGTGTGTGTGTGTGTGAATGTTAGTACGCATGATCATAACACATCATATATAAAGTCACACACAATCATGTAACCTCACCATATTGGTCATTGTTCCTAATAGGTATGTACGTGAAACAAATATACCTCCAAATGGCTAGAGATTTGCAACCCAAGGAAGACACATAGTCACTCCCATACTATTTCCCACTTTACATACATCACACAATACATAGTCGGCCAAATAATTGGGTTCGAATGTGACCAACCTATCTTTCTCAATACTATTCATATATATACATAATTCTATGATGCATGATTTAAGCACTCATATTATGCATATATTGAATACACATAATACATACTAATAATACATGTACATGAATAGTGCAAATCTTGTTATTAAGGAAGAATACGTGATGCATGAAATGATGTCACACGTCTATTTAGACATCCTCTACTCATGTCTTTAATCATCCTCAAATGATTTATGCAATGCTTAAACATTTACGTTGAAACCTAAAAACAAACTGCAAGTTTCACAACTTGCAGACATCCTCAGCCCATCTTTGGGAGTTCCCACCAAACACATTACAAAGGACAAAAAGTCTTTCCGAACGTCCACCCTAGACCCTAGGCGCCCAAATCCAAGAGCATTACATTGCACCGAGCGTCCACTCACACTCCGGTCATCCAGCCCGAGAGTATTTTCGTCACTGTTACTTTTGTGGATGTCTGCCCCAAAAAATGAATGCCCACTTCAGAAGCATTCCCTCTTTATTTTACACATTTGAACGTCTACATAAATCTGTGAATAACCACATTCAGATGCCCACACATCCACGACTACCATGATGTCTACTCCCATTACATTTTTACTTCTGCAAACGTCCACTCCTGGACCGATTGTCCACTCCCGAGACATATTCACTCATTATTTTGCCTTGCAAATGTTCTGCCCCACTGACTTAGTGTCTGCTCTCGTGTCTTATTTCACATTTTCTTACTACTTTAATATATCTTTTCATGCCAAATCCCATTTATAACCATAAAAATGGTATAAATCATCAAGATAGACATTTCTATACTATTTTAACCAACATAAAACCAACCTATTATGATTATAACAATAATTCAAACTCTTACAAATAGATATTTCCATATCATATAAACCAAGTTTAAATTATGGCATTTAACCAATATTTTCTGAATAATGCACTAACTAAATGCATGTCTAAATCATTCTTTTAATCGTCAAAGTATCTCAAATTAATACTTATATTCCTTTATATATAAATCTCCATCCATATCATTTTTCTTTAAGTAGGAATTACTCATTTTATCAAATTTTCTTTAATCAATTCAATCAAGAATCTCAACATTAACCAACTTAACCAAAACAAATCTATTTTAACCATAGATACAACATGCAATTCCATAAGCTTCCATTATAATTTCCAAAACCAAAATTTTTTTCACCTAAACTGGGCATTATTTAACATACCTTATAAAACACTTAGGTTAGAGTTCTTACCTCTTGGAGATCACTTATTCTTCAATTTACTCTATTGATTTTAGGCTCAAAAGCATCCCCTTGAAGAGATGAACACTTTCTCTTGAAGGATTGAAAGCTAAATTCTTCTTCTTCCCCACCAATTTTTCTCTTCTCCTCTCTTCCCCCCTTTTCCTTCTTCTCTTCTTCTTCTTCTTTCCCTCTTTGGATCAACACAAAATAAGGCTGATACCCTTCCATTCCACAAGTTTCTAGAGAGCTCTTACAGTAAAATTATCATTGTATCTAATTTGTCCTTCAAACATTATCATTTTACCCTTAATTGCATGAAAATTCACAAATATACCATGGTTAATTACCCTTAACCACTCTTAGTTTAAACTTATTAATCTAGCTTAGTTATAAGCTAATCCCCATGATTGTCATAATTAATCATGATTAATTAATCTTAATTATCTTTTAATTACACTTTAATCACATATTCAGTCACTAACCTCTAAGTGCCACGTGGCATAACCCATTGGTTGTTCAATTTTATTACATGGCTACATACTTTAGGTGTTAGGAACATTTCTACTTTCATAAATTTCTCTGAATTCTCACTCTAAAGTCAAATTTAAATACATTTTCCAAAACAATGCAGATCCAACTTCAAATTTGCATAACTTTTATTGTATACATTCAAATTCTTTCAATCCAGAGTCATATACTTCATTTATGTGTCTACTATATGAATTTAAAATAGTTTGAATTGATAATCACAATAATCTCCTCCATTAACCTCAAGTAGTAACTATGCTCATTTGTAGTACATTCATTCACTTTTGTGCAAAAATCCATAGCTTAATGAGCATACAATCAATTGATCCAATTTCATCATCATTTTATTGTATAAGGTATCTACTATTATATATATTTTTAGTTTGGAAAAATATTCCCAATTAATTAATCAATTTACTATTCAAAGTCATCTCATGACTTATTATTACTTAATCATATTTAATTATATAAAACATGATTATTATGATTAATCTACTCCAGACATCACAAGGGTGTCCCTAAATGATGGCTCAATGAACAATTTTCTCCTAAGTAAACTATTGATGGTGCAATAAATAAAATAAATAATAAATAAAATTATTAATTTTTAAAAATAAATTACTTCATTATTCTTGAAACATAACAAAATTTAGCCCAAAATAACACAAATATAATTATGTTTAACCTACAGATGAAAATAGATTAATTGAATTCAATTAGAGAGAGGATTATTGAGGTTTTATAAATTAATCCAATTTATAAAGATTTTTTATGTATTGTTCAATCCAAATTATAACTTAACCTCTATAAAATCCACATCATAAATAAAATTTCTGAATAAAGTTTTTCATTTTTCAAGCTTAAAGTATTTCGTAGTTGTGTGTTCATATATAAATTTTCAGTCAAAGAGTCAAACCCTACAAAAAAAAGAGTTCACATCTGATTAAAAATTTGAAATAATGTCCGGTGAATTAAAATTATATCTGATAAAATTTTGGATAGCGTTTAAATTTCTAATAAATAAAAATTTAAGGATTTAAACAATTTATATTATTTAAGATAATTATAACAATTTAAACCATGTAATTTGGAAGTCACGACAGCTATACCCTGTACTATTTTATTCGACAATGCAAACCCTTTTACATGTTAGCGTTTGAATCCCATTATGAGTTTAACCGTTAATTTGTTCTCGCACTTAGGGCTCCTTTTATTCTTAGGCAAAGTCGAGTTCGAGGTAGGCTAGGGCATTCCGACGAAGACGAAGACGAAGACGAAGGCGTCCATGATTTGAGGAGGAGCTGCCTGGCCCTTTTTTCTGGCGTCAACTCCAATGATTTTTCTGGCGTACCGATTCAAAACAAGCAGAGGGTAAAGAGGAAGCAGATACATTGTACGAAAAGGAGGAGAAATCAGAAGAAGTGTTTTTCAGGGAACAAATATAGGAAAGAGTGAATGTTTGTCTATCTTAGGCGTTTTCGCTTTTCTTTAAACATTTCTTCGCATTTCTCTTCCTCTAGAGCTCCGATTGGCCGTCGTTAAGTTATCCTACGGGACCTTCAGTTGCTTCTCCACCCACTTCTACTTCTACACCGAAATCGACAGCGTGAGCAGCAACGATCTCTACAATGCAGTACAGCTCTACCTCAGTACTTCCGCCTCCATTATTGGTAATCGTAACACTAACTCACGGAGTCAACTCCACCAGCATCTCATCGTCTCGCAGAGGCAAACACAAACCCTCTCGTGGCGGCCATTTCCGAAGGAGAAAAGAAGATTCACTCTCACAATCAACAGCAAGATGGATTACATTATGTAGAAATCGAATGAAATCAAGATTGATTTCTCCACACAAATTTGAGAAATATGTCCTTAGATTCGAGCGAGTTTCCTTGGAATTCTATTTTGTTTAGGAGAAATATTTTTGAAACTTTACCCATATATATTTGGAAAATTAATCTTTCCTTCTCTCTTTCAGATCGCAGTGAAGAAGAAGGATTACAGAGGAGAGAGCCAATGAAATATTGTCATGTGTCTCGAGCTTTAAATTTCTCACTGTGGGTGTAAAAAAAAAAAAAATATAGGATATTTGTTGTCCAAACTCCTAAAACACAGGATGTGAATTGATAATTACGTTATTATTTATTTATTTTAAATAAAAGAAAGGAGGGTTTCCCTTTTGTGGCTCATAGAGAGATTAGTCCAGTGACAAATGGAGAGATTTTTTATGGTCGATGTGTTGCCAACGTTACGATCTTTCATTTTTGTCAAAGGATTTTGAAAGTATGTCGATTTTTAACTTTGTTTTGTATATTTCTGTCGGATTTAGATTTTAAGCTTGGAAATTCAAAATCTTTCATTGCTTTTATGTCATTGTGGTTGATCTATATTATATGCAAGGTTTTAAATTGATTAGAGGTGAAAGTTGGTGAAAATAACAAATTTTTTCACAAGATTAGTGGCTCAATTTGTCATCCCTATGCGTCTTCAGTTGACTGCTCTGTAGTTAGGTCAACCAAAGTAGCACCATAACGATGAAGGTTTGCTTTGGTCATCCAGACCTTGTTGATTGCTCGACCACATAATGAAGTTTTGCCAAACGCATGATGTTGGTCATATCAACAACTGCTACAGTCTATTAGACAATTGTTGTTGGTCTGGTCAATCCTTGTTGCTGGTTTGGTCAACCACAGCCCTTGTCTCTTGTCGACCACTGTTGTAGTTTGGTCGACCACACAACGAGTTTTAGTGAAATTCTATCTCGTCCCTCTGTCATGTCCTTTCAGATTGGGTTCTTATTTTTGGTATTGGGTTCTTATGCAAGAAAGAATTTTACATCGGTATTGATGTAGTTTCAGACAACTTCGTTGATTTCAAACCTAGCCTCAAGCATCCTGTTCTTAGCGATGAAATGGTTTATCGTTGTTTAGCTAGAGTTTCTTATACTATATTTGCACATGCATATGATGTTCAAAATTCTTATTTTGTGATATATCACATAAAAAACCCAACATATCTATTTCATAACATGCCAATTTTTTATATTATATGCACATTAGTTTTACATGTGTTTTTGCCATTCATGGTATTTAACTTTAGGGTTATTATCATTTAATACCTTATAGTTTAGGGTACTTTTTATATGTCACCCTGAAGTTTCATTTTTTTTATGTGTCACCTTAAAGTTAAGGAAATTTGCAACTGTCACCTTCTGTTAACCTCTGTTTCATTTTTGTTGTTAATCGAGCTCCCGACCCCGAGAAGACGAAGGCAAAAGAACAACCAGCCATGGCTCTGCAAGTCCTTTCGTTGAAGTGAACTTCAACTAGGCTTGATTGAACTCTTTCTTTAGAGAAGGCAAAAAATCTGTTTCCAAACTGGGTTTTGGTTCTTCTCCAAGTGTTTCATCACCCCTTTGTAGTTTCCCAGCTTCACTTCCGCGTATGGGTCTAAGCTTCCTGATACATCCATGGCGGGTATATCTTTAGTTTTGATTACGCTAACGTACAAGTAATGCATTTGTTCCACCAGGTCGTATGTGCTGGCTGTTTTTGTTGGGATTAGAGGGTGTTGAGATTAGACGCTCTAATCCAACTTGTATCGAAACGATTGATCTAGAAAACATGAAATAGAAAACACACAGTTTATAGTAGTTCACTCTCAGTTTGAGAGCTACGTCCACTTGCCGCTTACAGATCTCACTATAATCAAAACAGAGTTACAGAAGTTGTTTCTTGATTTTGCCTCACCCTCACTGTTTCTCTCTGCTCTCTCTCCAAAACCCTAATTACATCTTTATATACCTAAAGAAATAGTATTATGAAAACAGGGTGAATTTACCAAAATACCCTAAACAATAAAATTAGACTCCATAACTCAATAATCTCCCACTTGGAGACTAATCACATCATCTCTCCATCTACAGCAGCATCATGCACATATCTCATCCATGAAGTCCAACTGAAGTCGCGCACAACTTCAGCTTCTCACTAGTCACAGCTTTCGTTAACATGTCAGCTGGATTTCGACTCCTTGATATCTTCTCAAGTGCCAACACACCATCTTCTAAAATGGATATGATAAAATGATAGGGCACCTGTATGTCCTTTTTCTTGCCATGATAAACTGGGTTCTTTGCCAAAAGGATGGCACTCTAGCTGTCACAATGCAATTTACTCCCATCGTAGTTTTGGCCTAATTCTCGTAGAAAAGGCTGTAACCACATTATCTCCTTCGCGGCTTCTGTCACTACAATGTACTCTGCTTCACAACTAGAAAGAGCAACTACATCTTGAAGCCTCGAGACCCAACTGATTGCGGTACCACCAAGAGTGTAAAGATACCCAGTTCTGCTTTTACTGCTATCAATATCACCACCATTATCAGCATCACCATATCCATCCAAACTAGAATATGACTTCTGAAAACATAAAGCAAATCCCGAACTTCCCTTCAAGTATCGCAAGATCCACTTTACGGCTTCCCAATGCAGTTTTCCTGGATTACTCATATACCTGCTGATAACTCCTACTGCATGTGCAATGTCTGGCCGTGTACAAATCATCGCATACATAAGACTACCAATGGCAGAGGCATATGGAACTCTGGCCATGTAGCTCCTCTCTTCCTCGGTCGAGGGTGATTGATCTTTAGATAGTTTGAAGTGACTAGCCAAAGGTGTAGTAACTGGTTTTACATTCTGCATATTGAACCTGCTAAGAACTTTATTCACACAGTCTTCTTGAGAAAGTTTGAGAATATCTCTATCCCTGAATATTCTCATTCCAAGAATTTGTTTTGCAGCACCCAAATTCTTCATATCAAATTCTTTAGATAACTCCCTCTTCAGCCTGTCAAACTCAGTCAAGCTTACTCCAGCGATTAATATATCATCAACATAAAGGAGCAGTATAATGTAGGAATTATCAAACCTTTTAATGTAGCAGCAGTGATCGGCTTCACATCTCATGAAGTTCTTACTGTTCATGAAGCTGTCAAATCTCTTGTACCACTGTCTTGGAGCCTGTTTCAAACCGTACAAACTTTTATGAAGTTTACACAAACTCCTCTTTCCCCTTCACCTCAAAACCTTGTGGTTGACGCATGTAGATTTCTTCATCTAAACTGCCGTGAAGGAAAGCAGTTTTCATGTCCATTTGCTGCAAATGAAGATCTTTTTTCACAACCAAACTCAAAACAATTCTGATCGTCGTCAGCTTCACCACTGGTGAGAAGATCTCAGTGCAGTCAATGCCTTCTTTCTGCTGAAAACCTTTGACAACTAATCTAGCTTTAAATCTCTTGCTTCCATCAGGTTCTTCTTTAATCCGGTAAAGCCACTTGTTATGCAGTGCTTTCTTTCCCTTCGGCAACTTAGTCAATTTCTAGGTTTCATTTGACTTCAGTGAGTCCATTTCATCTTTCATGGCTGCCTCCCACTCAATCAAATCATCTGACTGTTTGACTTCCTCATAACATCCTGGTTCACCTCTGTCAGTAAGCAAAATATAATTTAGAGACGGGGACCATCTCTGAGTTGGTTTGCTAGTTCTAGATGATCGTCTTAGTTCTATAATCGGTGTTTGCATATTTTCTTCTAGAGCCGTATTCTCATCAATTTTTTCTTCAATAATAATCTGATCTTCTTTTCTAGTCGGAGTATCTTCTCTTGAAAAATCTCTGAAGTTGACCACAGTAGACTCTTTCAATACTGAACTCCCACTGTTTGAAGTGTTACCAACTTCATCTTTGTAGAGAACATTCTCGTTGAAGATGACATTCCTACTGCGTATGATCTTCCAATTTTGATTATCCCAGAAATGATAACCAATCTCGGAGTCACCATAGCCAATGAAAAAACACTTCTTAGATTTCGGATCAAGATTGCTTCTATTAGAATCATCAACATGAATATAAGATAAACAGCCAAATACTTTCATGAACGAAAAATCTACCTTTTTTCCACTCCAAGCTTCTTTTGGAAGTTTAAAATTCAAAGGTACGGAGGGTCCTCTATTTATCAAGAATGTTGTTGTGCTAACTGCTTCTGCCCAAAAAATTTTAGGTAATCCAACATGCAATCTCATGCTCCTTGCACGCTCATTCAACGTTCTATTCATCCTCTCAGCTACTCCATTTTCTTGAGGCGTTCGAGGAATGGTCTTCACCATCTTGATTCCATTTATAGCACAATATTCTTTAAAAGCTGCATCTATATACTCACCTCCATTTTCAGATCTTAGACATTTCACCTTCAGGTTCGTTTCATTTTCAACCAGGGCCTTCCACTTCTTGAACACACTGAAAACATCAGATTTATTCTTCAAGAAATAGACCCATACCTTTCTTGTTGAATCATCTATGAAAGTCACATAATAGACTGATCCACCAAGAGAGGAAACGACTGCGGGTCCCCACACGTCGATGTGTACTGATTCAAGTCGCTTCTTCTTTGGCTCTTTCCCAACCTTTAGGAAACTGACACGCTTCTGCTTACCAAGAATACAGCTCTCACACAAACTAATGCTCAACAGACTTTAACTCTGGAATCTGACCACCCTTGACAAGAATTTTCATTCCTTTCTCGCTCATATGGCCCAACCTGCAATGCCATAAATTTGTGTTGCTTTGACTGTCAACAGTTGCAATTGTATCTCTGCATGTAGATGTCATGTATAGGGTTCCTGTTTTCTGACCTCGAGCAACGACCATTGCTCCCTTAGCTACCTTCCAAACATTGGTCCCGAAAGTGACGTGGTAACCCTGACTATCAAGCTGCCCCACTGATATCAAGTTTCGCATCAACCCCGGAACGTGTCTTACTTTACTGATACTCCAAACTGACCCGTTTGTTGTCTTTAATTTTATGTCCCCGATGCCAACAATATCCAGTGGCTCACCATCTGCAAGATAGACTTTTCCATGATTTCCAGCTACATAATTTTCAAGTAATTCTTTGTGTGCCATGGTATGAAAAGATGCTCCCGAGTCCAAAACCCATGAGTCTATTAGGCTATCGACTGAAAGAATCAACGCGTCTGTGTTTTCCTCAGTTGCTGCATTTGGTCCATCACTTTTGTCAATACTGTTCTTCTTCGGTGCTTTGCAGTTCCTTTTGATGTGACCCTGCTTGCCACAATTCCAGCACTCAAATTTTCTCCCAGATTTAGACTGAGCCCTTCCATTTCTCGACTTTGATCTGCTTCTGCCCCGATTATAATTCATGTTACTAGTTCGCCCTCTGTTTTCCACATTCAATGTTGAGCTCGTCGATGTTTCACCAGAATCAATTCTTCGAACTTCCTCGCCTAGAATTCAATCCCTCACATCAGTAAATACTAACTTTGAGCTTCCAATTGAATTACTAACTGTTGCTCTCATAGGCTCCCAACTATTTGGTAAAGATGCTAGTAAAATTAGGGCACGTACCTCATCCCCAAAGTCGATCTCTACAGAATTCAACTGATTTACCATTGTATTAAATTCGTTCAGATGAGATGCTACAGAAGTGCCTTCAGCAATTTTCAGATTGAACAATTTCTTCATCAGATGCACTTTATTCTTTGCAGATGGTTTCTCGTACATATCAGCTAATGCTTTCATTAATCCTGCGGTGCTCTTTTCCTTTGCAACATTGTGAGCAACGCTTTTGGTTAGCGTCAATCGGATAACTCCCAAAACCTGTCTATCAAGAAGATTCCATTCAGCATCTTCCATTTTTTTCGGTTTCTCACTCAACGGGATATGAAGCTTCTTTCCATACAAGTAATCTTCAATCTGCATTCTCCAGAAAGCATAATCAGTCCCATCAAATTTACTAATACCGAATGTACTGTCTTCACCTGTCATTTTATCAATACCAAAAATAATCCAATCAATATTCACCAAATATTTTCCCCAAAATATTTCTTCAACCTGCAGAAAAATCCAATTTTTTTTCTTTTTTTCAGTTAGCAGAAACCCGAATCTGCACAATAAACCAAATCAACCAAAAAAAATCCCCTTTTTCGTTTATTTCCCGATCACAGGTCTGTTCGCCGGAGAAGAAGCAGTTGGACGGATCGATTGGCGGCGCTGCTTCGATGCCTGACAGCGTCGATCGATGGACAAGTCTGTTCGCTGAGGATCGGACACTCGCTGGTGGTTTCTGTTCTTCGGATCGATTGACGGGCGCTGCGTATCGGGCGACAGCGAGTTCAGTAGTGGCGGTGGCTTCTGGCGGCGCGGAACTCTGCGACGTTGGACGGCAGAGGCTCGGGCTTCAACGGTCTTCGCCGCTGGAGATGCAAACGCAGCCTCTCTCCTTTGCTCCTGGAGATGCGCAGATCGCGGCTAGCTTCTTTTTTTTTTCTTCAAAATTACAATTTTTTACCAAAAAATTGTAAACCCTAATTTGGTTCGATCCGAGTACAAAAAACTCCAACTCCTTCGATACTTTCGACAAATCAATCCCTGATTATCGAAACCACTTCAACCTGAAGCTCTAATACCAATTGTTGGGATTAGAGGGTGTTGAGATTAGATGCTCTAATCCGACTTGTATCGAAACGATTGATCTAGAAAACAGAAAATAGAAAACACACAGTTTATAGTGGTTCACTCTCAGTTTGAGAGCTACGTCCACTGGCCGCTTACAGATCTCACTATAATCAAAACAGAGTTACAGAAGTTGTTTCTTGATTTTGCCTCACCCTCACTGTTTCTCTCTACTCTCTCTCCAAAACCCTAATTACATCTTTATATACGTAAAGAAATAGGGTTATGAAAATAGGGTGAATTTACCAAAATACCCTAAACAATAAAATTAGACTCCATAACTCAACAGTTTTATCTCCTATGTACCTCATGTGAGTTGCCAATGGCAGCCTCGTCTCTACCAATGTGAATTCTGGATTCTGCTTCAGAATTTGCATACGCATTATTGTGGCAACGGGAATTCCGCTTTGAATGAAATCTGTCCTCATCGCCGTCGCAGGTTGAGAAGCTTTCTCGACCCCCAAAAACAATGGAGGAGGAGGAGGAGGAGAAGGAGGAGAAGGATCAGCTGGGGTGGTTTCGATGGAGTAGAACGTCTTCACCTCTTTCTTATTCTTCTTCTTTGTAGTGCGTTCATCGACGTAGTCGTTGGTGTTGATTTCTTGCAATGGCGTTTCCACTGAATTGACATTAACGGACTGCAAAGGAAGAGGTGGGTATGAGGAAATATCATTAACTGCATAAATTCTAAGTGCTATATCTCTTTTGATGTGAGAAAATGGATTTCGCTTGCCAAGTGGGTAGCGTTGGACAGCAGATTCCGACTCAGAAAACAAGATAGAGAGGCCGAAAATTCTCACCTGGCAAAGGAAATTCTGTTGGTGTCTGAATTTCCTGTCATTATAGACAGATAAATCCATAGTTTTGTTGAGAAGATGTGATGATTCGGTGAGGTTGAAGATGAGCTTCTCATTCCAGTAGGGATTGAGGTCATTGTTTTTTGTCTAAGTGCATTGGCGCTGGTCGTCGAAGTTTACATCAACGAAAGAACTTGCAGAGCCATGGCCGGTAGTTTTTTTGCCTTCGTCTTCTCGCAGTCAAGAGCTCGATTAATAGCAAAAATGAAATGGAGGTTAACAGAAGGTGACAGTTGCAAATTTCTTAACTTTAAGGTGATATTTAAAAAAAATGAAACTTTAGGGTGACAGATAAAAAGTACCCTAAACTGTAAGGTATTAAATGATAATAACCCTTAACTTTATATTCTGGATTGGGTCACCTACTTTACTAAATTTGTGATCTAGGCCATTTGTTCAATGTACACCTTTTACTCAGTAAAGATGTTTGTTTGTTATGCGCGAAACAATAGTGGGGCAACTCTAGATGTTGTGTTCTTGGTTGCAAATCCTTAAATCTGACTAAGGTATTTCGTTACATTTTTCTTGTGTGCTTTCGGGTTTCGTTGTGCAAAGTTTCGTGAGAAAATTTATTTTCACTAAAAATGTTTTCTAGAAAAAATGATAGTGACATTATTTTCTATATAATTATGTTATAGTAACCACTATTGTTTTCGACTCTCGTCCCACCGATGGCTTTTGAAGTCTACTTTTTAAATGGTAAAAAGTTTTGACTGTAAATCCATGCATGCATTTTTCAGTTGCTAATGGTTTTTATCTGATAAAATGATAATACTTATTTTCTAATGAATTTGGTATAATTTTAGGATCTCTACTGAGTTTAGTAAATCCCCTCGCATGAATACTTATTTTTTCTTAGGAGAGTATTGTAGTGGCCAAAGCTAGTAGTAACTCATCCTTGTAGTGATTTATTTTCTTTGGTGAGGACTTGGATATTTCTTCTCTTCTTTCTTGTCTTTATCCTTTTATACTTATTATGTCGAGCATTGAATAGACCATGTATTCACATTATCAATATTTAAAATCAATAATATGGATATTAGATACTTTATTCTTTACTGCATAGTACTCCTTTCTATTTATTTATTGCACTATCTTTATATTCTTGTGATCACTTTGTGAATTTTGACTGATTTCACATGGATTATGGATTTCAAATTGGATATAAGTTTTCCATTGCTATCTTTGACTCGTGTCTTGGGCTGAGCTGACAAATCCATTTCAAAGATCAAGTCGTTCAGTCCAGCATTTACAGCTTGTTCCAACTCTAGGTGGTGACATCTTCTCGATTATGCATAGAGCATGGTGTCTTACATTTTTGTTGTGAATCATGGATCAATGTTAATACATTTAGTTCAAGTTTTCATATAAAAAAGTTGGGAATTTGGGTTAAAAATTTCTCTTCAATCCTATTTGGATTTTTTGAGCAAGTACTTTCTTAGTGGGTTGAAGTTTCATTAGTCTGTGTCTGTCATTTAAGTTTCACAGTATTTTAATATGGCCTAGACTTCCACCTACTATTCAATTGGTATTCATAAAATATTAAAAAAAAAAAGTGTTCATTGTATGAGCAAATATCAAGTGAGTTGTGATGTTTGTTTTAAGGACGGGCCCCACTCCAATTTTTCCATGTTCTTTGATTCTTGTACGTTCATTTCGCTTTGTTCTTATCGTGCCGCATCTGCTATTTGCCACTTTTAGCGTCTGCATTCATTTGATTGTATATTTAGTACAATAGAATTATTTTAAATAATTTTTTTTTTTTTTTGCATTAGTTTCAATTTTATTTTTAAATAATATTCCAATAATAATTTTTAACTTCATCATTTATCTATGGCAATTAACATATTTAATTATAGTGAAATTGTTGAAATCAATTTAGTTAATTTTAAACTAAATCCAAATTCTTTTAACTAGTTTAGGTTTTTCCTAAAATTTAATGATAAAAATAAATTAAACAAAATTTTAATTATAAAAATTTTAATGAGAAAATTAAAACTATAACAATTAAACAAAATCACTTCTAAGTTATATAGAGATTAAAAAACATATTTTGTCCTTGTATATTTGTTAATTTAGCTATCAAAATTTAAGGCAATTATACTTAAACCAATTTAAATGTTTCATTAATGCTCAAAATAGTATTTAAAGTTATAGAGATTCATTTTGTATGTGGGTTGAGAAATAATTTAATCTTTCATATATTTTTTAATATTCTCCATCATATGTGTGTCAATTTCTTTTTATTGGTCTATATATGTTGATTTTTTTTAATGAGGTTAATTTTTTTTTACTTTGCTGAGATTTGAACTTGAAATATCTGACAATAATATCATAATATATTATCAATAATCTCAAAAGGTTAAACTTTAGATTGAGAAATAATTTAATTATTTACACATTTGTTAACATTATATCACATTGTGTCGTCATTTCAACTTTTAAATAGAGTAATTAACAAAAAAAACCACTAAACTATAGAATCATGACAAGATAAACACTAAATAATTTTTACTAACAAATAAAATACTAAATTATGAAAAATGAACGACGCAAACGTCGCTGTCGTGTTTTCTACAACTTGTTCAAAGAACATTAAAAATTACAAGACTTTTCAATTTACTTAGCTCTTCGGGTATCGCTTCGCCAAATTTGTTGAACTTTAATTTCAATATCTTCAGTTTGTTCAGCTTCGAAATCGATTTTTGTATCACAATGATAAAATTATTATGTCTATATGAGAATATTGATACTTACAACAAGTATAGTGAAAAACAATTTTGAATCTTATTAAGCTTAATTATTGACAGGTTTGTGCAGTTTATCAATGACGTCGACATAAATCCAAATAATTTGTTACTCGAAAAACTCGAATAATTCAATAATTTGAGGTCAATCAATGCAAATTGAAGATTTTCAGTTGAATTGTTTGTTAAAAAATCAATGTACTCCAAGCTAGACATGTTTCCATTTCACTAAGAAAGCTCGTTAAAAAATTCATTGTCTGATATAATGAAGAACGATAAAGAATTAGGAAAATGAAGTAGAAAGAGTATTTTCCCAGCAAAAAGGTTGTTTCCACTGCTGAAAATATTCTTTCCACAACAGTAACGATTTTTCCCGTAGCGGAAACAATCCTTAAGCTGTAGAAAAATGAGTTCTTGAAATAGGACTTACTTTCCACAACAGAAGAATTCTTCTCGCAACAGAAACGATCCTTACGATGTAGAAAATTAGTTCTTAAAATAGGACTTACTTTCCACAATAGAAAATTAGTTTCTGCTGCATAAAATATTTTTATCCGTTGCGGAAAACAAATTGAAATTTTTAACAGAAAATGTGACAATGATGTTTGCTCTGTTTATTTTCTATAGTTTAATATTTTATTTGTTAGCAAAAGTTACCTTGTCACTAACTCTATAGTTTAGTGGATCATTTCTTTTTATTGGTCCTTTTAATGAGGTTAATTTTTTTTTTACTAAGCTGAAATTCAAACTTGGAACTTCTAGTTATGATATCATGATAAATTACCAACAATCTCGAAAGATTAAACTTGTGAGCTGAAAAATAATTTATACATTTATACATTTATTAACATTATTTTACACTATGCCATCATTTCAACTTTTAAATATCATCACTTTTGGAACCCATGCAATTGCCAATATTTGCAAAGAATTGAAACTAGCAAAATTGGATCACGTCTAAGTATACAAATAATTTAAAGATATTATAGCAACGGCGAATTGTGGGCATGTAATTGGACATATAGATAAGGTTTATATATATATATAATTGTCGGCATGTAATCGGACCTATGTATAGTTAAGGCTTTTCCTAACCAAACAAATGAATAGCTTGTCCTTTTCCCATATTTTAAAGTAATTTTTATTGTTCACGTCTCTCATCTGATATTTGGACTATTCCACTTCCTCTCTCTATTAAATCCTACTAAAACAGCTTTGTTTGGCTTTGTCGACCGAAATCTTAAATCATTAAATATTAAATCATATAGTGGTTTTAATTATTATTTATTTCTTTAGGTTAAGCTGCATAAATTAAAAAGAAGGGTGGGAGAAAAGAGCCATACGTAAGAGTAAATAGAGAGAGAGAGAGAGAGCACACAGAAATAGAAATTTCCTTCCATAAATAGAAGGAAATTAAACAGTTTCCTTTTACAGTGGGTTTACTTTGGAAGAAGAAATAGTGTCTGTCTGTTAGTGCAGATCCACTCATAATTTAAATGCTAGTGCGTGTGTTGAGATTCTATTCGATCACATAGAGCTATACTTATCCAATTGACAGATTTGGATATTCTATTTTAATCAATTTCTTGTTTCATTAGGCTTTTCTGTCTCCCTGTGAAGTGTTCTATAGTTAACTTCTCCAAAATAGAACTTTCTGGACAACTGAAATTCGTTTTAGATATTTGTCTATGTTCTACACTTGTCCATGTTTCCAAGCTATCCCCTTTTTAAGTTTTCTTTTTTGTAAAAACTATCGAAACAAAATTTGAAATTCCCTTTTTGAGGATGTGGTTGCCGAAATATTAAGGGATTATCTCCTCCTATTTAGTGAGAGGATCTTTGAGGTGATAAACAAGTTGGCAAAGTGAAGCCAAGCCAAGCTAAGCCAAACTTAAAAAAGTTTGACTCACCGAGTCTAACAAGCTCGTTCAAAAAAAATTTCAGCTCGAGCCGGCTCGTGAGTCACGAGTTAAATGAGTTGAGTCGAGCCGAGCTGAGCCGAGCCGACTAAACGAGTCTAACGAGCCTTAACCAGCCTTAATCAGCTAAACCTAACGAACCAAACATACATAAATATTTTTAATTTATATCAATATAATGTATATTTTTTTTAAATTTAATTAATAATTATTTATTATTATAATGTCAAAATATAATAGTTAGTCATTTAATTGATCTAATTGTTTTATTAATTATAAAATGACATGTATTAAGAAAAAAAAATTATTTGAAACTATTTAATAAAAATGCATCTCATATGAATTTCATGACAAATATTTAACGTTGCATATTATTGGAGTACTACAAATTGATAAGTGAGAGATTACGATATTGAAAGAATTTTTGGTGAAAAAAAATGAAGGAAAAATGTTATCTATAGAAGAAAGAAAGAGAATGAAGGAAAGAGGGAAAAAGAAAATAAAGAGAGAGTAAAGAAAGAGATGGCGGGGGATGGAGTAACACTCAGATGAAAGTGTTTTTTTCATTAGTACTTTGGTTGCATAGATCTTATATCATTTCTTGATTTTCTATTAAATACAACATATCTAAATGACACACGAGACGTAATTATAATTAGTGTCACTCACTGTGTGTTTTAGGAACCATTAACCAAAAAAATATGTGCAAATATCATATTTTGCGGAATTTATATTTCCATGAATAATTTCGAATCAATTAGTATAATTAACAATGAGATTTATCTAAAAATAATTAGATAGAAAAAAAAACTCATTTGGAATGACGAGTGTTAGTTAAGTAACTTACTTTTATAGCTGAAACTTTCATCTTGGCATTTGTACAAAAAGATGAATTGTATTTGAAGGTAGATGTGACAAACGAGCCAATCAAGCTGAGTTTGAAAAAGTTTGTCTCACCGAGCCTAACGAGTTAAATGAATCGAACCTAACAAGCTTAACATGCTTAATGAGCCGAGCCTAACGAGCTCACTAAAAAAAATCAACTCAAGCTAGCTCACAAGCCATGAGTTAAACGAGTTGAGTTAGACTCGACTATCTACAGTACTGAGCCGACCAGCCCGCTCATTTAATATCTCTAGTGGATCTCCTAGATCAGACTCACTTTCTTTTTCTCAAAGTCGAGGTAGAGAAGAACACTCTTTCTACAAGTAGAGACGAACCTCACTCATCGATTGATAAAGTGGGATATATTTTATCGTTTCCATTGTGCTCTTTAGGAATTGAGATACTACTAGAGACATTGATTTGGAATTGAAGATCACCACTAATAATCAATTATGAGGGAGCAGAGTTGGAAGGAAAGGCATCAAATCTTTGCAAAGAATTAGGATCAGAATTGCAGTATAATTTTTCACTCTAGTAAGAAAAATTTTTCATTTCCCTTTGATAGTTTAAGAAGAACTTGTTGCAGAGAGATCAAGTCATATTTCAATATGAAGTTCCACTTGGAGAGATGGAATCAACAATTTACTAATGTATGTAAAACCCAAAATTTCTTTTATAAACTACTAGAGGAAATTTGTGCTATTTGGATGCAAAAGATTAGATTTTGGACTTAAGATTTTGATTTTTGGCAAAATATTATGCTCTGTATAGACCTGTAAATTGTTTTTTTGTTGGGTTGTTATCTCACCGAAATTAATGGTGGACTCCAGCAAGCTTAAGAGGACGGTTTACAACAATAATAATAATAAATTATATATATATAAGAGGACATAAATTGATACTGATAAGAGTGTTACGAGTAGGTATTAAACATTGACCAGTTTTGGATTTGCGGATACTTGGACTTTGGTTAGTGGTAAGCTCAGTTTGAGATACGAGTTTAATTTTATGTACAACATTGCACAGTTTTTTTAAAAAATTTATTTTGATATGTGTTCTCACATGAAATGGCGGGTACATTTTATGGCTCGTCGGTTTTCATGTTATGATTGTATTTTCACTGGACATATATTGATTTGAGCATCCACATTTAAATTTATTGATAACCTTGGTCATGCAAACTAAGTTTGATCGACCCATGTGAAGGTCCTGTTTTTGTTATGCACATTCAATCATTGGAAGATATATTTGGTTGTTGTTAATTAGAGTAATTGAGCAGATGTATATGTCGTGTTCTTGGGCGCAAAACCCTAAAGCTAATCAGGAACTTTTGTGGCTTTTGTGATCACCAAGTACCACTTTTGTTATTATTATTGGCTATGGCATTGATGTGCCCAGAATCTATGAGTGACTCCATATTCACTGGAATGGTAAACAATATGGGCTAATTTTATGTATATATGTACCACATTATAATGAAATGTTTTAACACTTGTGCTACTAAATATTTTTTAATTGTTTCTTTTAAAATATTTTACGGTTTAGCATGCTCCTACATTGTTTAAATTAAAAGTTGAATATAAAATTTCAACCCTATTTAGTTTAGTCGATTCACCATAAACGACTTTACCCTTTTCAGGTTAAAATTACAATGATCCACAGTTGTCAGCCTAGGAATAGACTCAGAGATTTTTTTTTTTCCCTTAGCAGTTTTCATTTTTTTTAAGAGATTTATTTTATTTCTAGTTACGTTAGCACTCTAGTTTGACTTTCGTTTTTTTTGTTACCTTCTCATACTATCTTGATTTTACTATTGAACCTTATATTATCCCCATTGTTTTGGACTTTGGCATTTATTTTAATCTATGACTTTTGTTGCTATTCAATAAATTAAAATTAAGGGTTAGATGGTTAGGTTCGTTTTGGGTCGAGTAGTTTTCTGTTTTGTCTTGGGTCCCTAGGGAGTCATGATATAATTTTTGGTATCAAAGTCAAGTTACCATCTTAAAAAGTGACATCAATGAGATAGATAGTTTGGTGATATACAAGTGATTTGCAATTACTACGTATAAGGATGTGTTCTAACATGTACCATAAAATTTTTGAAAATACCTTCAAGAAGAGCTTATAGAAATCATGCTCTTACAACTATTATTGTGCAAATGGCTGAGTCATAGCCTATTGTTCCTATTTTAGCTTTGAGGGGAATACTACAGAATATGTTTAGAGACAGCTGCAATGAAGACCTCGAGACTCGCTGCATGACTTTCTTTATGCAGTTTAGATATATGAACTCGTCGGTGTTTGTAAGCAGAGCTGGCCCCTAGAATAGAGAATTATTTGAGATTGATGCAGAAAAATTTGACTACTATTAGAGTACCAACAAAGTATTAGGTTAGATTTGCTACTTTCTATTTTGAGAAGATGACAAAAGTTTGGTGGAAGTGGTTGAGACTACGCAACCTAGTAGAAATGAGGACCTTGACTTAGTTTGAGACCATTTTAAAAGACAACTATTGTAATGTTGGACACCATTAGAACATGATCTGTGTTTACCACAATTTGGAGCATGAGAGTTTAACTGTGCTGGAATACTATGTTAAATTTATGGAGCTCTCCCAATATATCAAGGATATAGATCTAGTGGATAAAATGATAAAATTCAAGATGAATCTAATAACTAAGATTTGACATCAATTATCTGCAATCGAGTTTAGTTTCCTTTCTAAGGTGGTTGCTTTTGGTGAATGTAAAGGTAAATTGAATAAAGAGTAGCTAGTGGATGGTAAAATAACTAGAAAAGACTAGAAGAATTGTCCGATCAAAGGTAGACACATTCAGAGTGGAGTCAGTGGACCGTCTAGTGGTACGACTCATGCTAATGGGCATTTAGGCCCTTACATTTGTCATACTTGCGAGCAACCTAGACATCTGAGAAGAAATTGCCGAATGAATGAGAGGCATACTCAAGCAAATGCAGCACAAACATAGACAGCTCCTTCTAGACCTGATTTTGGAGCTGACAGAGAATTTTCTGAACTCAGCTAGAATGCATGTTCTGGATTACAAACTTTTACTCCTACACAACCAGCTAGTTACACGTGGTCATATCATCATTAGTATCAGTCTATTGGTAATGATTTTCATAGGTATTGTGGGTATCAGCAGAGTTTTGCATCCAGCTCCACTCCTGGAGGATCGACTAGCTAGATGGTAATATCAATTCTCAGTTCATCAAGAGGTGCTATATTGGCAATAGAAAAGGGAAAGAGAAAATGACAAGTCAGACTTATGCAGTTACTAGATCTGATGCTTCTAATAAGACTGGTCAGAGTGTTATAGAGGGTACAATCTCTTTTTTTTCCTACTAATGTTCATGTATTATTTGCTACTTGGGCTACGCATTCTTTTGTTTCTATATCGTTAGTTCTTATTATAGTGTAAGCATAGAAAAGTTAGAAAATTCTCTGATATTGAATACCCCTGTGGACAAGAGTTATAAAATGAATTTCCTTGTATGGTCTACTGCCCTAACTATTGGCCAGCTGGAGCTATTAGATGATCTGATAGTGATACTTATGAATCAGTTTGATGTGATCCTAGGTTTAGATTAATTAAGGCATTATAAGGCTAAAATTGATTCACCTAAGGAACATAATCTTTACATTAGAGAATGGACAAGTACTTGTACATCAATGTAATGCCTATGTGTTCCCTACCTATTTTACAAGTATGCTTGGGTGGTTGGAAGAGATTGGAGCTTTACGGAAGTGTTTTTGCTAATATCAGTAACCTTGTTTCAAACAGACAGATTTCTGAGTTGTTGATAGTTGGTAATTACTATAATATTTTTTTCTTAAGAATCTGTCTGATTTATCACCCGATCGCGAGATTGAGTTCTCCATCAATTTAGACTCTGACACTGCTTTGATTTCAATTTCCCGTACAACATTGCTCCTACTGAATTGAATGAGTTGAAGAGTTAATTGGATGTTTTATTACAAAAAAGTGTATATTTGTAATAGTACTTCACAGTAGGGTGCACTAGTGTTATTTGCAAAGAAGCAGGACAATTCATTTCGGTTATGCATTGATTATCAAAAATTGAATCACATGATAATGAAGAATAAATATATGTTGTCAAGAATTAACAACTTATTTGATCAGTTAGGAGGGCCTATGTATTTTTCGAATATTAACTTCATGTTTGGTTATCACCAATTAAAGATTCGTCAAGACAACATTCCTAAGATGACCTTTCGAACTCGATATGGCACTTTGAGTTTTTAGTGTTCCCGTTTGAACTAACTAATGCGCCATATGTATTTATGAACTTAATGAACTGAGACTTCCAACCTTATTTAGACCAATTTATGGTGGTGTTCGTTGAAAAATCTTAATATATTCCAAGTCTCACAAAGAACATATGGAGTATGGAAAAATTACTCTGCAGACATTACGTATCCTCAATTGTATGCAAAGAGAGATAAGTGCAATTTCTAAATGACTGAGCTAAAGTTTTCAGACCATATTGTTTCATAGAATGACATATTAGTGGATCTAACCAAGGTTGAAGCTATGTTAGATTGGAAGCCACCCAAGAACATTACCGAGGTATGTAGTTTCTTAGGTTTGGCTGGTTACTTCCATTGATTTATATAAAATTTTTCTTCCATTGCTATGTCATTAACTCAATTGACTAGGAAAAAATAAAGTTTATTTGGGATGATAAATGTCATAAAGCTTTTAAGGAGCTTAAGCAAAGATTGACTACCGCATCAATTTGACAGTGCCAGATGAAAATTTACTGAATGTAGTATAGATAATGCATCAAGAGTTGGTTTGAGTTGTGTTTTGATGCAATAGGACAAAGTGATAGCTTATGCATCTCGGCAATTAAAAACATATGAATGAAATTACCCTTCTCACGATTTAGAGTCGGATGCAATTATATTCACTTTGAAGATTTGGTGAAGTTATTTGTATGGTGCAAAGTTCAAGATATTTTCAGACTATAAAAATTTAAAACCAAAGATTTTTTATTTTCAAACCATAGAAAAGTTATGTAGACATTCTAAGGAGAGAAGTTGAATTTAAAACCGAAGATTTTTTATTTTTGAAAGTTAGACCTAGGAGAGGTATAAGCCATTTTGATATAAAAATAAAATTAGCTCCAAGATATATTAGTCATTTTCAAATTATTTAGCAAATTGGTTCAACGGTTTATCAATTGGAATTGCCGCCATAGTTGAGTTATGTTCACAATGTCTTTCATATATCTATCCTAAGAAAATATATTTTTGATCCATTACATATAATCTCCTAGATCAATGTGTCTATCCAAGAGGATATTTCTTATGAGGAAGAGCTCGAGAAGATACTTGACCATAAGGTTGGAGTTCTTTGTCACCGTGAAATTCCTATGGTTCAAGTTCAAATGAAGAATCATAGCAAAAGAGAAACTATATGGGAAATGGAATATGAGATAATGGTAAAATACCCTCATCTGTTAGATGACACACTTGAAGTTGTTCTAAATTTCAGCGACAAAATTCTCTTAGGGAAAAATGTAAAAACTGTCAAAAAAATTTAAATTTTAAATCTCCTATTTGAGGATGTGGTTGCTGAATATTAGGGGGTTATCTCCTCCTATTTAGTGAGTGGATCTCACTGGATTAGACTCAACTTTTCTTAGAGTCGAGGTAGAGCAGAAAACTCTTTTTGTAGGCAGAAACAAACCCTATTCATCAATCAATAAGGTAGACTATATTTTGTCATTTTCATTGTTCTCTTTGGGAATTTGAGATACTAGAGGTGTTGATTATGGAATCAAATATCACCACTGGGAATCAATTATGTGGGAGCTAGTTTGAAGGAAACATATGGAACTTTCGCAAGAAATTAGGATTGAAATCGCAGTAACATTCACTCCAGTAAGAAAAATTTATCGTTTTTCATTGGTAGTTTAAGGGGAAAGTTTGAGATTTTAATAAGAGAACTTGTTGCAGAGAGATCAAGTCAGATATCAGTATGAAGTTGCACTTGGAGACATTGGAGTTAGCGATTTTCCAAGGTATATAAAAACTGATTTTTCTTTTAAATTTTGTTATTTGGATGCAAAAAATTGAAATTTTAAACTTAAGATTTTGATTTTTAGCTCATTATTATACTCTATGTGGACCTATAAATTGTTGTTTGTTGGATTGCGATCTCACCAAGATTAATGGTAGAATTCTATGAGCTTAAAAGGAATGTTTACACTAACAATAATAAATAATATACATTGGCTCTCCACATAGCATCATTGATGTGTGGTTTTGGCAAAATTTTATTATTTATTTTATTAATAATGTAATTATTAACTATTAATTTATTTGTTTTATTTTATTAATTATTAATATTATTGTTAATTATTTTATCTATATATATATGAGAAATTAACAAATCAACTACTGTACTTTGTGATCAATGACAAGTTAACTACTAACGTGTTTTTGCTAACAACTTAACCACTCAACTAAGCGAAATAGCTGCCGCGAACATCATCGTTAACTTTCTGAGAACTAGCAGTGGAAAATAACTAATACCCATGAAAAAAACTGCAATAACTCATGATTTTATACGAGACTTTCAGTGGAAAAGAGTTAATGTCCATGGAGAATGGATTTAGAAGATTTCGGATTTTGTAAAAGAATGGATTTAGAATATTTTGAATTTTATAATTTAGAAGATTTTGTAAAACAATGTTAATGTTTTAGATTTCAGATAATTTAGAATTGTTTTACTATCTATGGGAGAATCACAGCTTATTTGTGTTGTTTGTGTTTTTCTATAAAGAAGACAATAACTTTTTTTTATTTGTAGACTTTCCGCAGCGGAAAGTCGTCTTTCCACAGCGGAAAGTTATCTTTCTGCAAAGTAAAGACGACATTCCTCTGCGAAATGTCGATTCTTTTTAGTTCTATTTCAAGGACTTACGTTCTACTTTGGAAAGCTAACGCTCCGCTGCAGAAAGCTAATTCTTCGTTACTAAAAGCTAACGTTTCGCAGAGGAAAGACAACGTTCCACAGAGGAACAACAACGATATTTAATGGAAAATGTAACCGCTATGATTACTCCATCAATTTTCCATATTTCAATGTTTAAGTTATTAGTGAAATTGTTCAGTGGTTGAATTTTCATTAATTTCAAAGTACAGTAGTTGATTTGTTAATTTCCATATATATATATATATATATATATATATATATATATATATATATATATATATGCTTGGACTTTGGTTAGTGGTAAACCCAGTTCGAGGTAGAAATTTAATTTTATGTATAACATTGCATATTTTTCTTAAAACTTTATTTTTGAGGCACATTCTCACAAAAAATGACGTGTCTATTTTATGACTCGTCACTTTTCATGTTATGTATGTATTTTCACTGAACATGTTTTAATTTAAGCATGCACATTTAAATTTATTGATCCCCTTGGTTGTGCAAACTAAGTTTGATCAACCCATATGGAGGCCCTATTTTTATTACACAAATTCAACCGTTGAAAGATGTGTTTGATTATTATTACTAGAGTAATCAGACATCCGTATATATAATGTTGTAAGGCTCAAAACTCCAAACCTAATCAGGGTCTTTTGTGACTTTTATGATCGTCGTGTATTGCTTTTGTTATTATTGCCCATGACATTAGTCTGTCTGGGATCTGTTAGTGACTTCATTTTCACTGAAATTGTAAACAATGCAAACCTATTTTATGTATGTATCATACTATAGTGGAATGTTTTAACACTTGCTCTACTGATTGTTTTCTAATCGTTTCTTTTAAAATGTTTTATAACTTAGCATGCTTCTACATTGTTTAAATTAAAAGATGAATATAAAACGTCACTCTTATTGAATTTAGTCGACTCACCCCAAACGACTTCTTTCTTTCAAATTTAAATAATAGTAATCCACGGCCGCAAGCATAAGAGTACACTCAGAGATTTTTTTTTTCCCTTAGCAGTTTTTATTTTCTTTTAAGAGGGGTTATTTTATTTCTAGTGAGGTTAGTACTCTAGTTTGAGTTTCATTTTTTTTATATTTTTATATTTATTTTTCTCACAATTGTTGGACTTCTTATATTATCTTTGTAATATCTTGACTTTTCGTAATGAAATTTAATAAGGATAATTGGAAAGTAATTGGAGGTAATAGAATTAATTGAATATTTATCGATATATTACCGATGACGTAATCGATCGGCAATTATTATCAAGCAACATTCAAAATTGGGAAATTTAAGTTGGACTCATAATTATGGTCAAGAAATATTCAGAATAAATAGATAATTGAAAATTGGGTCAATTAATATACAATAGGTATCTTTAATAATTATAGATTTATTAAAGAAATTAAAATAAAATTAAGGTAAATGGAATTAAAATTAAAAGGAATAAAATAAAAAGGAGAAAAGAAAGTGGGATTAACTGGAATTAAAATGTAAGAAGGATAATTAAATGGAGATTAAGTGAAGAATTAAAATAAAGGAATTAAAGGGGGGAAATGAAGGGCCGAACCAGTTCATGCTCGGTTTGTTGGTCTAGTTGAAAACAAAAGAAAAGGGAAAAGAAGACCATGGTTAGGTCATTTGAAGAGAGAGAGAGATGGGAGATCGAGGGAGAGAGTGGTTGTCAAGAGAAATGGAGAGGGAGACAGGGGCGCGGTTCAAAGGGAAATCATGGGTGACTATTGGGCGGCTCTATGGAGTGGTGTGGGTGACACTCTTGTAATTGCGGATGTGAGCTAGTGAAGAGAGTTTGTCTGGCAGTTTAGAGGAGAGTTGAGAGATAGAGAAGGAAGAAGGGGGGTGTTGTTCTTTTGGCGATTTTTGAAGAGACAAAAATGGAGCAAAGACTCGGGCGTCTCACCAGTGTGTTGCTAGTGTCCAGCGTGGATTCATTCACGGTGCGTGCAACAGGTGTTCACCCATGCCTATGCGCACTGATGCGGGATTAGGGCTTCGATCGGGGGAAGTGGTTCTGGCGATTGGGTCTTCATCCTGCGTGGCTTTGGTGAGGTCGAACCTTTGGGCATTTTCTGCTGCGGCGCAACCTTCTCCGTGAGTGGCAGAGTGAAGGCAATGGTGCGGGGGATGAAGAAGCTCCTTGTTCTTGGGTCTTCTGGTTCTCTCACCTCTTGGATGTTTTGGCTTGAGCTAGTAATCGACTCGGGTGTTATGCGTCGTGGTCTTGGGCGGATATGGTAGTGGCAACGTGCAAGAGAAGTTGGACCGCCCTGGTCTTGGGCCTTCTTGTCCTTTCTCAGGTGTTCCTCCTTTGGGTTGCTGCGAGAAGCTATGAAGGTGATGATTCTTCCCTTGCCCATATCTTGTTATGTTGTGTTTTCTACTCTGTAACGTTGGAATGCTGTGATGAAAAGGTGATGAAAAGGTGGCAACATGATGGTAGCACGGTTCGGATGAGTCATTTTGGTGTTGGCTGTGAGCTACGATCTCGGGCATGCTTTTGGTATGACAGCTTTTCTGTGATTTCTAAGACTTGAATTTGTTAGATGATTGATTTACTTTGATGGTCACGTGAACTGCTGTCTTGAATGATGAACATGAATTGGATGTGTTGGTTTATGTTGGAGTGTACTCTGTCATTTGGGATGAATGTTACTTTGCTGGAAATGCTTTGTTATTTAATTTGGTTCTGCTTTGGATCTCTGTTGCTGGACGTTGATAGGTATTTATATACCTTGTTGATTTAGTGTCTTCTGCCTTTTGGGTTACCAATTGGATTTTGGTCTCCATTGTGTTATTGTATTGATAGTTATGAGGTAGGATTTGAGTTCTGTGATTAATTGCTGCCTCAATATATGTTCAGTTTCCTGACGTATGTTGTCCTATTTTAGTTACAGCCTAGATTAGATATTGCTAAGAAATATGCCTTGTTATTTGGATGTAATCCTCTATCTATTTACTGCTTGCTCTTCTGGATATGTGTCAATGTTGTGGTTTGTGCTCTGTTGCTAGTTTGGGATGTTGTTCTCTCTGTCTTGTTAGAGTTTTGATAATTGAGGATATTATTTGGAAAATGCTTTCTGTTACATGGTACTCTGTTGGTTTAGATTCGGGTCACTAATTAGATAAATATATTCTAATAAATTGGCTCAAGTCATTGTTCACTGCTTGGTTGATAGATGTTGATGTTCATGCCCTGTTTGGATATTAATGTCAGGCGTTGGTTTGATTGGGTACCTATTATGTGGGTGGAATCATGTTGGGATTTGGATTAATCTACTAGGTTGGGTTACATTGCCAAATCAGTTTCATTTAAGAAACCTTAGTAGGTAATGTATAAAGATTTAGAATATAAAAGACGTTGAGTTTAATAAGTGGATTAATTGATTAGATTAATTATTAAACATTATTAAATTATGAAAGTACTAAAGAAGGAAGAAAATGATAACGATTAAGCATTGAGCGCTTTAAGAAATCGAGGTAAGTGATATGTGTGTGCTTTGATCCTTAGGGCCCTACATCGCAAGAATAAGATATGCATGTTTGACTGCTTACTTCTTTATTAGATAACAAGCATGTCTACAGTAATAAAAGCGTGTCTACATTATTAAAAGCA
The DNA here is from genome assembly GCA_022433065.1 of Begonia loranthoides. Taxonomy (NCBI): domain Eukaryota; kingdom Viridiplantae; phylum Streptophyta; class Magnoliopsida; order Cucurbitales; family Begoniaceae; genus Begonia; species Begonia loranthoides. The sequence goes on along the minus strand of CM039468.1, from coordinate 49,233,788 downwards.
TCTCTATTGTTTTACAGCACGTCTACAGCTTTAAAGCATCTCTACAATTTTTATAGCATGTCTACTGTTTTGCAGCATGTCTACAGCTTTATAGCATGTCTATCGTTTTACGAGCATGTTTGTGAATCGCACGTTAGGTGTTTATTTATATTCCCTTAATTATATGTTAGAGATTGTATGCATTCACAAGCATCATCATCACGTTTTTCAAAGTCTACGAACATGGTTTTCATGCACAATTTTGAAAAGAAAACGAAAAACGAAAAGAAGTACAAATGAACTATTAAGAAAGATAAAGAAAAGGGGTTGGTCCAGATAAGTAATGCCCAGCAATCTAAGTAATAAAAGATAAAGGTTCTTGTGGTCAGGTAGGTCAAGCCCGACACATGAACAAAAGATAAATGTTTTTGTGGTCTGATAGATCAAACCTAGCACATGGACAAAAGAAAAGAAAAGAAAAGAAATAAAAGACAAGTAAATAAAAGAATATGAAAAGAGAAACGGATACAGGTACGGAAACGGAAACAGAAACAGATATAAAAATGGTACGAGCGTAGATATCGATACGAAAATGGGAACAGAAACAGAAATAGAAACAAAAATGAGTTTCCAGAAATAGAAACGGATATAGATACAGATATAGATACGAATACAAAAACAAACATGGGAACGGATACGAAAACGCGTACGATCACGGATACCAAAACAGATACAGAAAGAGGAACGAAAACGGAAATAGAAAGAAAGTACGAAAATGTGAAAAGATAAAAGATAAAAAATAAAAGAAAGAAAAAGAAACGAGAAACTGCATACGTTTTAAAGTGACACAGCATGTGTATTTAGCATTTAAGTTTTATCACTTACTGAGCATTAGGCTCATAGTTTATGACTTGTGATGTAGATACAAGCATGAGAGAATGACAAACAGATTAAGGAGCAGCTCATGAAGGATTTGCACGGGCGAATCTTGTGGCTGGCTAGGCTAAGAGATTAAAACGAAAAGAGTTTTGTAAATGCAAAGTAACAGTTTATTTATTGTCTTTTAAAACGAATGATTTATGCTTCTGCCATAAATTGAGAAAAATGATTTTATAAATACAGTCTTCCGCTATTAATAATTATTTAAGTAACGAGTTTAAGAAAATAGTTTTTAATGGTTAAGTTTTAAGAAAAGAACTCTGATTTCAAGGTTTTAATAAAGATTTCAGTTGTTTTACAAAAGTTTTAAATTTCATGATATTTTTATAAATAATAAAAATTGGGTCGTTACAATCTTAATGTCACTATTGGACATTATATTAGCTCAATTGTTTTAGGCCTTGACATTTATTCTAATCTATGACTTTCGTTGGTATTCAAGGAATTAAAATTAAAGGTCAAACGATCAAATCTGATTCAAGTCAGATTGTTCTCCGTTTTATCTTGGTTCCCTAATAGGTCATGATTTTTTTTTTTCTAGAAACTAATTCTATCCGTAAGAATATAGTCCTTTGGATAATTAAAGTGACATTTCTAAGTGACATGATAGGATGGTTGATGTAACATTTTCATGTCTTGATAAATTATCAAAAGAAACTAACTTGGGGTAAGTCATTCGCTGCTATTCTTGATTTATTCGTGAGAATAATTCAGATCCAATGTATTACCATATCTTTAATGCTCTGAAATGTGTTTTTATCTAATTTTTTTCAATATTATTTCATTTCATAAAAATATTTTTAAATTAGAAAAATTAACCAGTTTATATAATAAACTTAACTAAAAAATTTCGGATATTATTGGTTGAAAGTTAGAATTAAAAAAGCAATAAAATAATGGCAAAAATATTCAACAAGCAATGGAGGGCGGCGGTCACAAATATTTTTTTTCCAAAAATAATATATATACATATAAATATATAAATAAATAAATAATCACCTTTTGTTTTTCAAATTAAAAAAAGAAAGAGAAAGAAATTATGTACAATTATTTAATAGCACGCACGAGCTAAAAAAAAATGCCACTAACTAGTACATGAATGTCCAAAAGATTCTGACTCTTTCAAAGTCCTATAAAAACCACCAACCATCACATGCAACCCTCGTCTTTAAGTATTGTTCATCCCCCACCACAATCCCAAAAGCCAACTCAAAAAACAGGAGATTTGTCCTAATGGGTAGTCACCAGATGAATCAAAACCTTCAAGAATCGAGCGAAAATGGCGGAAATTCAGCTCAAACTGTCGTACTGATGGTGCCACTACCAGCTCAAGGTCATCTCAATCAGCTTCTCCATCTCTCTCGTCTCATTATGAGCTATAATATCCCTGTCCATTACGTTGGATCCCCCTCTCATAATCGCCAAGCTAAGGGTCGTGTTCATGGTTTGGATAAAGAAACCCTAGAAAACATTCGTTTTCATGATTTCCCTCTCCCTCCCTTTCTCTCTCCTCCTCCAAACCCGACCTCCCTGAACAAGTTTCCCTCCCATCTTCAGCCTGTTTTCAACGCCTCCGCTCACCTTAGACTGCCCGTTTCTGAGCTCTTACGGTCGCTTTCGGAGGAATATTCGAGAGTTGTTGTGATTCATGATTCTCTAATGTCTTCTGTTGTTCAAGAAGTTCAGTTTATTTCCAATGCAGAGGCTTATAATTTTCACAGTGTTTCTGCTTTTGCTATTTTGCTGTACAGTTTGGATAAAATCGAAAGCCCTTCTGAGTTAAAGAAATACTATGAGGCTCGCCGTATTGATCCCGACAAATTTCCGTCTCTCGAAGATTGTTTCTCTTCTGAATTTTTAGAGTTTGTTATTGCTCAGTACGATCTCCGCCCGTTTAATTCTGGAAATATTTATAACTCCAGTCGAGTGATTGAGAAGCCTTTTATGAATTCGTTGGAGAGTGTCAAAAGCAAACTGAAACACTGGGCTATTGGACCATTCAATCCGGTTAGAACGCTTAGAGAATCAAGCTCGAAAAGCCGCCATATTTGTTTGCAATGGCTTGACAAACAAGCTCCCAGATCAGTAATTTACGTGTCGTTTGGGACAACAACGGCCATGGAGGAGGAACAGATTGAGGAGCTTGCAATTGGGTTGGAGAAGAGCAAGCAAAAGTTCATCTGGGTACTGAGAGATGCTGATTTAGGAGATGTTTTAAATGGAGGGAGTGTGAGAAACGCTAAGCTTCCAGATGGTTTTGAGGAGAGAGTGAAAGAGAATGGGTTTGTAGAGAGAGGATGGGCTCCACAGCTGGAAATATTAGGGCATGAAGCTACAGGAGGGTTTATGAGTCACTGTGGGTGGAATTCATGTATGGAGAGCATGTCCATGGGAGTGCCTTTAGCCGCCTGGCCGATGCATTCCGATCAGCCAAGAAACACGGTTTTGGTGGCGGAACTGCTCCGAGTTGGAGTCGTCGTGAAGGATTGGAGAAGGAGAGGCGAGCTTGTGAGGTCGGAAAGAGTGGAAAAGGCTGTGAAAAGCCTAGTGGCGTCAAAGGAAGGGGATGAAATAAGGAAGAGGGCAGCGGAACTAGGCGGCGCTCTCAGGCGAGCAGTGGAAGTCGGCGGAGTTTCTCGATTGGAATTGGACTCTTTCATTGCCCACATCACGAGGCCATATTGATTAGCAAAAACAAAACGTTGTTAATTGACCAATGAAATTTTTTCATTTAAATCACATGTCTCCTCAATTGTTTATTTTCACACTCAAACATTAACTATCCAGATTATAACATAATTAACTCTTGTTTAATAATATTTCTTACAATAATACTCAAATTAAACGTCATAATTTCGTCAATAGACAAGAAGTGGACAACTGACCCTGATCGTCCACATAAACTGCATCTTCCCTATGTTTCATAAAACCAAATTCGGACCAACCCAATTTCTTTTTAGCTTTCTTTCCATTGTTTTTCTTTTTCTTTATTTTTTTTGGTGGACACATAGAAAAATAACTAAAAGGAGTGTCGCTTCGCTTTCCTTTTAGGTAAAATTAAGGACCACAAAAAAGTTTGATAACTTGTTCCCAAAAAAAAGGTGGATAATTTTTATTTTGAGTTCATGTGTTTCTATTATTTCCTTTTCGATCTACCTTGTCCTCTATCTTTTTCCTTCACCAAAAAGATTAAAGTGAAATTTAAATAATATTATATGATCATTTACCTATTAAATTATAAACTATTTTTTTGAACAAATAGAATTTTCATCTTTTCATTATTAACAATTTAGATTCTGTTATCAATTTATTGGTTAAATCTAATTTATGCATACAATGTTTTTCATTTAATCATATGTCTTAACCTGATTTCTAACTTAATTTTGAATTCTATTAATTTCTTCTCCAGCGATTTTAAACTCTGTCCATATATCGACTGTCACAAACTTGGCCTTGACCTTATTTCCCTCGAGAATTAGGGCAGTGAACAAGATTCTCTACCCAGATAACGCACACATCAACGAAATCTAACAATTAAAGATCATATTCACGTAATTGGATCACATAAATATATAAAATTCAATCTAAACATAGAAGTTATAATATTATTTATTTACTAAATGTTATCCGAATTTTTTTACAAACATAGGTTAAACTAACTAAATACAATAAAAAATCAAATCTAGAATTTCCTTCTAGGCTTATGCTATGCGCTCTTCAGTCCAATAAATCTTCATCTTTTTGCTCAAGAACTACTACCACCTATTTCTGAAAAATTGGAGGAACAACGAATGAGATTTTTGAGCTTAGTAAGAATCCTAATTTAAGGATCTTGTAAACTAGCAAATATCATGTCTAATCATGTACTAACGCTCTACATGATTAGTCCTTACAACATTAACTTCAATTTCTAACATTAATCAATGCTCATCAACACACATCTCATGATCTATGTAATGCTTAATATTTTAGATATTTCTTGTTAATATCTTGTTCTTATGTGTTTCACCTTTTTATGTTAGAATTGATATTGCATATATGTAAATGTTTCGACCTGTCATTTAAATAATTGTAGCCTAACTAATTAGTAAATTCATGTCCAATTTCTTTATGCATAACTTAATCTCACATGTGTATATATATTAAATACCTCAATCACAAATCTCATGTGCTATATCTTTTTGTGCACAACAACTTAATGAATAATTTACTCGATATACCTCACTCATTCGTCTAACATCATTATCTATACTATGATCTCATACTCTCTTATAGTTGATTTATAACCAACACTACATAGACATTTCTAACGTATATCTAACTTCAACCTATCTGGACATTTCTAATTAATATCTAATCTCAATCACATGTCTATCATAATCTTCTATGAAGAACTTTCATGATGCATAAACCACTATACTCCAACTCTCACAATCTTTTACGCCTAGAAGTAATAATTTTCCCATCTCACGGATAACTCACCATGTCACGACTCAAAGGCGGGCATAACTGAAACATTGAGTCAAATGACTCAAACCTCAGAGAGGATTCAATCCTCGGAGAGGACCTGATCTCCCACCCCAAGGTCTGGTTTGCAGCAGAAGACTTGAACAAAAATCAAAGTCATAATCCACAATATGTGGGCCTAGGTCAACATAGTGATCACAAGACTAACAGTGCAAGAAAAATAAATTAAAAGAAAGTTATTATGTAACAAATACTAAGGATCCAAAAATTTCATACATACCCTAATTTGTTACAATATGGAGGTAGACCTAATAGAAACGCCAAGTCAAGCGACTCTATATTTGAAGAGGACCCGATCGCCCAACCCAAAGCTAGGTTTGCAGTGGAAAACTTAAACACAATCAACATCATAGCCCACACAAGATAGGCCTAAGCCCACATAGTGATTACGAGAAATGATAGTGCAAACAATAAAAAATTAAATCCAACACAGTGGATCGAAATTCCAAACAACTAGTATCATCGAATTCCTAACAGTATCCTTAGCAAGTAATTCAATACAAATAAGGAAGCAAAATAAAAGAATGGCAGCTCTTCAGCACGAGCACAAACAATCCTATTTGCTCTTGTCTTTACCAGGAGAGAAGGGGTCATTGGGGTGAGTGACTAATTCAGTAAGAAACTTATACTAAATGCAATGTAATGTCAAACATGTTTTACCTTTTCTCATCAAAACTATGATCTAGAGAAAGACATGCATCTATCAAAAGGTTTCAAAATCTTTTTTTATAGTTTTAAGGAAAACAAGCCTTGAAGGCCATTGGCAAGATTTCAATTCAAAATACAGTTGTATACATAGACAGCTATAACTAAAATACTTTCATTGTATTTTTACATTGAAACTAGTCATTATTGAAAAGGGAGATTCACTCAAGAACACCTCCAATCAAACGCACAGAAAGGCAGAAATCATTTTCGGGCAGCACTACATGAGCCAGGAGGAAGAAATGACAACAGTCTGAAGACCCAGCTTATCACCCGAGTTGTCGACAAGCAAGGCTCCACGATGACACAACCCATACATAATCAAAACACCCTGATCAGGTTTAGAGATTCGAAATCCAAGGAGCACTTTATCAACACCCTATTACCCATTTTTGTAACATGAAAACAATCATTTTCACGCCGCAGAAGATGCATCAAGATAGCCTTGTGATGCTTTGACATCGAGATCGTCTAAAGCATCAAGAGAATTTATCCACCAAATCAATAGTCACCAATAGAGAAAATATCATGCACACCACAATGTAAACATGTAAAATCTATGTATATATAACATAAAATCAGACGTGCTGTTGAAATGATCCCATCAGTTTTCATATGTAGCAATCCACAAAAATACAGTTTTGAAAAACAATGCAATGTAATGCAACTAAGTATAAAATCTCTACCTTAGTGCCAGTCTTTCCTTTTCCTAGAAGGATCAGCAACTTTAGGTGCTGATTCACAATCTGTAAAGTCGCTTGGACCTATACAAATTGAACCCAAAAAGTTGTTTACAAACCAGCTCAAGAAAAATGATAGAGAATTGGTCTCATACCAAGCTAGGAAACTCAAATTGGAAAACAACCCTGACTGCAACATCGTCGAGCACGCAACACCGTAGAAGAAAGGACCCAACTCAGAAGTTTGAGTCATAGCCAAGACAAAAAAAAACGTTTTCTGGATTATGCGCTTTGCATAATTCTCTACCTTTAGCAGAAGCCCTTACTTCCATGGAAAAAGAAATGTCTCTTGCTCTATTAGGACATGTACGCCTTGCAGAAATCCAACCTTCGACTGTCACGTACATTTCACGAAGACACTCCTCATGCAAACAAGAGTATCTCACGGAAGCATTTCGTGGAAGCCTTTGTTTTTTGTGGGCCTCGAACATTTTCACAAACACGTATCCTCCGCAGAGACACTCCCCTCGTAAACATGAGTGTTCTGTAAGTCTATACTTCCATGAACAACTCCATTTATGCAGAGGTTTCCTTCCACATTCACACACGTTTTGCACATAAACCTATCTTCCACGAAATCAACTAATCCGTTGTCTCCACATGTGGAACTCCAATGCAACCCCGCAAGGAGAAATGCCTTGTTGTGCTGGTTCTCGCCTCCAAAAGCCCAAACCTCTACACAACCCAAATTCGTTCTACATGCCGAGACACCTCGGGGTTTTTAAGTTCTCGAGCTTAAAACCAAACTCAATCGGAGACTCAACTCCCTAATGCGATAAAGACAAAAGAAAGCTTACCCTTGGAGTTCCTTTAAGGTTGAATATGTGTTAAACTCTCGCGAGTGATTTTTCAAATTTTCACCATTGTTGAAAATTTCACCTCACTCTCAGCAATATTCACTCTCGTTAGCAGCACTGTTCACTCTTTAGCAGCAGCAATGAGAGATTTAAACTATTAACTAGGGTTTTTTTTTTCTTTTTACCAATTTACTTATCTACCCCTATGTATCCATATTATTTACGGATTAACTTTTTGACCAAGACATTACATGTGGCCAAACTCGATTTGATTGCACAAGAATTCAGGTCAACATGAAATATGTTGACCACAATGACATGGTGAGTCTATATGGTAAAAATTTTAATTCTCATGTATAAGGTTTTGATTTTTCCATCTGTTCCCTCTTAAAAAAATTTCATCCTAAAATTTAATACGATCAAAATAAACCTTCAAAAAAAGTAAGGGTACTTATGGACCATCTCCGACTCAAGCTTCCAAGTACCTTTCCTCTTAGTGTCATTCCTCCACAATAAACAAACCAAGGAAATTTTTCTACGCAGTAGGACTTGAATCTCTCTGCCTGAGATTTGTTTAGGCTCTTCCTCATATGAGATATTCTCTAGGATAGGAATGTCAATCTAGGAGATGATGTGAGTCGAGTTAGACGTGTATTTTCTCTGCAAGGATATGTGGAAAACATTGTGGACATACCCAAGTGGGGAGGTAAGTCAAATCTGTACGCACATTACCAATCCTTTCAATTGTCTGAAATGAGACGATGTCCCTTGGGGCTAACTTCCCTTTCACCTCAAATCGACCAATTATGTGCCTTGGATGGACCTTCAGGAATACAAACTCTCCTGCATCGAACTCAACTTCGTGCCTCTTAAGATAAGCATAACTCTTCTTCCTACTTTGCAGAGTCTTGAGTCTCTTCCAGATTTTCTAGATGTTCTCAATAGTCTCATGAACTAACTCTGGCCTAAGGGAAACTATTTCCTCTGCCTTGGCCTAATACAACAGTGAATGCCACGAACTTCTATACGATGTCTCATATGGGGGGACACCAATGCTAGTTTAATAACTATTGTTGTACACAAACTTGACTACCAACAAATGATTAATCCAGCCTATCACCAAAATCAAAGATACAAACTTGCAACATGTCTTCAAAATTTGGATAGTTTGTTATGACTGTCCATTAGTGCGAGGTTTGTGCATTATGCTAAGGTTCAAATCTATGCCTAGAGACATATACAAGGCTCTCCAAAACTTGGATGTGCACCTAGGATCATGATCCAAAATAATAATGGATGGAACACCATGGAGATGAACAATGTTCTCAATGTACAGGTGACTCAACTTTGATAGGGAAAAATCTATGCGGATCTGAATAAAGTGAGCAGACTTGGTCAAAAAATTCACAATGACCCATACCGCGTCTAATTTCTAGGGAGTCCTAGGAAGACTAGTGATGAAATCCATGGTATTTCTATCCCATTTCCACTCTGGGACGGGCAAGGGTTGTAACAAATTCGTTGGCCTCTAATGCTTGGTCTTTATCTGCTAACACGTTAGACACCTAACCACAAACTCTGCAACTTCATGCTTCATACCCACCCACCAGCACTGACGCTTCAAGTTATGGTACATTTTTGTACTCCCTAGGTGTATAGGGATTCTAGACCTATGGCCCTCAGCAAGAATAATTTGCCTCAAATATTGATTATTGAGAACTAACACCTTGACTGGAAAAAGGATAGTCCCCTCAGTGTTAATTTCTCATCCGTCCAACTGTTAACTATTTTGCAGTTGCTCAACCTTACCACTGAGCTCATGATCTTGTTGTTGCAACTACTGAACTCACTAAATCATCGTTGGAGTAGCAACAACATTGTTGCAAGCAATACCTCCGGACTCATACTATTGAAGGTTAAAGTCTCCAATTGCCACAAACTGCTTCCACTTATCAAGGACCAAACAATCCAGAAATCCTCGAGAATTTTGGCTCAGAGCACCTACCACATTCACCTTGCCTGGGTGATACTCTAGGCTGAAGTCATGATTCTCCGAATACTCCATCCACATGCATTGTCTCAAATTTAGATCCTACTTAGTGAAGAGATAGTTTCTCCAAATTTTTTGGTGCAAAAATTATGGCCACCAACTCCAAATTATGAGCTGGATAATTCTTGAGGGGCTTTAACTGTCGTGATGCACAAGCAACCACTTTCGTTTTCTACATCAGTACACATCCAAGGCCAACTTCTGACGCATCAATAAAAATTGCATAAGGTTATTCACTGTTAGAACTAGTGTACTCGTCAATCTATTTTTCTCAAATGCATTCTAACAATGGTCATCCCGCTCAAATCGTACCCCTTTGCTAGTGAACTTAGTCAACAATGCGGCTAATGAGAAATTTATTTTAACAAACCATTGATTGTAGTTGGCAAGGCCAAGGAAACTGCAAATTTCAGACAAGTTCCTTGAAGGCCGACATTTCACAACTGCCTCAATCTTTGCATGATCAATAAAAATCCTCTCAAGCAATTGTACATGTTTGAAAAACTTGACTTTTGACATCTAGAAATCACACTTGCTCCTCTTGGTGAACAATTAATGACGCCTCAGAGTCTGCAACACAATCTAAAGATATTCTCTATGCTCACCCTGAGTTCTAGAGTACACCAAGAGGTCATCAATAACAAGCACGATGGACCGATCTAAATACAGTTTGAAGACTTGATTCATGAGATCCATAAAGTAGTTGGGGAATTGGTCAAATTGAATGTAAGACTAGGAAGTCAAAATGTTCATAACTCATCTAAATAAGCTGTCTTTTTTCATAGATCTTCGTCTGATAATACTCAGACCACAAATCAATCTTAGAGAAATATCATCAGCTGGTTGAACAATTCATCAATCCTAGGTAAAGGATACTTGTTCTTGATGGCTAAACGATTCAACTTCTGGTAATTGATGCAATGTCTCAACAATTCATCGACTTTCTTTGCAAATAAAACTAGAGTGCCCCAATAAGACATGCTCTCATGGATGAATGCTCAATCTTTCAATTCATCCAACTGCTTCCTCAACTCTAACAACTTCACCAAAGCCATCTTATATGTGGGGATCAAAACTAGAGTGGCACCTGGAACAATATCAATTTGGAACTCAATCACTTGGTGAAGAGGCAATCTTGACAACTAATCAAGAAACTTGTCTAAAAACTCTCTCACAACTAAGATATCTATGTTCAGGTCATTAGTCTCTCCATTAACGTCAACCTATCATAGACTACCATACTGCTCTAATTTGTTGTGGCTGCCCAAACAAGACCATAAAATAGGGTTAGTTGTCACCGCACTAGGGCCATTCTAGTTGACAATAACTTGTCCATCCTTCAAAATAACTATGAACCTTTTCAGGTGAAACTCCACAATCACTTGGTATTTCCTTAGCCAATCCATACCTAGAATCAAATGAAACTGACTCATCGACAAGATGACCAAGTTAGCAGATTTTCCGTCGTGTATAACCACATAAATGAACCTGCACACAGAAGATACTCCACTTTGGACATTGAAAGGAGTAACAAAGATCTCATCTCCTCCACTGACAAACCTAACATTGACACAAAGATAGAGGAAATAAAAGAGTGAGTCAACCCAATATGGAATAGCACTCAAGCAAAAGAGTGGGAAATAAGAATAATATCATTGACAATTCCCTAATCCTCTTGTTTATAATGGTACTCAGCTCCACCAACTGCATAGGCTTGCCTTGTCGCCTTTTTCTTGCCCTTGCGGCCTCTACCATGGCCATCCTCAGATGAACTAGGGTGAGCTCCACTACTCTGGAGGACTGCCCTCAATGACCAGCAGATCCTTACTGCGAGTAAGGACTACACTCGTAGTTCTACTGATACCTTCTCATCCAATGGAAATAAGGACTAATGGACTAATACGACAGATAGTACTATGGGCGGGGTCTTGACTACTATTGGGGTGTGCGAAACTATTACCCCTGGATCTGCAAGAAAGTAGATCCATGTCCACCCATAGGCATAGGCTGAGCTGCACTACCCTAAGACAACGAGAAAGACTGTCGTCGTGATTCCTGCTACTGATTTTGGGGGCAGTTCCACTTAATATGCCTAGGCTGCCCACACATATGGCAAGTGTAAGGGATAAATCGGCTACTGCCGAATAAGCCACTACTAATACTTGGAGTCTGACCTCCACTGGACCCTTGTCCCTGAAAATTTGCATCATTCTTCTTTGTGGCCTTCTTTTCCTCTTTCTTAACTTGCCTTTTCTAATAATTGTCGTAGCTAGCATCATACACTCGCCCCATCCTTTGAGTGGCCTCAAAAACTTCCATAAGAGTATTACACTACATAAGGATTACACCTTGCTACAACTTCTATCTCAAACCCTAATGGAACTTGATAATTTGCCCTCTCATGGAAACTACCTTAAAAGAAGGTAGGAGCTCCAGAAACTGACTGTAACTGTCATGATCTCAACCTTAAACCCCTTAGATTTATGAGATTGTAATAAGGATTCTCTGCCCAGAGAATGATATGTGCAAATTTGTACTCGGATCATAGTATGATGATGTTGGATTACATCACCCAAGTATCCTTATAAAGGATAATATTACTAACAATCCCAACGTATTTTACCATATTTCAATTCAATTAATTTTTTTTTATTTTATATGTACACCACAATTAAATATGTGATTTCATTTTTTAGCAACCATATTTTATTCTAATAAATAACCACATGAGTTATTATTTACAAAACGATATAGTCTTAACTTTATTAAAAATACTAGGGCCATTATATATAACCCTCACATCAAACTATACACAGCTGAAAGTAAAACTCGCACACAATGGGTCAAAGAGATAGAGTTCTTTTTTTTACCCTGAGTGTCTAACCTCTTGCCTTTAATCTTTATTGACCTTGCCCTTTTGGTTACTCTCTGTATCTAAAAAGCAGAAAACAAGCTCATCAAATAAATATAATACTCAAGAATTACAATATCATGCAATTCATAAATATAGGACTAACACCTACTACCTAGGTCTTTATCTAGATCTTTTTATTGTACCAATATGATATGCTGTATGAATACCACACAACTCCTTTCTACTCACTATCATGTAATGATAATATGAGTCAATACAATGTCTATTTAATTTAAACAATGAGATTGTTTAACAAGTACTGTATTAACATATTCTTGAATGTGCATGATCAAATATCATCGTACACAACCATATCGGTACTATAAACAAATAAACCATGAAACTCCACCATACTAGCTCATGTGTCCAATAGGTGTGTCCATTAACAAATAAATCTCTGAATGGCTAGGATTTCTCAACCCAAGGGGGACCCATAATCCATCCCCTACTATTTCTGACTTTATATACATTATACAATGCATAGCCTTGCAAAGTATATTGGGTTCTTCTGTGACCAATAATACCACCCGAATAATATTTTTGTACATATAAATATGTTCAAGATACATGATTTGGCATTCTTACTATAATAATACATGTAATAATACATATAACACATACTAATAATGCATGTAATATGAACTATGCAAATCTTTTTATTAAACATACATAAATGAGGCATGAAATAGTGTCAAACATCTATCTAGGTGTGTTCTATCTATGTCTCAATAATCTCCCAAAAAGATTTATGAAATGGTTTAACAATTAGTTAAAAACCTAAGGAAGATAGTATAAAATTATAGATTTCGGACGTCTGCCCCTCAGCTCTGGTCGTCCACTCCAACATATTTCAATGGCAAAAACATAGATTCTGGTCATCCACTTAAAACTCCTATTGTCTGCTCATGACTACGTCTTTAAAACACCCGAGACTATATCATTTTTCTAGAAGGCCAGCCCGAAAGACCGGTCATTTGCTCTTAATACATTTTTTTTTTCTCCCTATTACTTCTGTGATCACCCGCCTATGCATTTGTGGTTATCCACAAAAACTTGAAGCCACTTAGATTCATCTATGAACATTTACCCATCTGCGGATACCTTTTTTGCCACACATTATTATATTTTGGTCGACCACTCCTTAATACTAGTCAACCACATTTTATACAGTTTCCACTTAAACATTTTGGTCGTCCACCTTTACTCAACCAATCCAACATTTTTTTTAAAGCTAGGTCGTCTGCACTTCGACTTCAATCTACCACACTGGATGCAAAATGTCAAAATCTTTCGACATTCTCTCATCTCCCTCATACCAAACTCAATTAAAATCACACCAATACAAGATATAAATGCCCCAAAACAACTAGTATCAAAATTTTCAAAATTCTCGTATTAAATCACCACTTATATCATGTAAATTTCACAAAATTATAACTTTTTAAGGATTAGAGTTACTTACTTGAATTCCAACACTTTCAAGCTTTTGTTTAAGCTACCAAGTTCCACCTTGTTCTTCTGCTTTGGACTCTTTAGAACCCTCTTCACATTCTAAACACTTTTCTCTTGAGATTCAAACTCAAAATCTTACTCTTTTCTCTCAACTTTCCATTTTCTCCTCTCTTGATTTTCTCTATTTTCTAGGCTTCTGCACGATTTCACTCCTTCTTCTAATAATAAGGAGTTTATCTAGAGAATTCCTTAGCAATTTATCATGTTAACCATAATCATTGAAGTCAAAAGAACAATTTAACCTTCAACTTCTCGTTATTTACAATTTAAGCTACTTGCTTCAGCTTGACATGTGACACGACCCTATTGGTGACAACATTTTATTACATGAAATCATAGATTCATGTCTTAGAAAACTTTCAACCCTAAAAAGTATCTTTAAATTCTCACTCAATATGTCTGAATTAAGTATTTGATAGAAATTATACATAAACGTTACAACTTTGGTTATATGAGTTCAATTTACATAATTCCAACATCCTTTTCTTCCTTGAGATGTCTAGTTTATCTTTTTAAAATTTCATCTATTTCAATATATTTTTTCATATTCAACTATGTCAATATATCTAAACTATTCAGAAAAATAGTTTATTCTCAACCTTAATTATGCATAATTCTTTGATTTTTACTTTTACACATCACTTATATGTCATTCATAGGTATGCAAAATTTCAATTCATTACAATAATTCTCCATCACGATCATTCATCATTGAGTCAACTCATTGAATGCCCTTGTCATTGAGTCCTGGTTATAATTGCTGGCGTACTAGGCTCTAAACAACTCAAGTGAAGTATTTCCACTCCATCAATTGTGTGTCGATATTTGCCCTCATTGCGTTCCACCAACTGTGGGTTAGCTTCCTCTAATAATGAGCTATAATTATGACCTAATACTCTTTAGAGACTTGCAGATATTCAAAATTTAGCTCCACCTCCTATAGGCACTTCTCAGCCTCTATAGGATTTGCATTGCCCTCAAACTTAGTGAGTTCATGTAAACTCTAAAAAATAAGTCATCTGAGTCATGCGAGAATTTTGAGTAGTACTACTACTCAACAGATGTCATAGTGCTTCCATCATGGCAGCGATAGAGTTCACACAATCATCCTGGGCTTGTGTACAAGGATTCCTTCTTGGCGGCATCCTAACTTTTTATGAAAAAAAAAATAACCACACTTGTTTAGCAAATTCCTTATACACAATGGACATTCTCCCAATTTTACACTATTAAATTTCTCAAGAAATTACTATTAGGAATTTGTGAAACCTTGTCTTTGATACCAATTTATTTCTATCACAACAGAAACGCCAAATCGAGCAACTCGATTTTTAGAGAAGACCCAATCGTTCAACCCAAGGCTAGGTTCACAACAAAATACTTGAACACAATCAATGTTATAGCCCACATGAGATGACCCTATGTTCACATAGGGATTACAAGAAATGATACTACAAACAATAAAAAAAAAAAATTAAATCCAACACTGTGCATCCAAATTTCAAACAACCAGTATCATCCAAATCCAGACAATATCCTCACTAAGTAAATATAATTAAGGAAGCAAAATAAAAGAAAGGAAGCTCTTCGACACAAGCACCAACAATCCTACATGCTCTTGTCTTTACCTAGAGGGGAGGGGTCATTAGGGTGAGAGACTAACTCAGTAGGAAACTTATACTAAATGTTATGCATTGTTAAACATGTTTTACATTTTCTTATCAAAACTATGATCTAGAGAAAGACATGCATCCATCAAAATGTTTCAAAATAATTTTTACTGTTTTAAGGAAAATTAGCCTCAAAGGCTCCTGATGAGATAATAATTTAAAATATTGTTGTATACATAGATAGCTATTACCAAAATACTCTTGTATTTTTATACTGAAACAAGTCATCAGTGAAAAGGAAGGTTCACACAAGGGCACCTCTAACCAAGAGCATAGAAAGGTAGCGATTGTTTCTAAGTAGTACTTCATGAGCCAAGAGGAAGAAACGATGGCGATCTAAAAACTTGACTCTTCACATGAGATGCATTGGAATAGCCTTGTGATACTTTGACACTGAGACCATTCAAAGTATCAAGAGAGTTAATCCCCCAAATCAACAGTCACCAATAGAGAAAATATCATACATGCCAAAATGTAAACATCTAAAATCTGCATACATATAACATAAAATCGGGTGTGTTTTCTAGCATCCCCCATCAGTTTTCATATATGGCAACCCTCAAAAATATGATTTTGGAAAATAGTACAGTGAAATGCAACTATATATAAAATCTCTACCTCGACGATGGTCTCTTCTTTTACTAGGAGTAGAAACTTCATGCATCAGTTCACAATCTATAAATGTGTATGAACCTGATAGTATCCAAGAATCACCTAGAACACAATATTCAAATCTGTCCAAAAAACTGTATTTAATCAAACGAGCAATATTAAAACAGATTTAACTCCCAATTTGCACGTGAACTTGATCTGATATTTGCAAGATAGGTGCTCAACACAGTCACATAAATCGTGTAAAAAAACCATAAGAAAATCCACTCTAGATCAATAGTTATGCTCAAAATAGAGGAACTCAAAAACTAAGGTTTAAACTGGGCAGATTTACCATCTAAGATTCAATCATGAATATCTCGAGTTGCATATATCTAATGAAGCCCAAATTTGGAAGGCAACTACTTGACTCAATACTGAATAAATCTCCAGAAGGGATTGAATCAATATAAATGACGTAAGGGTCTCAAACAGACCCCTCAATCTGGTATAAATAACTGTCCAATGAGAAAACAGATTTCCGCAGGAAAAAGATAATCCAATAAGAAAGCCCTCCAATCAATAAACCACAAACGATCACTTTAGAAAAAGATAGGCAACCAATAACCAGTACATTCCAGTAGCAAAGAACTCAAAAGAACAAGGAAAACCTTCAAGAAAATAGAGTAGCGCCGAGGAGTCCGCGAATCCACCTAAGGAGTGGGGCGACTTGTGGTTGGCCGAATGGAAAACACTCTCCACGGGTTGAAGCCAACTTTTATCTCCACACCACAATCCTTACCTCAAAGACAAGGGGTTGGAAGAGACAATATTCCGTAGTTGCAAGGCTAAGTGGCTTCGAGAACACCTTGCACGGATGATGGGAGGAATTGCACTAGGGAGGAAGAGGCCGTGGGTTTGTTCTTCAAAAGAGAACCAAATTTCTATTCAATCCAAATCACCTTTTCATTCAGCAAGGATGGCTTATAAAACCCTAAGTGTTTTAAAATAAAAGAAAAAGACTAAAATAACCCTAATTAGAAAATGACCTAAACAGCCCTTTAACAATAACAAAACAATAAATCTGATTTTGAAAATGAGTCTCTGTAAAAGGAACATTAGATATAGTAAACCAAAACCAAATAAAACGACCAATATGTCCTTGGAAAGCTCTGTTTGTTGGATACATTTGATATGAAGGAAGAAATTTGAAACGACGCCGTCCAGATTGTCGAAATAGCCTTTGAACGTCTACTGCTCAGATTCTAGGCGGAATTGGACAGCTCCTAATTTTCTTCTATGACTGCATGATATCCACTAGTCTAACTACACCAAATCCTCTTTGTGGCATTGAATAAAACTTTCATCCAAATTGGATAGAAAAGAAATACCTACAAAAAAAATAAAAAGTTAGAAATAAACGAGCCCCTGGCTCGGGCTCAAGTGACAGAATTTAGGGCACATCAGAACCTATAAAGATTCAACCAAAAAAAAAAGTTCACAAACCAACTCAAGAAATATGACAAAGAATGGGTCCCATAGCAGGTTGGGAAACCAAAACTATAAAAAAAAAAAACCGTGGCTATAACATTGACTGGCACATGGCACTGTAGTGGCAAGGACCCAACTTAGCAGTTCGAGTCATACCTAGGATACAGAAATGGAGATTGCTAGATTCTTCAACTTTCATGGAAGTCTACACTTCTGTAGTGGAAGTCTACTCTTCCACAATAGAAGTCTGTATTTCTATAGCAGTCCTCGCTCCCGTAGAAAGATAAATTTCCCTTGCTCCATTTGGGCACATACACCTTGTAGAAATCCAACCTTCCATTGTCACGTGCATTTCACAAAAATTCATCTTCTACAAAAACGTGCGTCACTTAAATTCATTTTTGCTATAGAAATCAGGCATCGTTGCATTGCAAAAACTTACATGACATGTGTCAACCGTAAAAGCTTTCCTCATGGGAGAACTTGCTTTTACAGACACACGTGTCATCCATAGAAGCTTTCCTCAAATGAAATGAGTTAGCTTTTGCAAACTCCAACATTTTAGCAAAAGCATAGGCTTCTGCAGATCTAATCTTTTCCATGAACACATGTCCACCATGAAGACACTCTTCATGTGGATACGAGTGTCCCGTGAAAGCCTACGCTTTTGCAAACACAAACATTTATGTGGAAGCCTTTGTTTCCGCAGACTCCAAACATTTTTATAGACACATGTCCTCCATAGAGACACTCCCCTCTTGGACACATATATTTCTACAGAAGCCAATTGATTGTATACTCATTAAGATATGAATTTTTGTAGAAAAGGGACTGGATATGTGATAAATGAGCATAATTATTGTTTTAGGTAAATTGAAGAGGTTTTTGTCATTATCTATTCAAACCATTTTATTATCATAAAGTACACACATAAATAAAGTGTATGGCTTTGGATTGAAGGGATTTAGATCTATACAATAAAAGTTATGTATGTTGGAAGTTGGATGATTCTAAAACTGCATTGTTTTGAAATATGTCTTTAAATTGGACTTTAGAATGGGAGTTTGGAGATGTGTATACAAAAAGAAATGTTTCAAATACACTTATTTACATGGCAATGTAATAAAATTGGACAACCAATGAGATTATGCCACATGTCACCAAGAGGTTAGTGACTAAGTGTGTGATTAAGGTGTAATTAAAGAGAAATTAAAGTTAATTAATCATAATTAATTATGTTTATCATGTGGATTATCTTATAAGTAAGCTAGATTAATTAGTTTAAGTTAACAGTGGTTAAGGATAGTTAACCATGGTATTTTTGTGAATTTCCATGGAACTAATGGAAAAATAGTAAAAAAGTTAATGGATAAATTAGATAATAGGATAATTTTAGCCCATGAACTCCCTAGAAGCTTGAAGAATGGCTTGGATTTAGCCATTTTTGTGCTGGAATCAGAGAGAAAAGAGAAAGAGGAGAGAAGACAGAAAATATGAGAAAATTAAGGGGGGGGGGGGGGGGGGGTGGCGAACTTGAGAAGTGACCCCCAATTCCTTCATCAAAGTTGTTCCTCTCATCAAGAGTATTCTTTTGAGCTAAAAATCAAGAAGCGATAGTAAAGGATAAGTGATCTCCAAGAGGTAAGAACCCTAACCTAATTTTTTATGTAAACTATGTTAAATATAAAATAGTTCAAGTTAAAATTGTTCTATGGACAATAAAGATCATTTCCATGATTCATTGGATGTGAGAGACTTGAAGAATGATGGATAATGATGTTGAATTTGGACTTCAAATGAATAAATAAAAATGGAATATTTATATGAGTATCAAATTCATGTATTTTGATGGTTAATTTGGTAGGTTAAAGAATGATATTAAGGTTAGTTTAATATAGTTGAATCACCAATCATGGTTAGGTATGGATAATTATGATGTTGTTGGACTAATTGTGGATATATTGGTGAATTAAGGCATGAAATTACCATGCAACATGATAATTGAATAATTGAGAACATGTCTTTACATATTATATGATTTGGAAAATATTCATGGCATGTAATGATTTAACTTTGGGAAAAATAATGAGAATATGTCTATGTAATGATATTTTATCATTTAAAGATATGTATTTAATTATTACATGAATAGAAAAACATGAATAAAGTGCTATGCTTGAATGGGTTAAAATAGATTAAATTATCTATTTGGTGGATTACAAAATGTTAATGTGATCCTAGGATGGTTTGGTACTGATTTGGAATGGAAAACAAGTGAGAAATTGTGAGGAATTTGGAAATGGACATGAGTGTCGACAACTAAAGGCGAACCACGGACAACCAAGCTTTGAAAATAACCTTGGTCTGGATTTCTGCTGATATGTGGGCATCCACATATGAGTATGCTAACTACAGATATGTAGGGATCCATGAAAGAATGCAAGTGACTGGGGATTTATGTGGTCATCTGGACATGTAAAATAAACATAAAGAGCAAACGACTAGTTTTTGGGGGTAGACGTCAGGAAAAATTGTAGTGTCTCGAGTTTTAAAAGTACTTATATGCAGACTACCAGAGTCCTAAGTGGACGACCAAAACTATGTTTTTCCCTTGAAATGTGTTTGGAGCAGACAACCTCAAGTAAGAAGCGGATGTCCAAACCTTGTTGTTAAAGTACATTTTCTGTAAGTTTTAAAACTCATTGCATGAGTCATTTGATGATAGTTTGAGATATGAGTAGAGGGTGTTCAAATAAACATGTGACACCATTTCTTACATCATTTGTGTATGTTTAATCACATGATTTGCATGGTTTATGCACATGTATTATTTGTATGCATTATATGCATTCAATGTATAAATAATATGGGTGTTCAAATCGTGCATCATAAAATTATGTTTATCTATAGATGATATTACAATAGATGGATTGGTAACATTCGCACCCAATCATCTAGCCCGCTATGTATTATGTAAGGTATGTAAAGTGGGAAATAGTAGAGAAATGAGCGTGAGTCCCTATTTGGTTGCAAATCTTGAACCCTTCGAAGGTATGATTCGATGTATGTATACGCCTATTTGGAAAAATAACTAATACGGGGATTACATGGTTTGTGTATGGCTTTACATATGGCGTGTTATGATCGTGTATATTGACATTCACATATATGTTAATATTGCATGTGTTAAATAACATAACTAATGAAATTAAATTAAACATTGCATTGATTTATTTATATTTACACGATTGTGAAAGGAAAGAGAGTGTGTGATATTCATATGAATTTCATATATATTGCATAATTTTGGTCATATGATGACATGGTTAGATGGTCTGGAGTGTTAAGAAATCTAGGCTATTATTTAAATATCATGAGTCTAGGCATATTCATGTGTATGCAGTATATGATTTCTTCATATAGAGAATCATGTTAGAAGAATAATTTGAAAATTAATTTAAAAAAATGTCTAGATAGTTGGGTTAGACATGCATTAGAAATGTCTAGTGTTTGTGATAGATAAAGCATAGAAAAACATGAGATATGGTTTGGGGTTAGACATTAAGTAGAAATGTCTAGTTAGTTTGATAAAAAGCAAAAAGAAACATAATTATGTTAGAATTGGAAATAGAAAAGGAGTAAGTATTCCATAGAGTATAGACGTGTTTAAAGTGGAATAGCAAGTGAGGAATTGAGAATAAGATACTTGGAATATAGATAACCATATGATAAGGTTGTGCTTAAAAAGGTTTAGCACATGAGATCTATAATTTAGGTATTTAATATATATACACATATGAAATTAAGTTGTGCATAAAAAAATCGCACATGAGAATAGGGAAATAATTAGGCTATGATTACCTAAATATAGGCCTAAGCATTTACACATGCACTAAACACTTTTTACATAAAGAAGTGTATTACTTATATGAGATATTAACATGAAATATCCAAAGGATTAAATAGCACATAAACATGGGATGTGTGATCATGAGTGTTGATCAAAGATAAATGGTGAAGACAAGGATGTTGACAGATCGTGTGCATGCCTATAGAGAGGGTGGGGCGTTCTAAACTTTTACGTGCGATATCAATATTTTTATCCCTAAGTAATTTATTACAAATATAGATAGATAAACAATAATAAATATAAAGAGTAGGGAAAGAAAGACGACACCAATATTTTCACGCGGTTCGACAAATCCTACCTACGTCTACACTCCAAGTTTCTGACTTGGAGATCCTTAATTGTCCAACCTCTCTAGTTGACAATATTTGACTTCACGGGTGTCAAACTAACCTTTACAGACTATTCACAGTGCGTCACCCTCTGAATTTATCTTCACGGGCGTCAATCTTGCCTTGTTGACTATTTCGGGGTGTCACCCTTTTGCGTAGCATTTTGGTACAAAAGATTAGAAATTGAAAATACAATTTAGAACATAAGCTCTCCAAATGTAAATCTCAAGTGTGGGAATGGAAGAGCGAGGCCTATGCACTCAAATATGTAAAGAGAATACAAGTATGGAGTTTGGTAGCATGTCAGTGTGATTCTCTCTCGTTGGATTGTTCTTTAATGCAATTTGGAGTGCCTTTATTTTTATAAAACTGCTCAGCGGTCGACCACCTCTTTTTCAGTCGATCGCTTTCTAGCTGTTGAAATTTGACTGTTGGAGAATTCGGGCAAAATTTGCCTGTAGCGGTCGACCGGTTCTCCATGTGCAGTCGACCGCTGCAGTATATTCTACAACAGTTTGCCCGAATATTCTATAGCGGTTGACCAAACCCTCCTGGCGGTCGACCTCTCTTAGTGTAGTTTCGATATCGAGCTTCTCTATCATTTTTTGGTCGATCGATTTTGCCTTGCTCAACTCCCTACTCGACCAAAAACTTTCGAACAATTTGTAATCAAATTCGATCGACCATTTTGCCCTTGCTCGACTACCTGCTCGACCGAAAACCCCTGGAAGCAATCTGTAATGATTTTTGATTAACCATTTTGACCTTGCTCAACCGCTTGCACAACTGAAAACTCAGGGAGTGCACTCTACGTGATCGCATCCTCGACCGCAAAGCCCAAGGTAGTTTTTGGTCGACCAGAACATCATTTTACTCTACCTTTTGCCTTCCAATTGCCATCCTTAATATTTTTAAGTCCCAATATGATACATGGAAATAGATAAACATGTTAGCTTACTTTAATACTTGTATTGAGGGTATTTCTAATAAATATTAATATAAATATAATTATTAAACAATTAAGTATAATTACCAATAAACAACTTATAATTTCAATCATCAAAACAAATAAGCCTAACAATACTTAGACTAATAATCTCCCCCTTTTGATGATGACAAAATATTATAAGTTATTTATTTGTAAATCTAAGTATGTGCATCTCCCTCTTAGTTTATGCAATATATTTAACTTTTAATTACATGCAAACATGCTATACAACTTATACAAATCTCTCCCCTTTTTTTTCATAATAAAAAAGAAATCATTGGGGAGGACTAAAACACAAAGACTCTCCCCCTTTGGCAAAATTCAAAATATAGTAATTTTTTGAGGAATATTACAATTTAGTCAATCAAAACAATCTATTTTCTTCTCCCCCTATTGAGTTATCATCAAGAATATGTGGAGGGAACAACAAATTTTGGAGTGTGATACTAATTGAAATAATAAAAAAAATTTAATCTATTAAAAAATGTTTTCCTCTCCCCTTTTTAAGTATCAAAAGAAAATATGAAACGAAAGCAATTAAAAAAATGATACCAATAGTAATATTACCAATTGAAAAGAAACAAACTTATTGATACCAATTGTCGTAAAAAAAAATCTTTCCCTTTATTAAAATATTTAACTCCAAGTCAATTGGGGAAATCTAAAACAAAATAATTTAGTCAAAAATTACTTTCCCATTTTTGTCAATATGTAAACATATAATTGGATATTTTCATCAAAATCATATAATCTTTTTTTTTCCCCTATAGAGTTATTAATAAGAATATATGGAGAAGACAAAACATCAAAGATATCAAACAAATCAGTATTTCAAACAAAAATTATTTTCCTTTTTTTTAATTTACTCTTCACATAAAAAATTGGGATTAGCAATTTAAAAAATGATACCAATTATTATATGACCAATTGAAATAAAATTCTCTTTCCCTTTATTAAAATACTAAATTAAGTCATTAGGGAAAACTCAAACATTAAAACAAAATAATTCAATCGATTTAATTTTCCCCTTTTGTCATTGAACAATATATAAGAGTTTGGGGTTTTATTTCCAAGGCATCAATCACAAACAATTATATTTTCTCCCCCTTAAAAATCCAATTGTTAGGAGAATAAGTAACAATTTTAATACCAATTGCAAAGGAAAATCATTTAATCTTTAATGAAAAGAATTTTACGAATTCAAATTTATTTCTCCCCCTATCTCATTATTTAAGTTTAACTTAATGGGCATACTTAAAACTAATTTTCTCTCCCCCTTATTAATTATTAAAAGAAAATATAAAGTGAAAACAATTTTAAAATAATGATACCAATTGTAATAATTATCAATATCAAAATTTTCAAAGATGGATACCAATATTTGGATTAACAAAAATTAAAACTTAAAGTACCAATTGAAGAATTAACAACAATCAAATCCAAGTTTTATATGTAAATACCAATAATAGATTTATACATTAAAAAGAAATGTTCAATAAAAAAAATCATTTAATTTAAACCATTTGTTGAGAAATGAAAAAAATAAAGATAAAACCATTTTCTCCCCCTATTTAAATAACCAATTTCAAATCAAAGGGGATATATCCAAAGAATCAAAATCAAATACCAACAATTCATCAATATATACAATTTATTGTACTACTTGTTGGATTAATAAAATTTTCAAACTTAAATAAACCAATTAACGAATTAAAAATAAGTTTAAACCAAATTTAAAAAAATCAATGATACCATAAGAATATGCATAAAGAAGAATTACTCAAATCAAATCAAGGAAATAAAATTTTATCCTATATGCACATAATTCATTTAATTCAACTCATGAGTAAAAAAAATTAAACTTAATCACAAGTATGATACCAAAACAAAAATATCATGTTGTGTACTCCACAAGTGCATTTTCATCTTTATAGTATTGGAGGCACACTTTTGAAGTTTCTCCCTTTGTGTTTTGGCTGTTCAATGATCCATCTCCTTTAAGCACTTTGGGAGAACTTTCAACCTACAACAAAAATCAATTTGGTTTCTTTGGTACCCAAATCTTTTTAGGTCCATTAGTTCTAGGTTTGGTTCCTTTAGGAACCCAAACAAATTTAGAGTCTAAATTAGATTTCAATTTAGCTTGAATTAGATTCCATGCAGTTCGACAAATCCCACCTACGTCCATGCTCCAAGTTTCCAACTTAGAGATCCTTAATTGTCCAACCTCTCTGATTGACGATGTTTGACTTCACTGGTGTCAAAAAAACCTTTACAGACTATTCACAGGGTGTCACACTCTGAATTGATCTTCAAGAGCATCAATCTAGCCTTGTTGACTATTTCGAGGTGTAGCGTTTTGGTACAAATGATTGAAAAGTGAAAATACAATTTAGAACCTAAGCTCTCCAAATGTAAATGTCAAGTGTGGCAATGGAAGAGATAAGCCTATACACTCAAATATGTAGAGAGATAATACAAGTATGAAGTTTGACTGTGTGTTGATGTGATTCTTTCTTGGTGGATTGCTCTTTAATGCATTTTGGAATGCCTTTATTTACAGAAAACTGCTCAGCAGTTGACCCCCTCATTTTCTATCGACCACTTTCTAGCCATTGGAATTTGATCGTTGGAGAATTCAAGCAAAATTTTCCTGCAGCCGTTGACCGGTCCTCCATGTGCGGTCGACTGCTTCAGTATATTTTGCACCATTTCGGCCGAACATTCAGTAGTAGTCGACCAAACCCTCTTGGTAATCGACCGCTTAGTTTCGATATCGAGCTTCTCTATCATTTTTTGGTCAACCGACTTTGCCTTGCTCGACCACCTGCTCAATCAAAAACTTTCGAGCAATCTGTAATTAGATTCAGTCGACCATTTTGCCCTTGTACAACCACCTACTCGACCAAAAACCCTGGGAAGCAATCTGTAATGATTTTTTGTCAACCATTTTGAACTTGCTCAACCGCTTGCACGACCAAAAACTCTGGGAGTGCACCGTAATAAATTTCAGTCGATCTACTCGACCGCCTACACGATTGCGTCCTCAACCACAAAGCCTAGGAGTAGTTTTTGGTCGATAAGAACTCCATTTTACTCGACCTTTTGCTTTCCTACCATCCTTAATATTTCTAAGTCCCAATATAATACATATTCACTACTTGAACTTAGATAAACATGTTAGCTCACTTTAATACTCGTATTGAGGGGATTTTCAATAAATATCAATATAAATATAATAATTAAACAATTAAGCATAATTATCAATAAACAACTTATAATTTCAATCAACACAAACATTATAAAAACAAATAAGCCTAACAACACTTAGGCTAACAAATGTGAGGATTAATCATGGAGGGTCTCAATAGATGGTTACTTATGATATTTGTATAGTTTATTAAATCCTTAGATGAGGATTCTTACTAGGCTCAAAAAGCTCACTGTGGTTTTTTATCAAAATTTTCAAGGACAAAAAGGTAAGATCTATTGAGCTAAAGGGTTTGTACAACATAGATCCAAAGTGAGAGATTGGATTTTTATTTTGTCATATTTAATTTTAGTTTGGCCCATGTTTATAAATAAATTTGGAAAAAAATTGTAAATAAATAATGTGTACAACTTTTATGTTTGAGTGGATTTTATATTTATGTGGCTCAATTACGCAAATGTATATTCAATTGTGAGCTTCAGCTGTGAGTTATGAGTTTGTGAGCGTTCTCTAAGCGGCAGAATCCAATTCGTGATGTGTTTCCTGAGGGAATCGGAGGCTAGGATGTAGCAGATGAGTAGTCAGAAAATGTGATTGTATGCATAGACACACAATATCAAAATAGTTACATTAGGTTTTTCACCATAAAACAAGTCTCAGTGAAAGGGAGGATCACTCCAAAACTCCACTGAACAAACGCACAGAAAAGCGGCAATCATTTTTGGGCAATACCTCATGAGCCAAGAAGGGAGAAGTGATGGTGATTTAAAGATCCAGCAATGTCACCAGGGTTTTTGGTGAGCAAGGCTCAACAAAGACACAACACGTAATAACGAATAACCAAACATACCCAGATCAGGTTTAAGGATTCGAAACCCAAGGATTGTGTAATCACTGCCCTATCATCCATTTTCACATAGCGTACAAATAAAACATCTTCACGCAATAAAAGATGTGTTGGGATAGCCTTGTGATGGTTTAACACTAAGACCATCCAAAGCATCAAGAAGATTCATCCTCAAGGATATGAGCACAACAACAAAGGAAATACCATGCACGCAAAAATGTAAATGTGTAAAACTCACATACATATTATATAAAATCAAACATGCTATTGAACAATTCTCATTAGTTTTTATTTGTGGCAACCCACAGAATAAATTTTTTAAAACATGAGGCAATGCAGTGCGGTAAAGTATGAAATTCCTACCTCAACGATTGTCTCTTCTCTTACTAAAAGGAGCAGCTACCTCAGGTACTAATTTGAAGTCCTCAAACTCATCTGAACCTAAAACATAATAAAAGATTATTAATTTCCATCAATTTTAATACTAGAGAATAGTAAAAGACTCATCTATTGGGACTAGGAACCCAAATCGGAAGAAAGAGATACACGGAAGTGAATTTGTCAAGCCAACAAAACTTGACCCAAAATGGCTGTTGTGGTCGTCTGGTTCCTATAGCGGATGACCAACGAGGTCTCTAGCCTAGAAACTAGTTTCAGTATAGACGTGTAGAGTTGTGCATCCAGGGATGCAGAAACAGTATATGTGATTGTCTGTGTTTTCATGAAAATCTGTACTGTTGTAAATTCTAACTCTTTTGTGGAAGCCTGTATTTCCGTGGATTCCAGCACTTCCATGGAAGCCTGTGCTTCACATGTGTGTTTCTATGGAAGTCTCCTTTCGTGTTCACTTGTGTTTTGCGAAAACTTGCCTTCTACAGACACACGCTTGTGTTTCCCTTAGCGCAAATCTTCAACACAATATCGCGAGGAAAATTTATCCCTTTTGCCGGTTTCATGTCCAATTAGCCTAAAACTTTGCATAGGCTCTAAATTTTCCCACCATTAGAAAGAAAAATTTATGGATTCAAGTTTCCAAACTTGAATCCAAAACCAACATCCAACCCAAATCTTAACATGAAAACTGAGAGGGAGAAACGTCTTACCCACGAAGTCTTTTCACAAAAATCATAGATCAAACCGTCAAGAATAAGAATCTATTGTCGGATTATACTTCTCCTCCTACACGATTTCTTCTCTCTTTCTCCTACTCTTGTTAGTGGCCGAAGATGAAGGAAGTAGGGTTTTCTTTTCCCTTATATAAATTTACTTTTATTACCACATAATAACACTCATTTTCACTTGTTTGACCCATTGACCAAAACTTTACATGTAGTAAAACATAAATTGGTCATGACTAATTTAGGTCAACACGGAATACGTTGATGCGAATGACGTGGAAAGCTTATGTGGAAATTTATTTATTAAAAATAATGATGAAATCATGGAGCTGTTTCTTAGTCCTTGAAACAATGTAGTTGATAAATTTCTATCCATTTCTTTTTATTAACCTGATTTCTTTTATTAATCTCAAGGGGAAAACGTGTTAGAACAAAGGTTGGATATTGTGACTGAAAAAACTTCAATAAGAATTTCAAGTGATGTTTACATGCATTTAACCTTTGGGTCTATATTACAAAGTGCTAGAGTATTTTATGCTTATGATAATTGTTTTGCTTGTCATGCCTATGAGTTGTTGAGTGAGGCTATGCTTATCGCTTGTTGTTTGATATTATGTTTGAGACGTGAATCGAGGATATACTTAGTGCTTGTTATTCACTCTCTTTAAGTTGAGACGTTGATCGAGAATAAGCTTACTTTGTTGACTATTGATTGCTTTGCATGTGTTATTAGATTGTACAGATATTAAATTTCATGCCCATGCATGTTATAATAGGTCAAATTGTTATTATGTGTTACGTACATCTCATGCACGATGAAAAATGTTTTTTTTATCCAAAAGTGATTTTATGCATATGTTTTCATATAAGAAAGAAACCGATGAAAAGAAAAATATGTGAGGCTTTGGTGATTCAACACTAGTGATTAAAGGCTTTGGTGAGTTTATCGTTCAATGATTTGAGGACTTGGTGTACTTGTTCTCCAATGGTGGAGGCTTTGGTGTCGCATCCCAATGTTAACGAAAGAAAAAAAAAGAAAAAAAAAGACTAAAAATGAAAATATATGTTTTTACAAAAATTGCATCTAATGCTCATGATATATTATGCATCTCTTTCTTAGAATTAGACTCATGGATGAACTTTGTGATATAGGTGAGGATACTTTTGATGAGACACATAATGAGGAAATATATGAAAGTTGCAGTTGAAAGAGAATTCTTAAGGGCAAGACTGTGGGATTGTTGGAGCGAAATTGATTCGTGGGTGAGGATTTGAGAAAAACCTATTGAAAAAGAAAAACTTTTTTATTTTAATTGTGATTTTGAATGCTTGGATTTAAGTTAAATTTTTTTTACAAATATTTATGATTATTTTATGTTGGGTTTTACTACGTTCGGATTTTTAAATGAGATTTGTTTCAAGACTTTTGTTGTTATTCTTTCAAAGGTAAAATTTGTTCATTTTATTTTCAAAAGGTATGAAGCAATATGATTTTAAAAATAAATTATAAGAAAAAGGATTTACATTATGAGGCGTTACAAATATGGTATTAGTGTAACTCGTGTTAAAGTCGTTTCTATTGGCTGCTTGATAACGCAAGTCTCATCATGAGAATGTTTTATCGACTATAAGTATATCTAATTTAGATGATAGTTTTGACTGAGTTACTTTCTTTTACTTGTTGGCATTAGAATTTTCTATGAAAAAGATATGGTGAGAAGAGCTATAGAGGACATGGACAATAGGGATAAGGCAATCAGTTGATTATCAAAGTTGGTCGAACGTCAATTTCAATATCTAGAGAGAATGATGGAAAGAGAAAAGTAATAAAAGGTTGCGACCTGTTCACGTCAAAGTTGGATGGGAGAGGTTCTGTCAATTAAATCCACAAAACTTTGATGTGAGTTTCTCTGATCCAACCAAAGTTAAAGAGTTGATCCGAGCTCTAGAGAATATGTTTGATTATGCCAAGATATATGAAGGAGAAAGAGTTTCTTGTGCAACATATCTGTTGACTGATTGATTCCCCACAAGGATCAACCATGAGGCCCCAAACCAAAAGGCTCATTAACCTTTTTATGCTTTCGTATTTTGCAAGAGAAGCTTTCTTTAAAGGACTGAATGGAGTAACATCTCATGGTAATAAGGAGCAACCCAAGAATGTGCTCAAGTGGAAGTGCAACAAGACACCCAAGTCTAACCTTCCACCCGAGACCTCCCACTCAACCAACACTTCCATTGCCACTTTTAGGAATGCTCAAAGACAACAATAAAAGGAAGATGCTTCAAGTTACTTTAGAATTCCATGAAGGTAGCATAGAATCCATTTATGAATTATTTTGGAATTAGTGGATGTAAGTGATATTGCTTGTTTTGGGATTGCTCTCAGCTTAGCTTAAAATAGCCGAGGGCTTTTGTTTGTTTTTATTTTGGAGGTTATTTTTGTAATTCTGACATTAGGGCAGCCCTAGTTTGAGGTGGTATTTATACCCCTTTTCATGGCTTGTCTAAAGGTAATTGTGAATCAGTTGAAAACCTTTGAAAGGATTAGAGTTCCCTCCACAAACTAGCCCTAGTCCTTTTGTGAGAACTTGAGAGAGTGTGTGTCAAACATTGAACAACTATTGTTCCTTGCAAGCCTTGTGGTGATTTCTCTTATACTATTCCTTCCTCCGCTTCCTTCTAGAGGTGGACATCTCTAGTAAAGGTTTAGAAGGCCTGCTAAAAACCAAGTTGGAGTGTCTTCCTCGTTGGAGACCACTAAAGTCAATAGGTGGAATTTTGGAATCCATTCGGACTAGCTTGCATCCTTCCATGCACAATTTTTGTTCAGTGGAATTTCTAGCCCTGATTTTTGGAGGTTCTCTTGTCCCCTTTCAGAGAGGACAAATATTGAGTAAGTTGGGTTTGTTACCATTTCGGACCCAAAACTGCCTTTCGTGTCTTTCCAGCCCAGCCTCAAGTTCTTTTGCATAACTTCTTCTCCAAAGAGCATCTTACTGTGAATTTTGGAAGGTGTCATAATCCCTTATTGAATTTAGTTTGGTCCAAATTGTAATTCATTTTTGGATGTCAAATGAAAGAGTTATACTTTTGCCTATTTGGGTTTTGTTTTCTAGCCATGATAACTGCCAACATCAAAGGAGTTCCAAGCTTTTCAACCTGTGGTGCATTAAAGCTAGTAGGGTTTACCTAGCTTTACCAGACTGGATCCGTTATTGAGTACATCTGGAAATTTGAAGTCTTGTCACGGTTTGTGCCACATCTGGTGGCTTCAAATGAGCTCAAAGTGTACTAGTTCGTGCAAGGTATGAAGATGGAGATATAAATATATGTGGAAATATATTGCATTTAAGGTGTACCCTATTCAATGATTGAGTCTAAGGCACTAGAAGTGGAAAAGGCTGAATTATAGGTTTCCAAACAGATGGAAGCAAGAAGGAAGTTCCTTAAGGGAGAATTAGTCAAGACAGAAAATGAAATGGTTACCTGATGCAAGAGGAGCAAAGAGACCCTTTTATGATAGAGAACAACAAGGGAATGAAAATAGTGTCCAAGGTGGGTTAGTTATTATTCATGACAATACTAGAACAACTGAAGCCAGTAAATGTGATGTGCCCCAAGAACCGATCACCAGCTCGCTAGCCAAGAGGTTCTCTTCTTTTCTAACACACTCTTATTTTGTAAGGAACAATGATTTATTGGACTTTACGGAGGAGATCACGCATGAAGATAAAGAGACTCTGTGCCACGTCCTCACGTGGAGCCATGCAGACTCAATCGGCTAGCTCGTTTATTTCCCGGCTTGAAGGAGCTGCAAAGTAGATAAGTTTTTTAGACCAATTAAGATTGTTTGCTCGAGTTTTTACATCATATTTTTATTCCTGTTGCTGGTTATGGATTGGAACATATTTTTGTGGATTTTTAGAATGTTATTTGTTTTGTTTTTGGAAGGTGCTCCGTTTGCTTGCAAATCGAGCCCTTATGCCCTATTTTGTCTTTCCAAGGGCAATTTCATCTTTTGCTTTGTAATGACATTAGAGGGTATTTATTCCCTTCTAATGTGAATGTTAAACTCAAATTGGAAAACCCTAAAAGAATAGCTTTTTGCTCTTGTGTTCTTGGAGACCCGTGGAGAGTGCCATTCAATCGAGTGGCCGAACAAGTCGCCCCTCGGCTTTGGAGGATTTGCGGAATTCATCGGTTTGTCACATTTTATCCATCCATCTTTTGAGAAGGAATTCCCTTTTATTAAAGTTATTTTCTGTATCTTTGTTCTTTTGGATTTGGTGGAGTTTTTGTGGAGATTTGGAATCGATTAACATTGTTTTAGAAGGAAATAATATAATTCCGAGAATCTGTTTTCTGAGTTGGCAGATTTGTTCCGTGTTTTGTGATTGAGATTTGACCAACGAATTCTGGTTATTTGAAGCTCATATTTGGCAGAGTTATTGCTAGGACTATTGTGTGTTATTCCTCCAAGTTTGGGGTTAATTAACTATATGCAAGTATCATTTTTGTTGTGATAATCTGGACCGCTAGAATCTGCCAGCAAAAACCCTAATCCAATGTTAAATTTTGAAGCAACGTAACTCCGAGTTTGAAATGAGTTTGAACATGGATTTTGGATATTTTTTTCCTCTAATTATTGAATGATAGCCCTGTGAATTTGGAGTTAAAAGGATGTATGCAACGAAAGTTATTGGCGTTTCATTTTCGTTGTCCAGAATCATAGTAAAGAAGCCTTAATCTAGACTCTGTACTTTTTGACGTGTATCTCACTGTATTTGTTGAATTTTGAAGCTGAAACTTGGCCACCTTATTCTTGGGTTTATTGTCTAACTGCCATAGAAATTTGAACTCAAAAGGATGGATGCAATTAAAGTTACATGCGTTTGAAAATTACAGCTCAGAATTATCTCTAGTTGAATTACAGATTTTGAGTTGTGTGCAACTTGAGACTTAGACTATATCAAAATGCCCTAGGTGTAAGAGGAACCATTTAGGCTAGTGTAGAGCTAACACTGGGCAATGGTTCAAGTGTGGGGAGGTGAGACACATCCAAAAATTGTCCAAGGTGAGACACATCCAAAAATTGTCCAACTTTAGAGGGGAGAAAAAGAAGGTAGTCCCAAGAGTTTTCTCTCTTATCAAGGATGATGGCAATGAATAGCTTGCTATTTTTTCAGATATTATATTTATTAATGGCATAGCTACTTATACTTTTTTTTGTAATTCTAAAGCTACACTCTCATTTGTGGCATTTTTGTTTTATTCTAAGTTGAACTATGTATTTGGGCTAATCGAGTATGCTTATAGAGTAATGTTACTATTGTTAGCCTTTTTGTTAGGCTAAGTTTTATTTTGATGATGACTAAATTGTGTGTTAATTTAGTAAATCAATAAGTTGTATTTTAGTAGCATGTTGCTTGGATTCATTGGTGGATAAATTGCATAACTTAATTGAGTAAATCAAATATGCAATATTTGTGGCACATGCTTAGGTTAGGATATAAACAACTTTATATGTGATGGACATCATCTATAAGGGAGCTTGCGTAGACTATGTGATAAAGATGATGTGAAATTTAATAAAGTGCAAAAGTTGTTTATACATTGAATTTTTATATATCTTATTTATCGATTAAATTGAGAATACCCTTGATTAAGGGTATTGGGAATGTTTAATGTGTTTCTCTAAGTCTATGCAGGAGAATGGAAGGTTCGTATGACTTAGAGGAAACATTTTGTGGATGTATGAAGTAGGCTGTGCAGTTACGGATGCTGCGGATGAGGCGGATGCAAGGTTTAATCGTCCGATTTGCCTCTGTCCATTTTGATGAACACGCGGATGATGGTTGCGGACGAGGCGGACGTGAAATGGCATCCGCAGGTCTTCGACTGTGCGGACGGATACGAAGAAGAGGACGATGGTTTTGCGTCCCCCTCAATTGTGTGCAGTCGCGGACGATAGACCCAGTAGGTGCGGATGGTGCGGACGCGAATATTGGCGTCCGCTTTGAATCTGTCCAATTTTATTGAAGACGCGGACGATAGATGCGGACGCAGCGGACGATGAGAATGGCGTCCGCAAATGCCCAGAATTGTGCAACGGCTATTATTCTCAACGGGCATTTTTACAACGGTTGTGCGGACGATAGGTGCAAAGCTGAGGTCGTCCGGAAGCCGCAGTGGCAGTGTGTATAAATAGAGGATCAGTCTATGCTCTCCACAAAAAAAAATGAATCGAATATTCGAGGCGAAGCCCTGGCAAAATCAATTCTCGAATACTACTCATTGTGAGCTTTTAATAGCATTGTAAATCTAATTCTCCCAACTCTTAAACTTGCGAGTTATTTTGGGAGAATTTGGATTAGATAGATTGCGATTTAATTTTCGAGTCTATTACATTGTGCTTGATTGTAAAGGGTGATTCCCTTAGAATTCATCACACTTGGGTGACGCCCCGCAATAGTCAATTTAGGGTAACGACTCGTAAGAGTCTAAGGTTGACGACCTAAGAATTAGTTAAGGGTGACGCCCCATCTAATAGTCAATTTGTAAACGGTTTTATTGGCACCCGCAAGCCAATTACATAGTGTACGGACGTAGGCTATTTTGCCGAACCACGTAAGCAAATATTGTGTGCATTTCTCTAACCCTTACTTTTTTATATTATTGCATATATTTGTTATCGATATTTTAATTATATGCATTAAATCACTTAGGGTAATTAGAGATTAAAATATCGCACGAAAAAGTTAAAACGCTATATTCACCCCCCTCTATAGGCGTATATCGATCCTACAATTGGTATCAGAGTGGGTATTTAAATTTTTTTGTGATATTTCGTTGATTGTGCACATATGTAATATTTGTTGAGTTTTATCTATTGAAAAATTTTCTTATTGAATTTCTTGTTGAAATTTATTGTGAATAGCTTTGATCAATTCTAGTGTTTATAATTGATTATGGATTTCGATAGAATTGTTGAAAGTCAATGCACATCTACACCTCCACATTTTGATAGTAGTAATTATCTTTATTGGAAGTGTAGAATGAAAATATTTATACAATCTATTGATTTCTTTTTATGGAAAATCATTGAAAAAGGAATAATTCTTCCTAGACCATGTTGTGATTTCAATGATATAGATAAGCACAATTGGAATTTAAATGCCAAAGCTATGAATATCTTATTTAGTGCTTTGAGTAAAAATGAATTTGATAAAGTTCAATCTTGTGACAGTGCCTTCGATATATGGAAAACACTTGAGCTAATATCTGCAGGCACAAATCAAATAACTAAAAGTGAAGTGAGTTCGTCCTCGGAAAAAGAGGAGGAAGAAATCAATGTATGCTTCATGGCCAATGACATTGAGTTAAATGACTATGATAGCAATTCGGATTCTAATGATGTTGTTGATGATGATGATTTATTTAATGAATTGCTAGATAACTTTAATGAGCTCAAAGATAAATATAAATTGTTGAAAAAGGAGCATAACAATTTGATCGAAAAGCATGCTAGTTTAAATAAATCTTATGAGGATCAAATTGTTGAATTGCAGAGCATCATTGATAAATCTAATGCTTCCTTTGAATCTCTTGAGCATGATAGTAATAACTTAAAATTGGTGAATGATAGATTGATTTCTACTATTAAATGTAATAAGAATGAAATTAGTGATGTGAAATTGTTGAATGAAAAGTTGAATACAACTATCAAATCACATGAAAAGGAAATTAACTCATTGAATGTTAAAAATGGTGTTTTGATTACTACTATTAAAGGTCATGAACATGAGATTTGTGATTTGAACATTAGAAATGATAATTTGAATATTTTGATCAAATCACGTGAAAAAGAGATTAAATCTTTGAATGCTAAATCTAAATCTACTCTAGATGCTAATGATACAATTAAATCTCTTGAGATTAATATTAGTGAATTGAAAGTTAAAAATAATGATTTAAACTTGGTTATACTTAAATTCACTAATGGGAGCAAAAATTTAAATATGCTCTTAAATTCTCAAAGGGTTACTTTTGATAAAGCCAGTATTGGATATAAACCCTTTGAAAAGAAGAATTACAATAATTTATTTGTTAGATCTTCTACTTGTAATTCTTGCAATTGTGTAGGACACAAATCTTTTTGTTGTCCATTAAAATTAAATGCTAATGTGAAATCAAATTGTGATTCTAAATTAGTTCATCATTTGAATTTAAATTCTAAACTTAAATCAAATTTGAATTCTAAATTTGTGTGGGTTCCAAAAGGAACCAAACCTATAACCAATGGACCCAAAATGGTTTGGGTACCAAAGAAATCGAATTGATTTGTTTTGTAGATTGGAGATTCTCCCAAGAAGCTTGAAAGAGGATTGGATACTTTAATATCCAACAAAAGGGGGAGAAGCTTCAAATGATACCTCCAACGCTTTATAAATGGAAATAAACTAGGTGGAGGTACACAATTTCCTTTTAAATGATTTAATTTAGTAATCGAATTTTAGTGTGGAATTTGATTTGGATTAGCATTTCGAGTTTGATTGATTAGAATGGATTATATTATTGATTGATTCTATCTTTATTTTTATTTGGGATTAAAGCATAGATTGATTCAATTCTATTGTTCTATTCTTGAATTGGGATTGAAAGTGTTTTAACTTCAATTAGTGCATAATCTTCTTGGATTAATTATTAGCTTTAATCTTTTTGTATATATAGATTTAAATAAAATTTACTCATTCAATCAATATTTTGATGGCTTGTATTCCAACAACTTAGTTTCTAAATTGAACATGCTAGTGCAAATATTGAATTGTTGGATGCTAAGTTGGATGAGTGTTTGGAATAAGTTGTTTTATCTCCTTTTGAGAATGTGCTTCTCCCATGAATTAAAATTAGATTGAGATGAGAGGAGAAGAGTAGAAAAATTGTTAATTATGATGCCTTGTTGATTTCTCCCTTGAATTGAATTTGAATAACGAAATAGGGGGAGAAAATAGAATTATTGAGAGTTGATTAAATCATTGACTTGTTTCAAAATTATTAAATTTCGACTTGATGATTGTGCTTCCTCTATGCTTATAAATTGTGTTTATCATCAAATGGAAGAGGAACTTGTCTATCTTTAATTGATATTTTTGAGTTTGAAAATTGTATTCCAACAAGTGAACTTCTATTTTGGATACTCATTTTTTTTGACTTGCGTATTTCTCTCTTGAACTAAAAATTAACTATTGATATAGGGAGAGAAAAATACAAATGTTTTAATTTTGCTAAGTTGGCTTCCACTCTTGATTTAAACTTTGAAAATCTCCAAAAAATTTATTATAATCATTGAGTTAAAGGGAAAAATTAAATTTGTTTGTGTTTTATTTTGAATTGTTAGTGAATAGGTTAGATTTGACAATACACTTAAATTAAATTGACTAAAATTCTTCAATACATAGCTTTAAACTTATCTTAGATATTTTTGAGTTTAGAATGGAAGATATTGATAAAGTGCCTATAGGTTCAAATTTGTATCAACTTTTACAATTGGTATCTGAAAGTCAAATTTTACATAATTCTTGTCTTGGTTTATTTTTTGTTGCTTGAGATTTGGTCTCCAACAATTAGTTTTCTAGTTTTATATATTGAATTGTTGGATATCAATGTTGATGTGTTGGTTTCCCCTATGAATTGATTTTGCTATAGATAAAAAGGAGGGAGACATAAATTGTCTAGGCAAATGTTCCATTCTTGAAAATTTAGAACACTCTCTTGATTTGATTTTGATTCTTTTAAAAGAGAGAGATCATTGCTATGGACAATTATTATACCTTTTCAAAAATTTGTTGTGGAATTCTCCTTTGGATTGTTTTTGTCTTTTGATAAAAAGAAAAAGATAAATTTGTATAGAGTTTATTGACTTGTTCTTAAATGTTAACTTTAATTTTTAGCTTCGATAAATTTGCTTCCCTTTAGGCTTAAAACTTTGATAATTCTTCCTTGCTTTTAAATTAATGAAAGGGAAGATAAATGTTTTAAAGAAAATTAATTTTTTTTTAATTATGGATTTTCCTATAGATTGAATTTTGTTAATTGATTTAGGGGGAGAAATTAAAATTGTTTGATTCAACTTGTTTCCCCAAATGTTTTTAGTTTTGAGATTTATAAAGGGGAAGAAGTTTTATAGTTATTTTTCAAATTGATATCAATATTTTCCATTGATTTGAAATCATTCAATTGGTATCAATAATTGATTTTGTTTTAAATTTCTACAATTTGTATCTATCTTGAATTTCCATCCCCAATGTTTTAATTGTATGCAATGATTTAAGGGGAGAAAAAATGATTCTTAACTTGAATATTTTTGAAAGATAGACCATGTCAATTAGTATTTTTAAAATTGGATTTCATTTATTCAATTGGTATCATTCATTTCTCTATGCTTTGAAATGTTTAAATTGGTATCAATCTTTGCTATTAGGATTGAATTTCAACAATTGAAATCATTGGACTTATTTTTTAATTGGTATCATGTATAAAATTATTTTTGTTTTGGTATCAATGAAATCTTTTTCTCTACAATTGGTATAATATTCTTTGGATTTTCATTTGGTATCATATTTAGATTCCCCAACTATTTGATTATGTGCATAATGATAGGGGGAGAATTTGTTTTGTTTTGAATTTGAACTCATCCATAAATTGTCTTTCAATTGGTAAATTTTTTATTAAATTGGATGGTTCTCTTGAGTCTTTGGATTCTCTCCTATTTGCTTGGTGATAATTATATAGGGGGAGAGAAATGTTTAAATTGGTTTTTATTGTTGCTCTAAAGGGGGAGAGCAAAATTTCATAAATTGGATTATATCCCCAATCGATTGTTTTTGTGCATAACATAGGGAGAGAGATAATTGAATTGATTTTGATTTAACACATTGGTATCTCTCTTAGAAATCACTTTTGAATTTACAATTGGTATCAATACTTTGAATTCTCAATTGGTATTCTTTGTTGATTCCTCACTTCTTAAATTGGTATCACTTGTTAAAATTTGAACATGTGTTTACAATTCTTGAACTTAAATGGATTCTATTTCCTTCATTTGGTATCTATTTCTTGAATCTCATTTTTTTTGTGCTTATTGTTTGAACTTAAATGCATAATACCCTTATATAAAAATATTTTTGATTGAATATGTTTAATGTGCAAATAAAGGGAAAATATTTTTGATTGACTATTTCCTTGTGGTGATTTTTCCATTGGTAATCATACTATACACCACAAATTGAATTGGAATGCTAAATCCCTCCAATAAATAGTGTATGCTTAAGGGAAAGACGGGGGAAACTACTTTATTAAAATAGAATTGTGATTGTGGTTATTTACAATTGGTATATTTCTTTTAACCACAAATTGCAATTGAATGTATATTTCTCTCCATAATTTGCTTCTTAGTTAGATTCATTGATTGAGGGGGAGAAATTTGTTTTCAATAGAATTATTTGTTGCAATTGTCTTTGAATTTTAATGTTCATTCTCTCAATTTTGCTTATGTTGAAAACGTTCATGGGGGAGAATTTCTTAGATGAATCTTTTGATAATCTTCTTTTGATAATATTTCATGATTGTGTTTGAACTCCCCTCCCCTAGGAAATCTTTTTGATTATGACAAAAAGGGGGAGAATAATGTATAAGTTGTAATATATTATAGGGGGAGTTTAGTAGCATCGTGCATGGATTTATCGTTGATATATTGCATAGCTTATTTGGAGAAATCTAATATGCAATAGTTTTATGCAAATGCTTAGTTTTATGGTAAACAACTTATTGGATTTTGTCATCATCAAAAAGGGGGAGATTGTTAGCCTTTTTGTTAGGCTAAGTTTTATTTTGATGATGACTAAATTGTATGTTAATTTAGTAAATCAATAAGTTGTATTTTAGTAGCATGTTGCTTGGATTAATTGGTGGATAAATTGCATAACTTAATTGAGTAAATCAAATATGCAATATTTGTGGCACATGCATAAGTTAGGATATAAACAACTTTATATGTGATGGACATTATCTATAAGGGAGCTTGCGTAGACTATGTGATAAAGATAATGTGAAATTTAATAAAGTGCAAAAGTTATTTATACATTGAATTTTTATATATCTTATTTATCGATTAAATTGAGAATACCCTTGATTAAGGGTATTGGAAATGTTTAATGTGTTTCTCTAAGTCTATGCAGGAGAATGGAAGGTTCGTATGACTTAGAGGAAACATTTTGTGGATGTATGAAGTAGGCTGTGCAGTTGCGGATGCTGCGGATGAGGCGGACGCAAGGTTTAATCGTCCGATTTGCCTCTGTCCATTTTGATGAACACGCGGATGATGGTTGCGGACGAGGCGGACGTGAAATGGCGTCCGCAGGTCTTCGACTGTGCGAACGGATACGAAGAAGAGGATGATGGTTTTGCGTCCCCCTCAATGTTGTGCAGTCGCGGACGATAGACCCAGTAGGTGCGAATGGTGCAGACGGGAATATTGGCATCCGCTTTGAATCTGTCCAATTTTATTGAAGACCCGGACGATAGATGCGGACGTAGCGGACGATGAGAATGGCGTCCGCAAATGCCCAGAATTGTGTAACGGCTATTTTTCTCAACGGGCATTTTTGCAATGGTCGTGCGGACGATAGGTGCGGACGTTGAGGTCCTCCGGAAGCCGCAGTGGCAGTGTGTATAAATAGAGGATCACTTTATGCTCTCCACAAAAAAAAAAAATGAATCGAATATTCGAGGCGAAGCCCTGGCAAAATCAATTCTCGAATACTACTCATTGTGAGCTTTTAATAGCATTGTAAATCCAATTCTCCCCACTCTTAAACTTGCAAGTTATTTTGGGAGAATTTGGATTAGATAGATTCCGATTTAATTTTCGAGTCTATTACATTGTGCTTGATTGTAAAGGGTGATTCCCTTAGAATTCATCACACTTGGGTGACGCCCCGCAATAGTCAATTTAGGGTAACGACTCGTAAGAGTCTAAGGTTGACGACCTAAGAATTAGTCAAGGGTGACGCCCCGTATAATAGTCAATTTGTAAACGGTTTTATTGGCACCCGCAAGCCAATTACATAGTGTATCTCCAAGTGCAACTTGGAGCGCGGACGTAGGCTAGTTTGCCGAACCGCGTAAACAAATATTGTGTGCATTTCTCTAACCCTTACTTTTTTATATTATTGCATATATTTGTTATCGATATTTTAATTATATGCATTAAATCACTTAGGGTAATTAGAGATTAAAATATCGCACGAAAAAGTTAAAACGCTATATTCATCCCCCCCCCCCCCCTCGTGGTATAATCATCCCTACAACTGTTAAAAGAATATTTAGATACAGTAGGTCTCTTGAAGGAGTGTGTTATTGGTGTGGAAGATCAACTTCTATACGCTAATCAGATTGTGATTGATATGAAGGATTATGACCAGTTCTAGGTCGATGAAGTTGGAATTTGAGGAGAAAGATATGACATTTTTAAAAGGTTTCATCATTCAAAGAAATCATGAGATTTGGTAGAAAGGTTAAAATTTGGTTCGAGGTTTATTAGACTTTTCTTTATTATAGCGAAAATAGGATAAACGGCCTACAAGCTAGAGTTACCATTGTTAATGGAAGGAGGTAACAACATCTTCTACGTGTTCATGTCAAAAAAATGCACACATGATCCCTCTCAAGTGGTGATGCACGAAAATATTGGAATTAGACTAACATTGAGTTATGAGGAAAAAACCAATTTATATTTTGGATTCTAAGATTAAGGAACTTTGGCACAAGCAAATCTTGTTCGTAAAATTTTTATGGTAAAATCACATGTTGGAAGAAGCGACAAGGGAAAGGCTGCAAGAAATGGATAAGAAATATCTAGAGATGTTTTGTGGGATAAATTTTGAGGACAAAATTGAATTAACGGGGGAAGAATGTAACACCCAAAAAATTTTCACGAATAATTTCATGTGTAACGTGACAGTTTGGAATTTAAATGGAATGAATAATATTAAAATAGGAAATTTATATATTGTATAGTAAAAGTTATATTGTAATTGTATGAACAAATATTTAAAAAGCCAACAAACATTTATTCAATTATTCTCTTTTATTTTTTTTAAATAACTAAAACATATCTTTTAAAAATTTAAACTAAATAAATCATGGCTCTAAAATAAAACACAACGGAATACTTTTACTAAAATATAATTGTCCTTTTTAAAGTAATTGTTTTAAGTGACCATAGCCATAAAAGATCTAGAATCCATATCATAAAAAAATAGTTAAAATCATTTTTCATTTCTAGGCCTTAACCCAAGGTCAAAAGTGTCTGAACAACACAAAGTACTCATCACAGACATGCTCCCTCGAACTCAATCTGTAGATAGTTCATCCAAAACTTCCTCACCTACAACACAGGGTTCATTAGTAAGTCTAAAACTTAGCAAGTAATGCATGAGACCATGAACATATGAATGACGCACATGTTGTCATATTCGTTCGTTTATTCATTCTTTCTTTACCATTGAGATTCAACACCAAGCTAAATCATTGGGGAACAAGTCCACCAAAGCTACATCAAGGGATGAATCCCCAAAGCTACATGGATACCGAATTGCCAAAATGTTTTTCATTTCTTCATTTCATTCACTCATAAAACGTATGCATGAAAAACCCCTTTTCGATTCTTTCTTAGAAAATATTTTTCGTGATGCATGGAATATGCTCATGAACATACAATCACAACTAGCAAAACATCCTCAATATTTATCTCATAGTAAACCACGTGAGACGACTATATAAGTCATGCAAAGTGTCACCACCACATTAACATTAAACCCGACATATCTTCATCCCAAAGTATAAATAATAGTATATCAACAAATCCTT
This sequence comes from Begonia loranthoides, assembly GCA_022433065.1. Lineage (NCBI taxonomy): Eukaryota > Viridiplantae > Streptophyta > Magnoliopsida > Cucurbitales > Begoniaceae > Begonia > Begonia loranthoides. The sequence continues at coordinate 49,190,539 of CM039468.1, read as the reverse complement.
GAAGCATCATGTAACGCCCCATTTTTAACTTTATCTTTTTTCTTAGCCATATATAAAATTTTCTTTAATTGATTGAAAAATATGTGAAGGGAAAGATCAGAGTCATCAAAGCAGAAGTTAATAATGATTTCAAAATGTAGGTTTACCACATTAACAAAATGTTTCTTAGTTTAACAAAACATTTATCATATTTCAAAACCAACATAAAATTGTTTAAAACATCCAAACATTCCTTTATGTGAGCCATAACCTTTAGGTTAAACCTGCTTGGTAACCCAAGCTATAATGCCTAGATAATTCCTCTATAAATTGAATCTAAACAATTTCACGTAATGAACAGTTTGATGAGTTTTTTATTTTCTATTGTACACTCCATATGATGCAATGGAAATGATATATGCAATGGAATTATGGAAGAAATATTAATTAGATTAAGTATGGTGTAATTGGCATTTTCGATCGAGGCATTGGTTGAGGACGCGGTCGAATATCTCGACCAAAATGCATTATAGATTACTCTCTGCATTTTCGATCGATGGGCGGTCGAGGTCAAATAACTGGATTGAAATGCATTACAGATTACTCCCTTCATTTTTTTTTGAGGTCAAGGTCGAATATCTCAAAGAAATGCATTATAGATTACTCCCTACATTTTTGGTCAAGGTTGAGGTCAGATAACTCGACCAAAATGCATTAAAATTGCGTTTTGGTTTTTCACTCGAGTCATCGATTGAGGACACGGTTGAGAGGTTTGACTGAAATACAAAACAGAGCTGAAATTTGGGTAATTGGTCGATTATGCGGTCGATGGTTCGGTCGGCTTCTTCGTCCAACAAATCTATTTTTAACAAAAAGACTGCTTCTATCACAACCATTCTTTTATTTTTCTCCAATAATTTCCTCCTCTCCCAAGGTGATAGCGAGCTTTCCATGTGGCTGACCTGCATTGGACCACCCTCTTTTGAAATGGGCTATTCTCCATCAATTGTCACTTCCCCTAAGAAGTCTTCTCCTTGGTTATAAAGCAATGGAAGCTGCTGAAGCAGGTTACTCTATGCATTTTGGATTTTCATTTTCTGTGAGTTTCTGTCTGGGATTTCTTACAGTGAGAAAGGAAATGAGTGCATGAGTGAGAGTGAAGAAGGAGGTGCTGCTTGGTTTGTTGGTGTGTGTCGTTTCTTTAGTTGGATTTCTAGACTGTTGTTGTTGGTGTACGGGACTTGTTGTGGAGTAGCATTTTGGTTGAAGGTAAGAAATGGGATGTATGTTGGCCAGTGGAGGCCCTACATCATGGGACTGTCTTGTTTGTTTGAACACTGCATTGGTTGTTGTTGTTATATGTCAATATGCTCTTGTTAGTTGGATTGTTAATCACTGTCATTTCCTATTTGTTTGAGAAATTGGTTCACGTATGAAGTTGGAATACTTGTTGTGAATTATTAACAGTATGGAATCTTCTTGTTTGTTTAAATATTGCCATTCACTGCTTCTTGTGAAACTACATTGTGATTTGCTTGAGACTTATGGTTGTTTAAATGTTTCTTCGATTATTACAGTGAAGAATTGCACTGCCATTTTCTTTGGCTTGAAAAATGTTGGTTGCTTAGAAAAGTATTACCCTGTTTCTTTTGGATTACCAGCTTAGATTAAATAATGAACTGTATTACCTTACTAATGGTGAGACTTGGTTGTTGAAGAACATGAGAAGTGGTAATGTTATCTTGCAGTGAAGTGTTATTCTGTTGAGTGTTGATTTATGTTAATTATAATGCGATGAAGAACTGCTTGGGGTGTTATCGTGCTGTGTTGAATAAATTGTTCCTGCTTTTTCGAGTTGGTTCTGAAATGAAAAATGTGGACATGAACTTGAGTTAATTATTACCACTATTCCCTTATTTATCTATGCTTTGGAAATTGGCTTTACCATGTTAATATTAGTCACATTCTGGTCCCATGAATTACTCTATTAATTGCTCTCGATTAATTTATGCATGAATTAGTTTCAACTAACTAGTTGCTCTCTGTCATTTAATATACGAATTGCCCCTTATTAACAAATGCTTAGTGTAATTTAATAGTCTTCTTACTTTGTTCCTTATAAATTATTGGTAAAATGCTAGAGGATAGAAATGGAACGTTTTAGCTTGAACATGAACTGTTATATCCCTTCTTTAATATCATGTTTACTTTTTGCATACTCTATACATTATGGTGAACTGTACATAACATGACATCTATGCATCACAATAAGGGCTTATGAAATTGCTAACATGCATAATAAACGTAAATAGGCATGTGGGGATTTGGAAGATTTTGTGACGGTTCATTGGTGGTGACACCTCTAATGGATGTATCCCCTCCCACGTAGGGAGCGGGTGACAGTTAAGCCATATGGACCATAAGATGTATCCTTTTCTCTTGTACCGAAAATCCCCAACACTTGAAAACAAAAGAAATTGGTGACGGTATGTGGTGACATCCCTGATGGATGTATCTCCTCGTCGGAGTGATGGTTAAGCCACATGACCATAGGATGTATCATTTCTCTCGGTATAATAGAAAAGATAGGTTCTTTTCCAAAATACATTGCATGAGCACGCACAAGCATGAGCATTGCATTTCATCCTATTTCTTGTTGAGTGTTAGACTCATTATTTTATCCCGTGATATAGGTGATTATTATGAGACTTATGATAAGTCAGCGGAGGAGGAGACATTACAAGATGAGCTCTTGGGTTATCAGCTGGGTTCGACCTAATGGTTATGGCTCACAAAAAACAATGTTGGTTATTTTGAATAGTTAATTACGATTTTTGAATATGGTAATGTTTTTTAAACCATGGACCCTCGTTGGAAATGTTGAAATTGTGTTTTGACAATTGTCATATGTTTCCACTCATATTACTCTGATATGTTTTCAAATTAGTTTTCCTCATACACGTTTTAAATAAATTAAAGAAAAATTTTTATATGGCTAAAAATGAAAGTAAAGAAAATAGTTTTAATAATGTTGAGCATTACACAAGCGCTTATCATGCAATGCTCCTTCCACAAGTACTTTGCTAGGATCATAATCATCACCTACACCATGAGTAAACTGTGAGCCTAACGCCCAGTAAGAGGTAAGATGAAATATAATGCATGCTCATCTCTTTTATGTCAGAAAAGAATCCACCCTTTATGTTCTTTAATTATAGTCTTAGAATATTAATTAAGGACATTGAAGATATTTGCCACAAGGAGTATAGTTACAACCTCGAAATCGAACCTTGGGCAGATCAGGCTACCCATCCCTACAAGGGATGAGATGCATCATCTCACTGTTCTTTGAAGTAGATTTGAAACTACCTCCCCAATCTTTAATTCCTATTTATATTCATTTAATCCACTTCTCTCCCATGCAATGCATGTAAATACCAATCCAGTCATGGCATTCCTAATTGTTTCTAACCATGATACATGTCAATTCAAGCAATGCTGTAATGTCAACAATATATCAATACTATAACAAGCAAGGAACACATTCAATTAAATAGAAACCAATCCTAAATACATATAACATAACAAGGAATAACAATATTTTTCACAAAGCACTATCCATCAGCATTTTCCTCCACTTCACTATTTAATATCTCCGAACACAAGAAATGATAGATTTCTAGCATTATAAAGGGATAGAGTAACACCATTAGTACTAAACAACATTTCATGCTTTTCCGTTAAAGCAGTTCTCATAGAAATCAAATGCACAACAACATACTATTCGGCAAGACAAGTTCATGTAACAAAATAGAGAATAACTTTGCATTAACTTGTAAATGAGTGAAACTTAATCATATAGCAAGGCCTTAGTTTCAACAGAGATTTATTGTTACTCACAAAGTATTTATTCCTATCATTTTATGGTACTTTAGCTGAGCAGTCCATTAAATAGAATGAAATGAACCCTTAACATCAAGAGCATATTCATTTATGTTAAAGGCAGGAAACCTATGCGGCACTATCTCAAGACTAAGGGAAAAAGTAACTCACATTCTAGTGTTTCCATCAACAAAAATCACAAATAGACAATATTCTATACTTGTGGTGTAAGCCACCTCGGGCCAAAAACATACAATTACCTCTTATCTATGTAGACAATTACCTCTTATCTATGTAGACAATTACCACTTAAATAATAGCAGCCACCATCTATCATCACCCACTCACAATAATAATAAAAAAATATATCTACTGTAGATATTAAAAATAAATTGTAGAAAGATCTAACTTGTTTATTCTTAGTGTAGTCTTTGTTTGTGTGTATGTGTATAAAATATGTAGTCTTACTATATATACAAACAGAATATGTAACAACTCATAACCTTTTCCCAATAAAATTTTTCTTTTCTTTAAAACCATTGCGTAATAGAAAAACCAGAGTAACATACAGCGGAAATCCCAATAGTATAAAACTCAAAGTAAACAGACAATATTATTTAAGTGTCGCCCCAATGTTATGGGCCTAAGTCCGCATAGTGATCACGAGAAATAACAGTTCATAAATATAAATATTATGCAACAAATCCATCCAACAAAATTTAAGTTATACAAACCATAGAATTTATCTTCATCAAGAAAAGAAGTCTAAACACTCATAAAATAAATAAGGAAAGAAATCTCCAACTCCAACTCTTTTATCCGCTCTTACCCTACCTGGAATGGGAGGGGGTATTCTGAGGTGAGTGACTAACTCAGTAAGGTATATCTAGACTAGATGCAATGCATGCAAAAATTACTATTTCTCTGTTTTAGAAAACAGTGTTACGCTTCTCTTTCTACCATACAAAAAGAGAGAGTATTACCTGAGAGAGAGACAAAAAGAGTATTACTTGTGAGAGAGAGAGAGAGTATTAACAAAGAGAGAAAGTATTACTTGTGAGAGAGAGAGAGAGAGAGAGAGAGTATTGAGAGAAAGGGAGAGAGAAAGAGAGAGTATTACCTGACAGAGAGAGAGAGAGTATTGAGAGAGAGAGAGAGCGTAATACCTGAGAGAGAGAGAGAGAGTATTGAGAGAGAAAGAGTATTGAAAGAGAGAGAGTATTACCTCTGAGAGAGAGAGAGAGAGAGTATAGAGAGAGATTGAGTATTGAGAGAGAGATAGAGAGAGAGAGAGAGAGTGGTATTACCTAAGAGAGAGCGAGAGAGGGAGGGAGTATTACCTATGAAAGAGAGAGAGAGAGAGAGAGAGAGAGAGAGAGAGAGAGTATTGAGAGAGAGAGAAAGAGAGGGATAGAGAGTATTACCACAGAGAGAGAGAGAGAGAGTATTGAGAGAGAGAGAGAGAATATTACCTGAGAGAGAGAGAGAGATTATTACCTGAGAGAGAGACAGATAGAGTATTACTTGTGTGAGAGAGAGAATATTGTCTGTTTACTTTGAGTTTTATGCTATTGGGATTTCCGCTGTATGTTACTCTGGTTTTTCTATTACGCAATGGTTAAAGAAAAGAAAAATTTTATTGGGAAAAGGTTATGAGATGTTACATATTCTGTTTGTATGTATAGTAAGACTACATATTTTATACACATACACACAAACAAAGACTACACTAAGAATAAACAAGTTAGATCTTTCTACAATTTATTTTTAATATCTACAGTAGATATATTTTTTTTTATTATTGTGAGTGGGTGATGATAGATGGTGGCTGCTATTATTTAAGTGGTAATTATATACATAGATAAGAGGTAATTGTATGTTTTTGGCCAGAGGTGGATTTTAGCGGAAGACTTTTTATTATTTAAGTGTTGCCCAAATGTTATGAGCCTAGGTCCGTATAGTGATCACGAGAAATAACAGTTCATAAATATAAATATTGTGCAACAAATCCATCCAACAAAATTTAAGTTATACAAACCATAGAATTTATCTTCATCAAGAAAAGAAGTCTAAACACTCATAAAATAAATAAGGAAAGAAATCTCCAACTCCAAGTCTTTTAGCCGCTCTTGCCCTTACCTGGAATGGGAGGGGGTCGTCTGAGGTGAGTGACTAACTCAGTAACATATATCTAGACTGGATGCAATGCATGCAAAAATTACTATTTCTCTGTTTTAGAAAACAGTGTTATGCTTCTCTTTCTACCATACATGGGTTTTTAATCAAAACACTTTATCATTTTACAAACATGGTTAAGGCCATCGATGATCCTTTTATCAAAAAGATGTTATATACATAGATAGCTATACCTTGAAAATATGTCATCATCATTTTTTGATCCAAAAACTTTACCAGTGAAAAGGGATGGTCACTCAAGGACCCATCTAACACTCATAAAAAAATAGATGGTCATCTGTCGATAGCAACACCTCATGAATCTAAAAATAAGATGGTACCTGTGTCTATAGACAAGGAAAAATACCCATCCGCTATATCAATAACGAAAGAGATTGTCGATGTTAGGTTACTCCTCAACAAGTCACCTACTGTATCCAAGTCCACTAAGTTTGCCAGCGAGCGGAGCTACGAGTCATCATGCCACCCGTCACTTAGAAAAGTGCCAGGCAAACAATCCTAGAGACTAATAACTTTCAATCTATGTGACTAAAACTTTGTCCAGGTTCTGGGGCTCAAAACCCAATGACGCGTCATCACTACCCTATCACCCTTTGACTTATGGGGCTCAAAACCTGAGGACATATCACTGATGCTCTATCACCCTTTCGCACGTACAAACAATCAATCTCCTTGCAGTAGGAGATTGTACAGATAGCCTTTTGATGCTTTAACTCCAAAATTGCCTAAAGAACCAAGCGGATTCATCCTCCGAATATACGTACAGAATATCAATCAAACCATGTACGGAATGTAAACTTGTGAAAACATACATATACATAAAAACAGACGTGCTGTCAAATAGTCCCTGTCAAGTTTCTGAGTGTGGTATCCCACAAAATATTAGTTTTCAAAACATGATGCGATGCAGTGCAAAAGGTATAGAAATCCCTACATTTACGACGTTCTCTCTTGGTACTTGGAGCAACCATCTTATCGAGGATCGTCTCAAAATCTCTGAACTCGTCTAAGCCTAAAAAACATATCAAACATGGGAATTATCATCAATAAATCCCAAGGAATAGGTGGAAGGGTTTGATACTAGCACTAGAAACCCAACTGATGTGTAAATGACTCATTATACGTGATTCAACATTGTGGGATTGACGAAGAACAGTGTTCTGGTCGACCAGTGGCAAATTTTTGGAAGTTTTCTCATCCCCTGGTCTATTAGAAATAGAATTTTGGTTGACTAGCACTAGGGTGGTCGAAAAATTGTGAGGTTTTTGACCAGTGATGAAAAATTGGGACAATCTGTCCTATTTTGGTCGACCATCCTTGGGGCGGTTGATCAATCATGAGGTGGTCGACTATATTAGACAATCTATCCAATTTTGGTCAACCAGCCTCTAAGGTAGTCCACCAACTTGGTCAACATGCTTTATTCTGGTCAACCAGAATAGTGCTCAACATTATTTTTTACAGTAACTGCAAAGTTTTTCCCAAATTTCCGCCATCAATCGATAAATACTCCTACATAAACTTCAAATATATCAATATCATCCATCAAGGTCCCTAGGATTTGATTTTTTGAGCTCGAATCCGAGGCTAATATTTTCAAAATTTTAAACCCTAAATCAGAAGGGATAATCTTACCATTTCGCAAACTGCCTTCACAAACGTTTTTCGTCTCAATGTCGTGACTCCAAATCATTGGTCGAAACACCACGATTCATCGATTCGGTGCTCGTGTTGTTTCTATCGACCGAAAGAGAATAATGGTTTCCTCTTCTTCTCTTTCTTTAAGTTATTTTTTTATTTAATTTTAATATATAATATATATATTATTAAATAAACTTAATCCAAATTTTGAATCAAGTTCCAACTCGCTCCAAACGCTAGCCGACATATGTTCCTTAACCAAATTAATTCACCAATTTCACTTCCTCAATTAATTTATCGCTAGAAAATACTCAATTTTACCAATTTTGAATCTTCGACAAAAAATTAACATGTGGCAACTACGTGACAAATTGGGTCACCTTTTCAACACTTTGACCGATTATTAAACGAAAAATTAATACATGAAATTTATTATTAAAAATTTCACTGGTTTCACATCTTAACCTTCTTAAAAGAAATTTCATCTTGAAATTAAAAATAAAACTCATTACATATCACAAAAGATGAGGGTATCTGCACATCATGTCAGATTCGATTTCCCAGATGGCTTGCCTCTCGGTGTGATTCTTCCACTGCCCACGAACCAAGGGAATCTCCTTGTGTTGAAGGACTTGAACCTCTCTATTTGAGATCCGCTCCCACTCCTCTTCATATGAGGTATCTTAGAACTCGGATCTTCACAATTCAACAGACTTCAAAGTATCAAAATTACAGAACCACACTCCAATCAAACAGTAAACAACAAGAACAAAAGTACGAGTGGTCCGCGAAATCTCTATAGCAAAGAACTATGACTTTAGTGGACCCCTTGAATAAGAAGCCTCTCCAACTCGTTTTCCACCAACTTTCTGATCCTCCACGCTTGAGTAATACTTCTAGGGAAGTATTGAGAGAGCTCAGTGTAAAACCTTACCTCAAAAGATGGCAAAACTATAAGGTAAGGAGTCTTTGGAAATCTAGTCTCGACAAGCCTAACAAGAATCTCTGATTGATGCTTCTAGAGCGAACTCCAAAAATGGCAACTGTAGCTATATTTTTAACTAACCAAAACTGAGGATTAGGGTTGCCTTAGAGAGCTTAAGAACCCCTCCAAAGAAACCCTAAAGCCAATTTACAAAAATGCCCTTGAAAATAAATTACAAAAGTAACCTTAAAATAATAAAAATACAAAATACGTCCTTGGCTGGATTTTAGGTCTCCATAATTTGAACGTTTGGCATAGTAAACAACCTTCAAATGTAACAAAAAAAAAATGTTATGGATACCGAGAAATCTTGTCTATAATCTTCATGAAGAAAATATTTTGATATAAAATCTTCTAGAATGCCAAAAATATCCATGAGTGTTCAGAGGTAAGATTCTAGGCGGATTTTGAGATAGCTTCAAAATTCTCCTAATATTGTGCTTGAATCTCCACTTATGCTTGATCTTGAATAAATCCATCATATTTTTGGATGCATGATGAATGTAATTTATTCTCTTTCTTCTTTGAGCAACTACAAAATAAACACTAAAATTGGAGTTATAAAATTCTCGGGTTTTATTGAGAATAGAGGGAATCTATGGTGCATCACTGTTCCTCTTTTGAAATTCCTCCGAAATAAGGTAGGAGCTTGAAAAACCTACTATAGTACTCCATCACAAATTTTTGGCCTTGAGTCAACTCATGGAAAGCTCTAGACATCGACTTATGATGACTGCGACTGATGTACTGTGCCTGAAACACCTTAGTGAAATCCTTCGACTCCATGGAATATACATCGTAACTGGCCCATATGGCACTCTACTAGTTGGACGCCAACTTCCCAGGTAGTGAGTGGCAATTCCCACCTGGAACTCCACGAAGTTCTTCCCCATTTTCTGGAGCCAACTTTCTACTCCCAAAGGATCCGCACCACCTTTAAACATAAATAGCTCAGTTTATCCTGGTCAAAACTGGCTCTAAAGCAAAACCACTACTACTAGCTAAATTGTGCAATGCCTCTACCATTGCGGCAATATGATTGATATTACTCACTTGTGGTTGGGTACATGGGTTTCTTCTTCTTGGCAGCATTTTATCTACTCTAAGAAAGAGAAAATTTTGCTTGGTTAGAGAACTTGATTGAGTGTAGTTAACAAAATCCAAAGTCTTAGCGAAAAAATTGGATTCTTTTTACACCATTAAATTCTCGAGTGATCACTAATTAGGAATTCGAAAACCTTAAAGCTCTAATACCATAAAATTTTGTCACGACCCACAAGCGAGCCTAACAGAACCGGCGGGTTAGGCAACCTGATCCTCATAGAGAACCAGATCACTCAGCCCAAGGAATGGATTTTAGCAAAAGACTATTTATTATTTAAGTGAGGCCCAAACGTTATGGGTCTAGGTCCATATAGTGATCATGAGAAATAACGGTGCATAAATATAAATAAATTCAAATACTGTGCAACAAATTCCTCCGACAAAATTTAAGTTATACAAACTATAGAATTTATCCTCACTAAGAAAAGAAGCCTAAAGACTTAGAAAATAAATAAGGAAAGAAATCTCCAACTCCAAGTCCTTTAGCGGCTCTTGCCTTTACCTGGAATGGGAGGAGGTGATTTAGGGTGAGTGACTAACTCAGTAAGGTATATCTAGAATAGATACAACGCATGCAAAAATTGGTATTTCTCCCTTTTAGAAAACAGTATGCTTCTCTTTTTGCAGTACGTGGGTTTTTAATCAAAACTTTTTATCATTTTACAAGCAGGCCCAAGGTCGTCGATGAGGCTTTTATCAAAAACATGTTGTATACATAGAAAACTATACCTTGAAAATATGTCATCACCGTTTTTCGATCCAAAAACATTATAAGTGAAAAGGGATAGTCACTCAAGGACCCATCCGACACTCATTATGGTCATCTATCAATAGCAACACCTCAAGGCAAAAGAATAAGATGGTACCTACGTCCGTAGACTAGTTAGAGAGTACCCATCCGTGATATCATTAACGAACAAGGTTGTCGGTGTTTGTTAGCCTATTTGCTTGGCTTAGTTTTATTTTAATGATGACTAAATGTTGTTTAATTTAATGGAATCAGTAAGTTGTTATTGTGTTTTTATGGATATTATTCTTAATGTTTTATTCATTATATTTATACTTGTATTTATCACAAATATTTGTATTGAGGGTATTAAAGTGTGCTAATGTCTATCTAAGTCCATGTAGTGAATATGTATCATTTTGTGACTTAGGAAAATCAAGAATGATGAAAAAGAGCAAAGGGGCGACAAAACTGGATACAAGGTCGATCAAGTGAAGCTACTCAGAAAGAAAGGGTCGACCACACAGTCGACCGCCAAATGCACAAATTGGTCCAGAGTTTCTGCATGAAAAGAAGGGTCGATCACACAGTCGACCGCAAAATGGATAGATTACTTTGAAGGTGACAGCACGGTCGACCACACAATGGTAGATTGTCATAACGATGAAATCCCAATGGACAGAACTCCAACATTTAGTAAAAGGGTAGACCTTCAGGGAAAAAATTCGACCTATTAGGCAGAATCTAGAAATGAAGAGAAGCACTTCAAGCTCCGTAACGAACGAGAGAAGTAGTGAAGCACTGGTAAAATTTCTACTAGACTTCTCATCATATTTGTGAGCAATTGTAATGCAATTCTCCCCACTCATAAACTTACGAGTTATTATTGGGAGAGTTTGGATATAGTTTTTGAGCTTTACTTTCTAAACTCATATTGTGTGAAATTGTAAAGGGTGATGCCTTGTGACTTCGTCATATAAGGGTGACACCCCAAAATAGTCAACAGCATGATTGAATACCCGTAAGTTCAATCAAAGGGTTACGCCCCGTCAATAGTCAAAGGTTGACAACCTAAAATAGTCAAAGGGTGACACCCTTAGAATTAGTCTTTGTAAAAGGTTTAAATTGACACCAATAAGTCAATCAGTTAGTGGATCTCCAATTGGAACTTGGAGTGCGGACGTAGGCAGGTTTGCCGAACCGTGTAAACAAATCTTGCGTAATTCTCTATCCTTTACTCTTTACTTTATGCTTTTAATTGTATGATTTATATGTGATAAATCACTTATGGATAGTAAATCAAATATCGCACAAAAAAGTTAAAACACTTAATTAACCCCCCCCCCCCCCCCCTCTCTTAGGTGCATATCGATCTTACAATTGGTATCAAAGCGGGTATTAAATTTTTTCGTGTGCATATTGGTACAATTTTTGCTTAAATTGTGTTCATTGGATTATCTATTGATTCTTATATTAATTGGTTAATTGAATAGTTTCTATTGATTGTGCAAGTTGATAATGGCCTATAATATGCATAATGAGGGTAAATCTACTCTTAGGCCTCCTTTCTTTGATGGTAGCAACTATTTGTATTGGAAAACTAGGATGAAGATTTACATTCAATCTATTGACTATGAAATGTGGAGAATTAAATGAAAAGACCGTATATTCCTTTAAACTTGTTGATGGATTGAATGTGCCAAAATTAGAAGATGAATTCGATGATGTTGATTTTTGAAAATTAAGTTTAAATGCTAGGGCTATTAATCAATTGTATTGTGCTTTAAACGTTGATGAATTTAATAGAATTCAAAATTGTAAAAGTGCCTATAATATTTGGAAATTTCTTAAAGTTACACACGAGGGCACTAATCAAGTTAAAGAAAATAAATTGAATATGATTATTCATGAATATGAATTATTTTATATGGATAAGGATGAGACCATTAGTTCAATGTTTACACGTATTACTAACATCACTAATGGTTTGAAATTAATTAGGAGAGAATATTCCAACGAAGAGTTGGTTCGTAAGATTCTTAGGTGTCTAACGACCAAATGGCTTCCTAAGATGACCATTATACAAGAGGCTCGTGATCTCTAAGCCTTGAAAATAGAGGAACTCATCGGTTCCCTAATGATGCACGAGATCACCCTTTAAAGTCACAAGGAGGAGAAGGAGATGGAGATGGGAATTCTTCCAAAGCCCCATGCGTTTAAAGCCTCAACAAGTGCCAAAGATGAGGATGATTCAAGGGAGGAGGATGACTCCAAAGACATTGATAAAGAGCTAGAGTCCATCACCCAAAAATTAAATAAACTTTGTCAAAGAAGGAAGGAAAAGAGCAAGAAAAGTATTGTATGCTATGGGTATGGAAAACTCGGCCACTTATCTACCGAGTGCCCTAGGCAAAGAGAAAGCACAAAACCTCAAAGAAGAAAGCGCTAAAGGTCACATGGGATGATAGTGAGGAGTCGTCTTCCAAAATTGAAGAAGTCTTCCACATATGCTTTATAGCTTAACGTAATGAGGTAAACGCTTCTAGCACCTATAATTCGGATAATGATAATGATGCATTTAATGAATTGCTAGAAAGTTTTAATGAGCTTAAGGATAAATATAAATTGTTGAAAAAGGAGAAAACAATTTGATCAAGAAGCATGCAAACTTGACTAAATCTCTTGAGGATCAAATTTTTGAATTGAAAAAGGATGCAAACTTGATCAAGAAGCATAAATTGTTGAAAAAGGAGAAAAACAATTTGATCAATAAGCATGCAAACTTGACTAAATCTCTTGAGGATAAAATTTTTGAATTGAAGAGCATGAATAATACTTTGAATGCTACAATTAAAACTTTTAAATTTGATAATAGTGAATTAAAGTTGAAAAATGAGTATTTGAATGCAATAGTACTTCAATTCACTAATGGTAGTAAAAATTTTATTATGCTCTTATGTAGGCAAATGGTTACATTTGATAAAGCCGGAATTGGCTATGAACCCTTTGCTAAAAAGAAGAATTATACGAACTTCTTTGTTAGCCCTACCATATGTAATGTATGTAATTGTATAGGGCACAAATCATTTATTTTCCCTTTGAAATCTAATGTAAATTCTAAATCAAATTTGAATGCTAAACTTATGTGGGTTCTTAAAGGAACCAAACCTCTAACAAATGGACCAAAAAAGATTTGGGTACCAAAGAAAACAACTTGATTGTGTTGTAGGTTGGAGATTCTCCCAAGGAGCATAGAGAAGTTGGATAGTGGAGAATCCAAAACAAAAAGGGGAGAAGCTTCAAGAAAATTGCCTCCAAATTGGTAAAAATGGAATTAAAATTCTATGGAGGTACACATTTTTGTTGATTAGATTTTATTTGATTAGACTTTTTTTCGGTGTGCTTAAAAATTTGGTTGAGAAATAATTGATTGGTTTTGGATTCACTTTTGATTAGTAGCATATAGGTTGGAATTTCTTATTTTAATTCTTGCAACAAGAATTGTTGATATTGAATTTGCTTGGTTGAACATTCTTGGTATCTTTGATCTTATTGGTTTATTTTCTTCTCATTGATTGTCTAATACTTGTTGCATTTTTTTCTTAATTGACTTGATTTAACAATTGGTATAATTTAAATTATTGAAGTATGAAAATTCAATGTGGTTTAAGGATATTCAACCTCAATTAGGCCGAATTTAAAAAAATAAATAAATGAAAAATTTGTTCAAGTCAAAAGGGTCGACCCGTGACATTCACAGATTACTCCCGAAGTCAACCTTTTGTGAAAAGGTTGACCGTTAGGTCAACCGCATAAGTGACAGATTTGTTTCCTGTCACATACAAGGAAAGGGTTGACCGTCTACTTACAAAAGGTCAACCTTTTCATCAATTTTAAGACAGATCTGTTTGACCTAAACCTAATTTTGAATGACACCATTGGAAATTTTTTATGTCTCCTCCGTGTACTCCTTCAATTTTTGGCTGATTCTTCCTCGTTCTTCCTCCGTTTCATTAGTTTCTGTCCCTTCGATCTTCAACCATCATGTCTAGGTGTCTGGGAAAGTGTTCTTCAAGAGGTAAATCTTTTCTGTCCAATTCAGAAGAGTTTTCATCCCAATTTTTTATCAATGCGGGCTGCAAGACACGTTATGTGGATAATTATAAGCATAGGAGTTTGATTTTATAGCATAAATTCTCTTAGAATCGCTTAAGAAATCTGGGTTTAGAAGAAATTTATTAGTTTATGGGTTTATACGAGCTTTTCAACCTTGATGATTCCTATTCCGAAGCGCCTATCCGTATGTTCTATGCTAATTTGGAATATAGCCCTAGTTTGTTGAAATTAACAAGCTTTGTGTTTGGAAAGCACATTAGTTTAACTCCCGACAACATCAATTTTATTTTAGACTTTGAGCAAGGGTTAAAATATGAGAAATTCTATACAAATTCGAGGGATCCGATGTTTATTCGATCACATTCTGGCATAAGTTTCTTGTGGGAGATTCTTAAAAATCCATAGCATGTTTTCATGGTCAAACCCAAGGCCTGGGATTTAAATGTTAAGGCACGTGTGATCCATCATAGTTTATCGTACAATTTGGTTCTGAGAGATGGTCACCGTGACAATGTCAGCTGTATGGACCTTTATGTGCTCAAGCAAATTTATGATCAAAAGTCGTTCAATATTGGGTATATTATTCTTCAAGTGATGATCAAAACCACTGGGAGCAAATCTCAATCATTGCCTTTCAATCTTTTGCTAATGAGAGTTTTTCAATCTCAAGGCGTGCAAATCCCCGCTTCAATGCCCGTCCTTTCCATCCGTCAAGTGGATATTTATTCTGAGCATACCTTTGCACAGATGGGCTTACCATTGGTGAGGATGGTGAGTGGGTGGCTAGAGCACCTAGGGCTGCCGTCCCGATACAAATATCAAGTTCTGATGATAATGACAACACCCTAATGCCTGATCATCTACCATCTGCTTTAGTCATTCCATTGGTCCCTCGCTCTTCCTCCAAACCATCAGTACATGCATTCTCTTCTTCCACAACTTATCCTGCTTCAGTTGAAGAGAGACTGGATTTATTGAATGGATATTTTCTATCATTTCAAGATAAGAGTCTAGCTTTTCAAAATGACGTTCGGGAACAACTTCACCTTCGGCACAAAGAGAATGTAGCTATTCAATCCAAATTAGAAGAGTTTCAACACAACATCTCTGAAGTGTCAAGTGTTATGTGGGGCAGCCATTACTTTGACAGTCAGCATAACATTCCTCCTGCCTCCGATGTCATTCCTCCTACCTCCGAAGATGTCCCTCCTACTTATCTGATTTAGCTTTAGTCTTTACAATTTATAGACTTCAATTAATTCTGTGTTTTCTTCCTTTAACTTAACTCTTATCCTTATTATGAATATTGTGAATGGTATATTATTACTCTTGATTGATATATTCAGGTTGTGAATACTGGTTTTGGATGAAATATGAACTTATGCAGGGACTTATGGCATTTTTGGGAAGTGTATAAACAAAGGAAACCATGTCAAAAAAAATTTCAAAATTTTTCTCTTTTTCTAATTCTTTTGATAATGTCCAAGGGGGAGAAGAACATGGATTTGTGCATAAAGATAGGGGAGAAACTTGATTTTAAACATGAATTCATCCATGGAGTCTGTCAATTGGTACTTATTTGGCTTTGAAGTTGGATGGTTCATAATTTTTTAATATTCCCTCAATATATTCATGTTAATAATCTTATAGGGGGAGAGAAATTATAACTTGTTGATAATTTCTCTAAGGGGGAGAGCAAATATTTTTTATGTGTGGTACATCCCCAATAGGTTGTTTGTGTGATTAATATAGGGGGAGAGATAAATTGGATTGATTTTGATTTTAAACTTTGATATCTCTCTTTGAAGTTCCTTTTTGAATTTACTTGCTAGCCTTATTCCCCCAATCGGTTGCTTTGATATAGATTCTTTAAAAGGGGTAGAAGATTTTTTTATAAAGGAAGAAAATGATTTTCCTTAGGAATGAATTCTATTTTGATGAGAATGTTTTGAACTCCCCTCCCCATGGAATTTCTTTTTTATTATGACAAAAAGAGGGAGAAAAATATATAAGTTGATTATGGGGGAGTGACAAGTATTATGAAATAAAAATTGGTGTAGCATGTATGCATGAAATTAAATGTAGATGTATTGCATAACTTAAAGGGGAGAGATCAAATATGCAATAGGATAACCAACTTCTAAGATTTTGTCACTATAAAAAAGGGGGAGATTGTTAGTCTTTTTGCTAGGCTTAGTTTTATTTTGATGATGACTAAATGATGTTTAATTTAATGGAATCAATAAGTTGTTATTGTGTTTTTATGGATATTATTCTAAATATTTTATTCATTATATTTATACTTGTATTTATCAAAAATTCTCACATTGAGGGTATTAAAGTGTGCTAATATCTATCTAAGTCCATGTAGTAAATATGTATCATTTCGGGACTTAGGAAAATCAAGAATGACGACAATGAGCAAAGGGTCAACAAAACTGGACAAATGGTCGATCAAGTGAAGCTGCTCAATAAGAAAGGGTTGACCGCACGGTTGACCGCCAAATGCACAAATTGGTCTGGAGTTTCTGCACGAAGGGAAAGGTCAACCACACGGTCGACTATAAAATGGACAGATTACTTTGAAGGTCGATTGCATGGTCGACCGCACAATTCTAGATTGTCATAACGGTCAAATCCAATGGGCAAAACTCCAACGTCTAGTAAAAGGGTCGACCTTCAGAGAAAAAGGTCGACCTCTTGGGCAGAATCTATAAATGAAGAGAAGCACTCCAAGCGCCGTAGCGAACGAGAGAAGTAACGAAGCGCTGGCCAAATTTCTACTCAACTTCTCATCATATTTGTGAGCAATTGTAATCCAACTCTCCCCATCCATAAACATGCGAGTTATTATTGGGAGAGTTCAGATATAGTTTTTGAGCTTTACTTTCCAAATTCATATTGTGCAAAATTGTAAAGGGTGACGCCTGACGAATTTGTCATATAAGGGTGACACCCCAAAATAGTCAACGACATGATTGAACGCCTATAAGTTCAATCAAAGCGTGATGCCCCATCACTAGTCAAAGGTTGACGACCCAAAATAGTCAAAGGGTGATACCTTTAGAATTAGTCTTTATAAACGGTTTAAATTCACTCTCGTAAGTCAATTAGTTAGTGGATCTCCAAGTGGAACTTGGAGCACGGATGTAGGCGAGTTTGCCAAACCGTGTATAACATCTTGCGCAATTCTCTATCCCTTACTCTTTACTTTATGCTTTTAATTGTTTGATTTATATGTGATAAATCACTTAGAGATAGTAAATCAAATATCGCACGAAAAAGTTAAAACACCTAATTAATCCCCCCTCTTAGGTGTATATCGATCTTACAGGGTTGCTCCTTAACAAGCCACTTATTATATCCAAGTAAACAACTGTTGCCAACAAATGAAGCTACAAGTCATCACGCCACCCGTCACTTGGAAAGATGATAGGCCAAAAATCTCGGTGACTCACAACCTCCAATCCGTGTGACTAAAATCCTGGCCAGGTTCTAGGGCTTAAAACCCAAGGATACGTTCTCACTGCTTTATCACACTTTCTCTTCTAGGGCTCGAAACTTGAGAACATGGCACTGGTGCCCTATCATCTTTTTGCAAGTACAAACAATCAATCTCCTTGTAATAAGAGATTATACAGGATAGCCTCGTGATGCTTTAGCACCAAAACTGCCTAAAGCATCAAGAGGATTAATCCTCCCAATATACGTACAGAATATCAATCGAACCATGTACAGAATATAAACATGACGAAACATACATATTCATAAAAATAAACAAGCTGTCAAATAGTCCCTATCAGATTGTCAAGTGTGGTATACCACAAAATATTAGTTTTGAAAACATAATGTGATGCATTACAAAAGGTATCGAAATACCTATCTTTACGGTGCTCTCTCTTGGTACTTAGAGCAACTATCTCATCGGGGATCGTCTCAAAATCTTCAAACTCGACTGAGCCTAACAAAGATATCAAACATGAGAGGGAACGTCGTGTGTCTCTAGAGGATTGTAAACAGGGGAGTTGATCTGTTGTCTTCTCTTGGATCTCATCTGATTTCAGGTATACAGATCTTTCAGTTATCCTTAATCTGTGTTGGTTAATTGTGGTGGATTATTAGTTGTTGATTGAGCTTGGTTGTATCTGTTGATGTTGCTTGTGAAGAAGTTATGAGTTTGATTATGATTAGTTAAGTTAGTTTTGGTGAATTGATGTTGTTTGGTTGTTATGGTGGAAAATGACTTGCTGAATATTGGTTATACAATGCCCTGTTGATTGGAATAGTATTATAAGTCATGATTTTGACTGATGAATGTGTTAGAGTTATGGTTGAGCTCTAGTTCCTTCTCATAAAGAATATTATCATGGATAGTTATTGCTATGAAATATTATCATGTCACATTGATGGAATGAGCAACTATCGTGGGTCATTGTTATTTAGTTGTACATATTAAGATAATGGGAATTATTAAGGAAATGAGTCATAGAAGTAAGGTTGATAATATGTGATTTTGATGATAGTTTATTTAATGGTTTTAAAGGTACTAAGGCGAATGACATTATCGCATTGAGGACTCCAGGTAAGTTGATACTTATTGTGTTTTGGTCTTCGGACCCTACTTCTCAAGAGTTAGGATTTCATGTTGTGTGTTCTTTTAGTGATATGTTTACTAGATATTTATATCATTATATAGGACTGTCGTATTCACAAACATGTTGCATGACATAATTAATATATGTAAATAGGTGTGTGGGGGTTCGGGTGATCAGTGACATTCCATACGGTAGGATATTCCCACATAGGGAGCAGTGAGGTGAGAGTTAGCTACGTGGAATCTAGGGTTCACCTTTACCCCGTTCTGAAACCCCCAACGTCTTTAACAAAAGTGAGGATACCGGCTTGTGGAACACCCCCGATGGATATATCTCCTCGTCAAAGTGAAATGGTTCAGCCACATGACCCTATGGAGTATTCCACCTTGACTTCCAGAAGAGATACGGTTCTCTTCTCTAATGCATTGTATGATCATGCATATCATTTGCATTGCATTTCTTTTATCACTTACTGAGCGTTAGGCTCATTAGTTAGGTCTTGTGATGTAGGTACGTACGAGAAACAAGTGAACAGGTCAAAGATAGTTGATGAAGAATTTGCACGGGTGGATTTTGTGGTTGGATGGGCTAAAGAAATTAAAAGGAAATTATTTGAAAAAAGGTTTGTAAAATACGTAATATTCTTTAACGTTTGTTTTAATTCCGCTGCGTTTTATAAAAGGATTTTATCACTTCTACTGCAATTGATAAATGTTTTAAGTAAAGAGTTTTAACGATCGGGTTTTATAAAGGAAGAAAGTTTTAAATTTCTCACGTTTTTAAAGTAAATAAAAAACTGGGTCGTTACAGTTGGTATCAGAGCGCCCATGTTTTAAAACTGATTCTGTATACTGCCTACCAACACAAGCTTCAACGTGAAAATACTTCTTCGACTGTAAGTATTACAATTAGTTCTTTCTTTATCAAATTATTTAAGTGTTTGTTTTATCCTGCGATGAAAGGGTATCAAGGCCAGGGGACATTAAAATATTGGACTAGAGAAGTTGCGAGTGACGAAGATAAGACTATCAATTGGTTGACTAAGTTGGCTGTAAACTAAAAAGTATGGTATTTGGATGATTGTAATTGATACATGCAATAGTGATTCTTTGGATAGAGTTGAATGATGGAATTGATAAAAGATAGACAATACTGGAACTACTTGGGTTTTGAGTGCAAGAATTAGCTTTGGGGGAGTAAAGAAACAAGGGAGACTCTGCCCAAATTTTTATAAATTGAAAAAGGGATAGGTAGAAAACAAAATCTGCACGATTTAGGTTAAGTAAGCATTTTAACAAGATCGCCTATGCTACAAGGAGTTAGATAAGGGTAGATTTATTATGAGAAGGAAGAATATTGAGAGTTAGTGACTAAGCTGAATTATGAGGACGATAATTAGTCAAGTATTTATCCACTTGGTCAGGATTATTAAGAAGTTGTAGAAAGAGTGTTTTGGACCTTCAGTAGCGGATAAATTGGGTATTTGATACCATGATCACTACTCACTTGGTAAAGCTAAGAATCTATCTTAAATTAGGATAAGAAATCTATTTAGGTTAAAACAAGGAATTGAGTTGTTGTTGTGTCCTTCATAGTCTATTGTCATGAAGTAGAAATTTGGAAATATAATCCATTTGTACAATTGATTTGGATTAAAATGGAGGATGAATTTTGAGATGTTTAAGGTACTCACTGTCTGCCGTTTTGAGTTGTAATCTAAGCTATGTTATGAATAATATCTTGGTAATTGGTTGAGTTAGAAGAAATTCAAAATAAATTGTAGGGTCTATGTTGGGTTTGGTTTAAGTTCTCTACCTTGGGTGAAGCCCAATCAGGACAATCAAGGATGTGACTACAATGATGAGGATAGAGTTAGAAAAGAGCATTTACGATGAGAACTTTACTCACAAACTATGGATATGCAAGATAATAGGATTCACTCAGTTTCGACTGTAGGGAAATTGTTATCGTGAATGAAGGTTAATTAAAGTGTTGTCATGGCTTACCTCAGATCGTGTGAGTAGTAATGAACATGAGTTACACTAGGTTGTACAAGGACTTAAGATAAGAGTTATAAAGGTGTAAGATATGGAGGAATGTTGTGACTTAGAAAATGATTGGGGAATCCGTATGTGTAATGAGTTAATTACTACCTCTTGGTCGGATTTCAACTTGCTCCTTATAAATTGATGAATTTGGAAAACTGTTAGGTCTGAAGATTTTGATTTATGGATCTATGGGATTCTCTTAACATAGAGGGAAAACATGCTATGTACAAAGTTGAATTACAAGATAAAGAATATGTCTAAGAGTCTGGATAACACACTGTATGGCTAACATTAATAATTTACTCCGATTGGATGTTACCAATATATTATTTGGAACGATTAAATTTCAGTTTTAAATTGGAGTGTAAGTCTGTCTTATATAAGGGTTATCTCTTATAGGACAAGATATAGGTTTGAGAATCGTTAAGTTGGTACTCGAACATATTGATGGTTGGTCTACCGAGAGAATCGTGGAATGGAGTTGATTGATATTCTGAATCTGTTGCTGATGGATTTAATTAAAGAAATTGATTAAGGTTCTACTGTCCACAACCGAAATAGAAACGGATATGGAAACAGAAACAGATACAAATATAGAAACAGAAACAGAAACAGAAATAGATACGAAAACATAAACGAACACGGAAACAGAAACAGATACAGATACAGAAACAGAAACGGACATAGAAACGTATACAAATACAGAAAAAGAAACAGAAATAGATACAGAAATAGATACAGAAATAGAAACAGATACGGAAACAGAAACAGAAACAGAAACGAAAATGGAAACGAATTTTTGGAAATAAATTTTTGGGAACGATACGGATATGGATACGGATACGGAAACAGAAACAGAAACGGAAACGGATACAGATATGGATACAGATACAGATACAGATACGAAAACAGATACAGATACAAAGATAGAGACGGATATAGATTCAGATACGGATATGGAAACAGATACAGATACAAAGACAGAGATGGATACAGGTACAGATCCGGATACGAAAACAGATATAAATATGGATACATAGACAAAGACTGATACAGATACAGAGAATGATACGGATACAGATACGGATATAGAAACGGATACAGATACAGATATAGTAAAAGTATCTAATAAATAAAATGGTCAGTAAACTAATTGGGGTATCGGTGCATCAAATTCGACCTATGGAACGAAGAAATCATTAACGTATGATTCCCAAAAATTTTAAGTGTTAGTGGTTTCAACAACTAAGACCGCTATGGTTTAAAGGAGGGGTTTAT
The DNA here is from genome assembly GCA_022433065.1 of Begonia loranthoides. Classification (NCBI taxonomy): domain Eukaryota; kingdom Viridiplantae; phylum Streptophyta; class Magnoliopsida; order Cucurbitales; family Begoniaceae; genus Begonia; species Begonia loranthoides. The sequence goes on along the minus strand of CM039468.1, from coordinate 49,167,988 downwards.
GATCCAACAAGCTAGGAGGGATGGATCCAAATTGTAAAGAGTATGTTTGCGGACACTAAGCCAAAAGAACAAAAGTGAGTGAGATTTTATTCTACACGACGATAGTGGTTAGAACGCACTAGGACTGGGAGTGGTATGGTGGTATGTTAAAAATAATGTAGGGGTTTGTCGTGTATATATTTTGTTAGAATTAAATATGACAATGTACGATGATTGGTCTCACCTTTCGTTGGGTATTATTGATATTGGAGAAGTAAAGAACGAGTTAGTTGAGGGTAGAATGTTTGAGGAATTGGATTTAAGTTTGGTTCTACCAATGGATGATATTTTGGTAAACTATATTGATCGGATAGGAATCAAGTGATGAAATGAATAGTAGAATATAGAGGGTGTAAGAATGTCACTTCAAATTATGGTAGGATAATGAAGGAAATAAATTCAATAGATGTCATGTAGGATCGAAGCGATGTTTAGGTGAAATGAAATTGGTCCTGAAATTGGTTCTTTTGTCAACAATTGTCATATTGTGACTTATGAAACCAGTAATGGTTACCCCATGGGTATATTTTATTGGGAATGATACGAATGAAGGTGGAATCTTGTGAGTAAGGATGAGATTTTGGAGGATTATGATCTTAAAAATGCAATAAAATTGTTCACATTATGGCGGTTTGACATAAATTATCTGATGAAAAGAAATAAATTTGGATGAATTTTTTTCTTTTACGACAAATGAAGTTGACAACTTGGTAACTTAGATGTGAGATAGAATTTCTACTAAGTTATGGTGCTCTACATAAGTAAAAGAGATGTAATCTTTTGGACATTTCGTGTAAAAGTAGGATATGAGAAGTTACGCTGAGTCGTAGATCGAAGGAATAATTACACTGAGCAAATTTTGAGGACGAAATTTATATAAGGAGGGAGGATTGTAATACCCCAATTTTTTATGTCAGAATTTACTTAGGATAATTGGAAAGTAATTTTGGGGTATTTAAATTAATTGGATAATTATCAGGGTATTATAAAAACGTAATTGTTAGATTAATTATTGAATTAATAGGAATAAATAAGAAGTGAAAGATTTAAATAAATGGAGAGATGAGAATTTAAGATAAAAGAATAAATGAATTGGGAGGAAGAGAAATGAACTGGTTGGTTGGAGGGAGGAGAACCGAACCACCAATTCAGTTAGGTTTGCATTTTTAAAACAAAATGGTTGCTGGCCATTTGTGAGTGGGAGAGTGACGCAATGAGGAAGAACGAGAGAGAAGAGAAGGCGATGGTGAGAGGGAGAGCTCGGGCTCGGGCTTAGTGCGCTGTCCGACAAGCTGAACTACTTCGGTGTGATGCATTGCTAGCCTCTGGCATGTGCATTGTCCGGCGCATGGCTAGCAAATAGTGGGCTAGGGCTTGAAATTAGAGATTCTGTTGGCGGCGATTTCCAATTTCCAGTCTAGGAAAGTCTGGCCAATTTTCTTCTCCTTTGCATACTGATAATTGGATGACTGGCAGGGGCGGATTGGCAACGGGTGCAGCTTGATGAACGGCCAGGGCAGGGGTGTGTTGGTTTGCAATTGGGTTGGTCTTTGGTTCAATCTAAACCGGTCAGTTGATTGCCCTTATCTAGCAAGCTTTCAACGTGGAGTCTAGGCATTGGACCACTCTTCCTTGAAGTGGGCAATTATCTTCCAACTTGCGTCGATGGCAGTCTTTTCTCTGCTATAAATCATTTGGTGCAGAGAAATTTGGGTTAATGGTGAGCTGGGGATATGCAGTGGCTGTGGCTGGTGAATGCTCTCTGTGAAAGGGGCCGAGAGCAGTATGTGTAAAGAGAGTTGCTAGGTGCTTGAAAGGAATGGCAGAGTGTGTGGAAAGTGTGGAAGCTTTCTTTCTCTCGAGTCTTGTAAGGTCAGCTGGAACCTTGGGTATTGGCTGAGTGAAGAGGATTGGCAGTAAAGAAAAGTTAGAGATCGAGGGAAGGTCGTGTGTCTCTGGAAGATTGCAAACAGGGGAGTTGACCTGTTGTCTTCTCTTAGATCTCATCTGATTTCAGGTATACAGATCTTCCGGTTATCCTTAATCTGTGTTGGTTAATTGTGGTGGATTATTGGTTGTTTTGAGCTTGGTTGTATCTGTTGATGTTGCTTGTGAAGAAGTTATGAGTTTGATTATGATTAGTTAAGTTAGTTTTGGTGAATTGATGTTGTTTGGTTGTTATGGTGGAAAATGACTTGCTGAATATTGGTTATACAATGCCCTGTTGATTGGAATGGTATTTTAAGTTTTGATTTTGAATGATGAATGTGTTAGAGTTATGGTTGAGCTCTAGTTCCTTCTTATAAAGAATATTATCATGGATAGTTATTGCTATGAAATATTATCATGTCACATTGATGGAATGAGCAACTATCGTGGGTCATTATTATTTCGTTGTACATATAGTGGGAATTATTAAGAAAATGAGTCGTAGAAGTAAGGTTGATAATATGTGATTTTGATGATAGTTTATTTAATGGTTTTGAAGGTACTAAAGCGAATGACATTATCGCATTGAGGACTCTAGGTAAGTTGATACTTATTGTGTTTTGGTCTTCAGACCCTACTTCACAAGAGTTAGGATTTCATGTTGTGTGTTCTTTAAATGATATGTTTATTAGACATTTATATCATCATATAGGACTGTACGTATTCACGAACATGTTGCATGACATAATTAATATATGTAAATAGGCGTGTGGGGGTTCGGGTGATCGGTGACATTCCATACGGTAGGATACTCCCACATAGGGAGCAGTGAGGTGAGAGTTAGCTACGTGAAATCTAGGGTTCACCTTTACCCCGTTCTGAAACCCCCCAACGTCTTTAACAAAAGTGAGGATACCGGCTTGTGGAACACCCCCGATGGATATATCTCCTCGTCGGAGTGAAATGGTTCAGCCACATGACCCTATGGAGTATTCCACCTTGACTTCCAGAAGAGATACGGTTCTCTTCTGTAATGCATTGTATGATCATGCATATCATTTGCATTGCATTTCTTTTATCACTTACTGAGCGTTAGGCTCATTAGTTAGGTCTTATGATGTAGGTACGTACGAGAAATAGGTGAACAGGTCAAAGACAGTTGATGAAGGATTTGCACGGGTGGATCTTGTGGCTGGCTGGGCTAAAGAAATTAAAAGGAAATTATTTGAAAAAGGGTTTGTAAATTACTTAATATTCTTTAACATTTTGTTTTAATTCTGCTGTGTTTTATAAAAGGATTTTATTACTTCTGCTGCAATTGATAAATGTTTTAAGTAAAGAGTTTTAACAATCGGGTTTTATAAATGAAAAAAATTTTAAATTTCACGCAATTTTAAAGTAAATAAAAAACTGGGTCGTTACACTTTGGGGATGAAATAGTTGATCGGACCTAACCCTTTACTTGCAACTAAGTCTCCGTTCCCGGTAAGTTAGGGGGTTTCGCCTAGCCGCAGACTAGATCCGCTACCCATCTGCCCCCAACTCCCATTTCCTTTCTTTTCTTTCATTTTCTTAACATTTTTCCTTACATATGCTTGTGAGTACCACCTCAAGGCGAGACTCCCTACTTGTTTATATTATCATGATGTATGTACATGAGAAACGTTATCGTGATGCATGTCATTGGAAAACGGTAATAGTCATGATATAAAAATAAGAAACAGTAACCAGATATATAAAAGTAAGAGACGGAAATAAAAGTTACTAACACCCTATACATGGCGATACATTTCTGAACATGCTTGGTAATTAAAAGAGACAATAACAATTAAACGTACTTGGTAGTTCAAAGGAAATATAATGTAAACAAGCTTAGTAATTAAAGGGAAGCAGTAACAACACAGACATGCTTGGCAGTTTAAACGAAACCATAATCATATGCTAATATCCTAAATATGCTCAGAAATCAAACTATAACATGCGATCCTAAACATGCTTGGAAATTTAACTATAAAGTATGATCCTAAACATGCTCTAGAATTAAACTATAATGTGCAATTAGCATAGATATAAAGTAACATAGTGGAAACGTAACAATCAATTAAAGTAAAGACTCAGCTAATGGTGTAGGGTCTCCATTGGCCAACAACTCTACTCAATTTCTTACCTCAAAACTTTAATGCATATCGTCGCTTAATCGTTATCTTTCTTCTCTTTAAGTACCTTCAAAATTTAATAACATTTAATTATTAATCAAATCAATTAATCAATTTATTAATCTCGTCGTCTTTTCCTGTCTTTAATTCTTATATGTCACTTACTAGAATTTCCTAAACGAAACTGATTCATTAATATAACTCAACTTAATTAATCAATCCCAATCGATAGTGTCTAGAAACTAAGTTTAACATATGGCAAAGTATTCCATCCACCGATTACATGCGCATAATTACCAACATAACTTCATCCATAAGTTATCGGCCCATAAATCAACACTTAATAACAATATCTGAATCGAGACATTACTCTACATTAATCCAATTTCCAGCATACATTATCCAACTAGTGAACCAAATTCAAAAACCAACGTGCATGAATTAATCAAACATTAGTTTAACACTTCCTATTTCCACAATTCATTCATGTTTTTACTCAATTCTAACTTAAACCAACATATTCTTCATTACCATATTTTTCACAACTAACAAAGTGCTTATATTCATCAATTAAAAGAGTGTAACCTGCAGTAAAACTAATATCCAACACATTCATGCTTTCAAAATACCAACAGAGCACAGCAATTAGCAGAAACATTTCTAAACCAACTAAGTGTTTTATAAGGCCGTACTTATTTACTTACACCAAAGCAGATAATCCATAACATTCAATAATTCCTACGAACACCACTTAACAGAATAACCATCCATTATTATACAATGACCTACAACTAAAGTTTTAGAACACAAAATCCATTATCCAACAGCAGATCAACAACTCATACATAGAATCAAAAGCAGATAATCCATAACACTCAACAAGGAGCGCAGTACACAAAGCATAAACCCAATCACAAATGAACAACCCAACAGAGTCATTATTTATCAATACCAACATCCAGAAACTACAACAGCCACCAGCAGAATATACAGAGGAGTAACATCCAATAATAATTACTCCAACAATTCCAACAATAGGTAGAGAAGGATTATATTACCTACAGCACATCCGAGAGCTGCATCAACCATCCTCATAACCTCACCAGTCGATTTGCAGCAGCTGGAAACCGAGAGCTGTCACTCCAACCCCTCCACAGAAACTCTCAGACTCCAACACCAAAGAGGTTCTTGCTTCACAGCTCTCACTCCCTCACAACTCAGCACACCTGAGGATTTCCTCCTTGTGCCAGCTATCCACCTCAGTCAACTTAACCCAAAAATCACAATTATTTCCCTACAGAAATCCCACAAATCCATCCAACTTTTCAGAGTGTTCCTTTGCATTTGCATCCATTAAATGTAGAGTGCGATTCCAGGCTGGAGTTGTCTACATTAGCAGACAACAAATCCCAACTGAGCCTAGCAGACCAGGTTCGGACGCAGCAGGGTCGAAGCACCCAATAGCAGCTCGACCCGATTTGAAATCGCCCTGGACCATAGCAAATCGCCGCTGCCGATCGCCGACCCGTCCAACTTGTCCCCGCAATGCCTCCAGTCGACGACCAATTAATAGAGATGCAAGGGAGAAGGAAAACCCGATCAACCATACCTCAAATTGTCGCCAGAAGCCACGCCCGTGGGAGCTTTGATTTTGAGCCCTGCGATTCATCCCGCGCCATTCGTTTGCACGTCGTCGTCATAGTAGCTCGTCGGTCGTCACAGAAGAGCCATCCCGAGCGCTCCCTCCCGCTCGTCTCTCTCCCTCTTTCTTGCTCTCTCTTCTCTCTTGCCTTTGTTCTCTCTCCCTTTCGTTTCTATCTGCACTTCGCGAATGGCCAAAGGCCATTCTTTTCCAACTCCACCGGTTCACTCAGTGAACCGATTCAATTGGCGTTAACTAGTTCTGCTGAACCGGTTCATGCCTTCCATATTCCTCTTTTAATTTTCTTTAACCCAATTAAATAATTTATTTAATCCCTCATTTCCATTTAATCCAATAATTAAATTTATTTAATCCATCCCTTACATTGTTAATCCCAAATAGTCCATTTTATCCAATTAAATTTCTTTTTAATAATTTAATTAAATTTTTCATTTAATTAAATTATTCTCAATCCATTTTAAATTTTTGATTTATTTCGAATATCGCTCGATAATAATGATTGCTGGTTACGTCTTTGGTAATATCCTGATAATTATCCAATAAATTCGAATATCCTCAATTACTTTTCAATTATCTTTATTAAATTCCGATATAAAAAGTCAGGGTATTACAATTAACACATGGAATTTATTATTAAAAATTTTATGGGTTTTACTGGAGTATTTGCGGAAAGAAATGCATTTTTAGTAGATAACTAGAAGAATAAAATTTCATCATTGAATTGAAGTATCCACTATAGGATGAGTATTTGTGGAAAGAAACACATCTGTGGTGGATAAGTAAGAGTAAAATGTCATCATTGAATTAAAGTCTCTGCTAATGGAGAAGTATTCGCAAAAAGGAGCACATCTGCAACAAAGTAAAATGAGTAAAACATTTTCGTTGAATTGAGATATCAACAAAAGGATATGTGCACGTGGTAGACAATGATTTGCAAAGAGTTCAAAAAGGATCCATGGATGAGGTTTCCATAAAAAGTTTGTGTAACAACTTGGTTTTTATTTTCATTAAAAATAGGGTGAAATTTAAAAATTTTCTTTTATAATATCAAAGTTAACATTTTCTTTTAAAACCAAGTGTTAAATCCATTATTTCAAATCATTTTCTAATTTATCGTGTTAAGAAATATACTTATTTAAAACATTTTAACAGCAAAATAACTTTATTTTATTAAAAATCTTTTTTCCTTGAAATTTAGCGGAAGCATTAATAAAAACAATTATTAAACTTAAAATGCATTTATTAAGCGTAAATTGTTTACATTATTATTTACAAAACTATTTACTCTTTTAGCCCAGCCAACCACAAGATCCGCTACGTGTAAATCCTTCATTAACTACTCTGTGTATTGTTCATTTGTTTTCAAGTGTATACCTACATCGCAAGACAGTAAGTTATGAGCCTAATGCCCAGTAAGTGATAGGAATAAAATGGTACAATGTTCATGCTATGCTCTTTTCAAAACCATATGTGTTTCCGTTTTCTATCTTTCATTTATCTTTAACCATTTCATTTACAGTCCCCGTCACCTTTGGTATAGCAACTCCAGCTTCGACCGAAAGTTTAGCTAACGGCTCATGCTCCAACCTCCGCCTACTACCAGTCATGCCACAAAGGCTTAAACGGCCTCACTAATCATTGGGCGGTTCGTCCCTATCCTTGTCTAAAGACGTATATGTGACAAAGGATTCAGCTCCAACCGAACCGCCTGTTAGCTATTGTGCTCGCACAACAACTACCCTCAGGAATAAGCAGCTCCGGCTACAACTAAAAGCTTTACTAGCTGCTGTGCCTAGTATGAAGCTCGGGCTCCAACCTCCGCTTACTAGTGACTGTATCATTAAGGCTTAAACAATCTCACATATCCTTTGGCTAGCCAGTCTGAAGACCAACTAACAAACTCACAATTCATTTTATTTCTTTTACATTTATCTCTTTTCATTCTCTTTCAGTTTCCTTTTCAAAATCATGCATGTAAACCATTTTCGTATCATTTAGAAAACCATGATGTATGATGTTCGTGAATACATACAGTATAAAATCTCTAAGGATGCTGGTCTATTAAACATATCATTGAAAGAACCTAATTCTAATAAACATTCAGCAACCAATAGCACAATACATAGAACATGCTTAATTTCTGGTAAAGCAGTAAACAACCTAAATATTCTATGAAAGCAGTAAACAGTTAGCATACAACTCCTAACTCTTGCAATGTAGGGTTCGAAGACCAAAACACATGCAATCACTTACCTGTGGTCCTTAGCGTGTTTAGCTCCTTATTCGTTTCTCATTATTACCAAAATAATCCAAGAGCTACCACGTAATTTCTCCCCTTGAAATTCATGCTTTAACAGTTCTACCCCTAAACTTTATAACCCAAAACTCTCACAATCACTTCTATTTCTCTCCTCTCCTTTCCTTCTCCCTGGCTCTACTCCTTCTTTCTCGCTTTGGTGTGATTTCTTCCTTCAGCCAATGCCTCAATCTATTGGCATTTGCACGTCCATGGGAAGCTCTTGTAGAATTTTCCTACGATAGAATTTCCCAAAGCGTAACTTCTCTCGATTCCCGAGTAACTCTTCCTCCATACTTTCACCCTCAAATATCTGAGACCCGACAAGAATGCGGAATGTTCACAAAATGCCTTGGAGATTCAAACGGATTAAGAGTTCGACCCATTATCTATGGAGAGATAAGAACCAAAACTACCAAAGAAAGGAGCTTGACCCAAACTAAACTTGTTGGTTGAACCAAAGCTATCAACTTTGATCTCTTCAAGCAAACAATTGAAGAAGATCAAGTCTACAAAGAGAACTCAAGAAGAGAATCACTCTCTAAGAAAAATGTTCTCAAATTTTAAGTTGTAAGTTATGATTGAAGGTTCGCCTATCTATTTATAGGCAGCTCTAGGGGACATAGAAACATTATAAATTACATAAAATATATAAAAGAATGCAAAAATTCAAGGTTAGGTGAAGAATTGCTGCGGGTGGCATGTGGAAGGCGGCGTTGGACACGTTGGTCCGCAGCTGGCGTGGTAGTCAACATTGGCGGGTGCACGATCAAGGTAGGCGGCACGTTGTTGGCTGGCGGTCACCGTGTCGGCTGTCCGGCCGGGCGTGTGCTGGCAGGCTGGTGGCGTGTGCTGGCAGGCAGGTGAGGCGCGCTGACGGGCGCGCTGTCAATGGCTGTATGGGCAACGCGCCCAGTGGCCTGGGCGGTGGGCTGCTTCTGTCCATCTTCAACTTTATCCCTTTTCTATTCAATCCATTCCTTCATTGGGCCTCCATTGGACCCTCCTCAATCCCTAACACCACCATGGCCCATGACTTGCCATTCAATAGGTCTTTATCTTGGATTTCATTCTATTACGGGAAATCGGGATATTATATTCAATTGGAAAATTCATTATAAAACTTCCAAAATTCATAGATAATGAGGTTTTAATTCCATTAATATCTAGGATATTACAGTTTTTGTCCACAGAAGCGTCGGTATCTGTGGTAGAAAGGTATCCACGAAAAAGTATGTATGGGAAAAATGACGATTGATAGCAATTTAAGAGGGATTCACGAGAAGAGGAGTTCACACAAGCTTTGTTGTCTGCAGAAGTGTTGGTTTCTCTAGGACTGGTATCTACGAAATGATATACGTACGTAACAGATAGTGATTGGCAAATAATTTATGAAGGATCCAAGAGATAAGGTATCCAAAGAAATGTTGATACCCACAGAAACGTTGGTGCCCACGGAAGTGTTGGCGTTTGTGAAAGTATGTGTAAAATGTAAATGTGGTAGATTTTTATTAGAGGACAAAGACGAGCAGATGTCCATAGCGAAAGCCTACGCGTTCGCTATAATTTTACGGACATATTCAAAATGCGTTTGTTCACAGAATTCCTGAGCTATGATTTGATTCTTAGACTAATAACAAAAGATAACACCAAGACGTGTTTTGCGAGGGATTTTCTTCTGCGAGATTTTTAGATTATCGGTTTATAAATAAGAAAGATATGGGAGAAACTCTAATCACCCTTGAGCCATGTTGTTTGTAGGATTCTCTCTCAAGCTCTCTGAAGGTATGTCTTCTATATCCTTGAAACAAAGTAATTGTTAAAGTCTCATCTTTTTTTATAATTATTAACTTGTTTCTGTTTTTTAGTCTCAAAGGAAGTAAAATGTGTTGAAAAAAAGGATTGGATACTGTGATTAAATAGATTTCAATAAAAACTTTAGATAAGTGATGTTTGCTTGTATTTGGCCTTTAACCTACATCACAAAGTGTTTGGATAAGCTAGTGTTATGATAATGTTCTGCTAAAATGCCTACAAGCTATTGATAGAAAATATGTTTTATGCAGGTTGCTTATTATTTACATTTGAGTTATTGATAGAGGATATGTTTTCTGCTAGTTTCTTATTGTTTACATTTGACATATTGATAAAGAATATGTACTATGCTAGTTATTTACTGTTTACATTTGAAATATTGATAGAGGATATGTTTATTACTGCTGATGTTATTATTTACATTGAGACATTGTTAGAGGATATGCTTACTATTATTATTTTTTGCATGTAAGATCACTTGTATGTTTCATGCATCATGACAAACATTTTCATTAAGACAAAACGAAAGAATGAAAGACTGAAAGATAAAATGAATAAACATAAATAGTCATTGTGGGTAGGGTTTGAGTTGGTTGTTTCGCATGAGGTGGACCTAATGGTGTCACTCTCTCTCATAGACTGAATTACCCACAACGACTGGACTATTAAGTGAAAGAAAAAGGAAAGAACGATGACTGAAAAAGATACTATTTTCACACATTGCATCTCATATTCACATCATATATGCATATCTTACTAAGCATTATGCTCATAGGTGAACTTTGTAATGTATGTAAGGACGAAATTATTTAGGAACCTGAGGATATGAACGAATGATGGTTGCAGTTGATGGAGAATTCTCATGTGCAAAACTAAGGTATTGCTGGAGCGAAATTTAGTCATGGGTGATTATTTGAGAAAAACAAATTGAAGAAAAAAAGACTTTTTTATTTTTAATTATACTTTTAAATGTTTAGATTTAAGTTAGAAGATTTTACAAATAATTAAGTTTATATTATGTTGGTTTATAATACGTTTGAATTTTAAATGAGATTTCTTTCAAGACTTCTGCTGTATGGTTTTAAAGGCATGATTTACATGAATTTTTTTCAACAAAAATAGCAAGAAGGATTATGCTATGGGCGTTACAAAATGACTTGCCCATGAAATCTTTTCAAAAAAATTGTAGATCGAACCTCAAGAATAGGAATCCAATGTCAGATTAACCTTCTCCTCCGACTCGATTTCTTCTCTCTTTCTCCTTCTCTCACTTGTGGCCAAAAATGAGAAAAATAGGGTTTTCCTTCCCCTTATAAAAATATACTTTTTATTATCTATAACACTCAATTTTACCAGTTTGACCAATTTACTGAAACTTTACACGTGGTTATACATAAATGGGTTGCAACTAATAAGGGTCAAGATGAAACACATTAATAATGAATGACGTTGAAAGCTTACATGGAAATTTTTTTATTGCAAATTAGTAGTTTTTATGCACCATGGCATCAAATATCCAACTATATGCAATATATATGAAATGCATATGAATATCACACATTGTCTTTCCTTTCACAACTATGCAATGATAAATGAATTAATACAATGTTCAATTCAAATAAATAGTGAAGTTATTTAACAAGTACCATATTAACATGTTCATGAATGTCAATATGCATGATCATATATTATCGTATGTAAAGTCACACATGTTAGCTTAAGAGACATTAAATTTATTTGTTTGGATGATGAATGAATTGATTATCAATAAATTGTTTATAAATTGAATATGCTTATCATTTTATATGTTATTGAAATTCATTGGAAATACCCATAAAAAGGGTATTTATATTCTAACATGTTTTTGTTTGAGTCCATGTAGTTAATGGTTTAAAAGGTGGGACTTAAAAGCTTCAAATTATGCAAAACACGAAGAAGCGGTCGACCAGAGACAAAAGGTCGTCGATCAAAAACATTACAGATTGCTCGGATATTCTAAACCACATAAAGTAGTCGACCTGAGTGGAGACGTGGTCAACTAGAAATTTAACAATGAGCAAACTCTCTTTTTAGAATGCTAGAAGCGGTCGACCAAGGTAGAGGAAGAGATCAAATAAAAATTGGACAGAGCAAATTAATTTCTTAAGTTGCACTAGAGCGGTTGATCGAAGATGGATAAGGCGACATGCGGACAACCAGAGCGAAGAATGGTCGACCAAAAGGATAACGATAACATCCAACAATCAGGAAGCGGTCGACCAGAATGTTGCAGTGGTCTACCACTGGACAGTTTTCTATAAAAAGAGGCTCTTCGAATAGAAGAACCAAGGGAAGAGAAATCGTACCAAAATGCTACCAAACTCATTCCACGATATTTCTCTTCTAGATTGAGTGTTTAGGCCTAACTCTCACATGCCTTAACTTGAGAGTTTATATCTTTAAGAGTTAAGCATTCAAGTTGTAATTTTCATTTCAATCCTTGTACTTTAGTGAAGAGATAAGGGTGATGCCCCGGAATAGTCAAAGAGAAAAGAATGATGTTATGCAATAGTTTGTAAAGGTTTGATTGACGCTCGTGGAGTTCAATCAACAATAACCAGGGAGGTTATCAGTTTAAGGAAACTTCAAGGAGGAGCCTTGAAGCGCAGATATAAGCAAGGTTGGTCAAACCGCGTTACCAACTTAGTGTCATCTCTCTTCCCTTATTTCTTTATATTTACTTTTATGTTTGCTTTAATTGTATATTTAGTAAATAGAATTTGTTAATCACACGAAAAAAGTTAGACA
>CM039468.1:49054500-49154903 GCA_022433065.1 Begonia loranthoides | reverse complement strand
CCATTGGGTTTCAAAACCATAGTCCCCCCTGAACTATCACAATCCTTTCAATACACAATTATGAAACATTATTGTACTAACCACTGTTTTGAATAGGTGTGTCCATGAACAATAATAAACCTTCGGAGGGCTATGGTTTTGAAACCCAATGGAGACCCACAATCACTCTACTTTAATGTCTTGAGAATTATATAGTCTTGAGAATTATATTGGATTCGAATGTGACCAATCATACCACCCAGATAATATCATTTCGTACATATACATATTTTCATGATGCATTATTTGGCATTCGTTCTATGCATATATTGAATGTATATAATACATGCTAATAATTCATGTAATATGAATCACGCATATCTTCATATTAAGCAAGGATAAATGATACATGAAATGACATCACACATCTATCTAGACATCCTCTACTTATATCTCAAACTCTTATGCAATGGTCAAACAAATGAATTAAAACCAATATTATGCAAAATTTACAATTTGCGGATGACCTCAACCCATCTGCAGCGTCCGCTCTAGACATATTACAAAGAGATAAAAACCTTTTCAGGAGTTTACCTTGGACCCCAGATGCCCAAACTCGAGAGCATTACACTACACCAAGCATTCGTTCACACTTCAATCATCTAATCCCAAGAGTGTTTTCCTTTTATTTTCCTCTTCTAGGCAACCGCATTGAACCCCAGTCACCCAGTCTAGAAAACATAAATTGCACCAGGCATTTGCATTAAATTCCCTGGTCACCCAAACCCAAAACACTTTCCTCTTTAATTTTCCTTCTGGACATCTACTCTAGACTCCGAAGCCCAGTCTCAAGAGCATGTCCCTTATATTTTACATTTTGAGACGTCATGCCCCAAAGACATAACGTCTGCTCTCATGTCTACTTCTCATTTTCTCAAATTTTAAGCATTCTTTTCATGTTAAAACCCAACCATATAATCATTATAATGCCTTAATATCATCAAATAAATATCTTCTCATCATCACAACCAAAACCAAGTCATTGCATGCAATCAATACTTTCTCAATCATATAATTTATAAAAGCATGTCTTCAAAAGATCAATTATCAAATTACATGCTAGCTTCATGCCTTAATCATCCAATCCCAATTTATTCATTAATAACAATAAATATCCATTTTATCAATTATGAATATCATATATAACCTAGTTCAATAACATGAAGGTTATAACTTCCTTCTCCAAAAATCACTTCAATATCATCCTCTTTCAATAATTTAAACCAAATCCATCTAATATCATCAAGGATTATCAAAATATAATTTCATTACTTTCACATATAATTCTAATCATGCAACTTCTTCCACCAAAACTAGGTAATATGGCATAGTTTACATAAATCCCAATAGTATAGTTTCTACCTCTTGGATCTCCTTCTTGGCTCACTTCCAAGACTTGATTCTTGGCTCTAAAGAATATGCTAATTTTATTGGCAAAGTGTTTAAATTGTAGGCAAGCACCTATAATGCAAGGTCCACATATATGAGAGGTCGCTACCACTCTTGCCAAAAAAATACATATGTGGATCTTTACGTGTTGAACCACTTTCAGTACATATGCAATTCTTAGACGTCCATATAGTAACCATGCAAGAACATATCAAGTCATTCTTGTATTCAATAATAAAACATTATCTCTTTTACATTATCCTTGACCAATGGGAGAGGTCAACCCTCCTCGGTCCGGCCTTCACATGTGCCTTCACTTGTGGCTCAACACGTGAAGGCCGGATCGAGGAGGGTCATTCTCTCCCTATGGTCAATGACAATGTGAAAGAGGTAATGTTTTATTGTTGAATACAAGTATGACTTTATATGTTCTTGCATGTTTGGCGTATAGATGTCTAAGGATTGCACATGTACTGAAAGTGGCTCAACACGTGTAAGTCCACATATTTGTTTTTATGTTGATTAAATTGTTGTAATGGACATATTGACTAGATCATTGAAATGGACATGTAGATTAAATGGTTGTAATGGACATGTTGATTAGATTGTTGTAATGAACATGTTGAACATGGATGGATGTAAATGTAAGTTAATTGTTTGTTGATGAATGAAATGGATGGGTTATCAAAAAGTCATGTACTACAGATGGTTGAGCAACTGCACAAGGTTAGGCATCACATGCCAAATGTTCTGCCGTAAATGCCTACACTCTGAGAGTAGTGATATGGTACCCATCATCTTTCTAAAAATGAAAATAGGAAACAAAATATCTTAAACAAACAGTCTAAAACACGTAATGCTAGAAAATGAAATAGCCTACCATAACAACCTCGAATAGCACATGTCTTTAGGTTATTATTTGTATTTGCATGAACCAGTTTGAAGAAAGTATCCATCATGTCACTTGGTTGAAATGAACATTTGCAAACCATCAGACTAATAAGGCATGAATAATTGCAAACACGTAGGTAACCAAATCAAAGACATACCACGTGCAAAGTTTTAAATAGAGGTTGTATTCCACCCGACACATCTGTCGATGGAAGAATGGGAGCCACTATCTGCTGCACCTTGGAATGCACAACAAGAGGAAAAGGTTGGCATGTGATAGCAAGAGCCCTACACATTTAAGACACATTATTATATTGTATACAAATATTCTAAAAAAATAATTATTGGACATTGCATATAAACTAAAAGACTCACAGGCATTTTGAGGGCTCAGTTGCTTGAGAGAATGCTAGAGGGGCTCTTGTAGAGGATGTTGGAGGGGTTCTTATAGAAGATGCAGGAGAGGCTGCTTGAGAGCATGCTGAAGAGCCTACTCGAGAGGTTGTTGGAGAGGTTGCACGATCATGTGCACGTCTCCTTGTTCATGCCTCCATTCTTTGCATGTGAACCTCCATTCTTTGCAATTGGTCCTCCAATCCAACACTATTTGATAGTGCTCCTTCGCTTGGTCCTCCATTCTTTACAACTAGTTGATGATCTTGTGGACCACCATCTCCTCACCCATTGACGTAAAGTGAGAGGACTAAGGAGGTGACAAAGACATAGGTTGCAGAGTATCATCCTCCATGGGTTGCAGAGGCAATGATGGAGGTTGTCCCACCGAGGTGGATGGAGGTTGTACGGCTGAGGGGACTGGAGGTTGGACAACCTTGGATCAAGTCTTCGAGGTGAACTTGGATGGAGATTTGCATACTCATTCCCCTGTGACTTTGTTGATCTCCATATGACCCACTTTCAATTTACTGTAGATGTTGTTGGGCTTTTCTTGGATTCTCAACTCCTCATCTGAGACTGGTACCCCATTATGCACAACAATCCTCTAAATGAGCCAATTATATAGCAGATTCTTGGCTATGTTGTTAAGAACATCGTACATGTGACTTAAAATCACATACTCGATATTCATTCTCTTTCGGTTTAACATCTTCTCTAACATATATAGATCCAAGCTTATAACAAGTCTCGATGCTCATCTCATGGTAGAATGGTGTGTGCCATGATGTTATAGACCAGTCGGGGTTTGGCATTTAAGTCGTTGGACTTTGGCTTCTTGAATGCTTCAATCTCGAGATCAAGGTAAAATTGTCGAAGCCCTACCAGAGACCTTCTCATTGTCCAATGAAATCTGGATCCCAAGATATGTGGTAATATTCCTCGTTTGGTTCCTCCATCGAACATCCAAGCAGCAGGTTAATATCGTTAGGAGTCAACCTCAACTCCCATCCAAACATGTAAGTCTGAACCTCTAATAGTTGGGTAGACAGTTCCAAATTGGTATAAAATAGCTTAAAAATTTGCTCATAGTAACTTTGACCCAATCTGCACAACCCCGATAATCTAGCACTTTGAACCATTTCTTCAATTCACAATCAGACAATGAATCAAACTTTACACTTCTTGATACAATAATTGAACAATGTTTAATATCAGCTTTGTACCTATTATTTTTCGTCGTTGTCTTGAAGAGCAGTGAGTGGAAATGATATTTTATAGATTCGAAACGGACCGATTGAGATCCTGGTCATGCTTAAAGTTGAGATTGGGCTTGTGCTTCAACCTCGGGTTGTGCAATGCACTGAAATTGAGAGCGAACAAACTCAGTTGCATGTCTTCTACAGCCACATGCCGATTTAGTTTTCTGGTTGAGGCTGAGAGGGAGCAGCTTTACGCTTGAGAGTTAATTTGGTCCTCTTGGTAGATTCCATTGGAATGGATGAAATAGTGAGGGAAATGAATAGGCTAGGGTTCGGAGTTCGTTAAGGAAATCACTATGAGAGTAGTGCACTTTATCTGGAGCGTTAAATGTGAATCTATATACTATGGCAATGGAAGGCAATGGCGTACTTTCCTTGGTGGAATAATTACTTTCTATAGTGAAAAGTTTTTATTCTGCCGAGGAAAATATTACTTTCCGCTACATAAAGTATTCATTCTGTAGAAGAAAGTATTAATTCCACATAAGAAAGTATTCATTCTGGTGCATATAGTATTTGTTCCGCAATGGAACTACTGACTAGAATCTCCATGAATTAGAACTTATGTTCTGCTATAAAAGTATTAATTCTAGGGCAGAAAATATTCATTATGTGGAGCAAAATATATTACCTTCTATAGTGAAATGTCACAAATGAAAGTATTCATTCTACGGTGAAACTACTAACTAGGAGCTCCATGAATTAGGACTTTCTTTCTTATGCAAAAAGCAAATTTGTCCGCTGTGAAATGAAAATAAAATTTTTAACGGAAAACATAACATCGATATTTGCATAGTTTATTTTCTATAGTTCAGTGTTTTGCTTGTATAAAATTGTTTAGTGGTTGACTTGTGAATAATATCATAGTTTAGTGGTTATTTTATTAATTTTCCTTTTATTTTCATCAAATTTGAATTGAGATACAGATCTAACTCAGACGAAAGAGATAGGTCCGGTTCGGCCGTTTTGTTTTCAAAAATATCCCTGGCTAAAAGTGATAGTCATGAATAAAAGGGTTCAGCAAGGAAAAAGGCTTGCACTTCTCTCTTCCAAAAAGCGGACGTAGAGAATTAAAGCTCGAACAGCCGAAAGAAAATGGTGAGAAATTGTTGATTGCGAAAGTTAGTTTCAGTTTGGAAGAGAATGCCTAGGGTTGGCCCCGTGTTGCACGAGGCTCGCAAAGCTCTGCAAAATCTCGCATTGGCCAAGGTCTTACAGTCCGAGATCAGACACGAGCTTTCCTCTAATCGCTTTCAGGTATCTAATCTTTCTAATTCTTTTTTCTTCTTTCGAGTGGAATTTAACTGATTTCACTCGACACATTGTTAATGTCTCTAATAGCAAGTTCATTCGAATTTGTTTGCTAGTTTCATTGGTTAGGGGAAACTTACCCGCATATGTGCTTCTTTCGGTGAATTGATTCCAATAGCTCTCTTTTTTGTGTACTATATCGATGCAGAATAATGAATCCGGATCTTTGGGAGATTTTGTTGTGGAACATGATTCAACAGAATCCCAAGATGTAGTGGTGCGGAGAAAATGCGAGTCCGGGGAGGAGGTTGCTGTTTCAGCTATACTCGGTTCAATTAATTTTGCTAGGGATGGCGTATTTCCGAGGGAGGTTTTGATGAAGGTGTGTGTCCAGAAGCCTGGCCTAAGCTCTCTGTTGCTGTTTGACTGTGAGGTTTCAGAGAATGATCCTCATGGATCGGAATTTGAAATCCATAACGCTTATTATCTTCAATCGACAACTCATTTGGAAGATTCAGCTTATAGAGGCCCTTCATTCAGGTATAAATTGGATGAAAAAATTCTTTAAATTGATGTTTTGGGATTTTCCAACCAGCAACAAAAACAGGAAGGATATTGCAACATTTAGGTAGTTTTGATATTCTTGGACTGGAGATTTACAATAATCTACTGATTCCTGGAAGAGAATCGTTACTTGAGTTTTCAGAATCGTAGTACTCTTAACAGTTTTAAAAAGTATGTTTTGGCTTTGCCTTTTGTTCTTAAGAGTTCAAATCACGTTGTCAAAGTTTGTAACCAGGAAGAGTGTTAGATGTTTTACAAAGTTTACTTTAGTTTAGCTATTGCCTTTTGAAGCTGCAGCAATTTAATTTATTCATAGTTTATTATTGATGTCAGATTAACATGTATTACAATGGATAGTTCATCACAGCCTTTCTTTGCTTGGTAGTCATCCCAATTTTGATCTTCAAACCCCCGAGACATGGGCAACGGAAAATTCAAATATGTTTGCTGATGTGTTTTGGCAGTGGTTTAAATTTTTAATTAAAGTAAATTCAGGTAGAAACCCTTTGTAAGAGATAATTGTATATTTTTTTCCTCGGATACTTACATATGCGTGTACTGGGAATAACACGAGTATGTTGTAGTTCATAATTTATCATCTGAAAAACATTGGGAAGATATCTTCTCCATCTCACATCAAGGATGTGTTTAGATATTTGAATATATAGATTGTAATATTATCAAGGGCCAATTTTGATTTTTGGCTTCTTATTTTTATTTGGAGATCAAATTGTCAAGTGTCTGTCAGTTTCCTAGCTTCCTTCTTTCACATTTCTGAGCAGTGTTATGCCAGCTTTCTTCCTTAACAGTTTCAATTAGTTACATCAGCTTCATATTCGTATTTCCTTAAAGATCTGTTAAGTAATCATATATTGGCTGTTATATTTTATATGTCATTTCCTGTAGTTAGAAACATATTTTCTTAGAGTTGATATCATTGACATATTTATGGGATTTAATAATTTTGCTTGCTGTGTTATCGAGAAAGATGTTCTTAAAATCGACCACAAACCTTTACTTCTGATTTGTTGGACTATAATAATCTTAAAGATCTTACACAGTTTGGATTCATATATGAGGGCCATATGCTAAAACAGCTTGTCCATTCCAAAAGTTCACTTGAAAGATTATTGATCGTTTCTCTCCTTGTCTCTGCTATGCTAAATCCAGTCTATTTCAAATCTAATGGTTCAGATGTAGTTCACTTAATTCTTTTTCAAAATTGTTGGTGGACTAAGGTGTATACCGTCACATTTGAAATAAAAAGCTTAGATTTGGACTTCATTTAGTGTCTTCGTTTTCTCCTAAAATGCATAACTATACTAAACATGCGAGAGGTCCCTAGTGACCTTGAATATGTTACAATCTGATGCAACTCTTCCTGATAGCTCTCTCTTTCTCTGTCGCTCTCTGTCATATTGATTTATATTGATCATTGGCAGGTCTTTGGATCCTCAATTACAAGATGCACTGAAAGAATATCTAGTTGCAAAGGGTATAAGAGAGAGCCTGACAAACTTCCTTCTAGTCCACTTACATAAGAAGGAGCAGTCTCAATATCTCAACTGGTTGCAGAAACTCGAGTCCTTCACTGGATCATCTGGGAAATGAATTTAACTCGTCACAGGTTTTATAGTTATGACGCACGAGCTTCCATTTCTTTCAACTTTGCGGTCATTCTCTTTCAAATTTGAGAAAATAAAATTACGGGTTCAAAAATTTTCGTCCCAAGCATGGATTTTGAATATTTGAGTTCTTACCATTTTGGGGCATTATCATTGTTATGTATTCGTCATAGTGTACTCATCTGAGATCTAATATTGATGGAAACTATGGAGGGTAATGATATATCAGAGTGCAAGTCGAGCCGTTAGAAACACTTAAAACGTTTCATAAGTATAATATTTCAAAAATTTAAAAAAAAAACATTTGTAGAAGCGTTGGTAATAAATTAAGAAATTGAAACACAATTAAATACACTTTAATTACACTTTAGAAAACTTAATTAAATTACAAATCAAATGTCTTTTACTTTACATAGTCTGGCCAACCATAAGCTCGACTGCTTCAAGTCTACACACTATCTTCTCCTGTACATACCTACACCACGAGTAAACTGTATGCCTAAAAAGGCTTAGTAAGGAAAGGGTTAACAATCAAATAATAGAATTTAATTATAATTATTAATCTAGATGATTTAAACATGCTTTTAATAATTAACTCGTTTAGGTTAACTAAATCAATTAGGTTAATATTTTGGACAGATTAATAACTTGATTAACATTTTCAATATATTAGTTAATTACACTAGTTATAATTACTCATTTTATATAACTTGCTCAATGGGTTGGTTAACAATTTCTAATTAAAATTACTTAATCAACAACTAGCAATTAGTAAGGTATTTAACATGGAATTTCCTGCAAGCATTAAGCACACAACACCAGGAGGAATACACATGAACCTACAAAGCAATTGTACTCTAACAAATACAACAAAGAAAGATTTTAGAGAACTAACACAAATCATCAAAGCATAGAAATCTACAAAGTGTCCAAGTGCAGAAACATACAGACAATACAATGAGGAACATTAGAGGCATTAACAGAGAGAATATCACAAAGCAATATAAACTCTAACATTCTACCCTATCAACACAAACAGTGAAGTGAGTATTTCCATGAATTATCAACTAACGACAAATGAATAACAGGAAGCATAACCACAATATAATAACACCCAAGTCTATAGAGCATTCACGAGTCCATAAAACCAATCCAAAATGTCAACTAGTAACTAACAGCAACAAAGACATGAAAAATAGCTATGGACAGAAACATACAGAGTATCTAATATAGAAAGCATTAGACAAATAAACGTATGAACACATACTCTACCATTATCACTAATCAGAACATTCTAGGAACTCAACAGCTAACAACAGAGATTCACAACCATATTCGACGCACGCACACATACTTGTGGGTAGGGCTTAGACAGCCAAATACACCCAATTCTTACCATTTTGACGAGTCAAAAACAGGGACAGCTCTCCGATGCACCCAACAGCTCCAACACCTGTTCCAGATAACACCCAGCTCACATGGCAGCAGCTCCATCACACTCTCACTCCAAGGAGAAATCAACAGAGCACCAATTAATAGCAATTCCCTCCCAACATAACAGAATAATGGAACACACAAACTAGAGTAAAATCACCGTACTCGACAATGGAGGCCGAGGAGTCACCCAAACAGGAGACTTACCTGGTGGAGAAGACACTGCCAAGTCCGAACCCACACCCGAAAGCTCGGCCTCCAGCAGAGAACACCCGAGAGTTCCCTCCAAAGCTCAGCTCTTTTCTTCTCCTTCCACTACGAGTCTTCTGCTATAGAAATTCACCAGAAAGGAGCTCCATATTCTGTCCTTTCTCTCTGCCTCTCCTGAATTTATACATAGAAAGCAAATTCAAAATGCTTAACAACTCATCCCGCAATACAAGTGATCTATGCTGGTTTTTTTTTCAGATTGCACTCCATCGCCTCTCAACACCCATCTAAACCGCTAGGTAAGAATCACTGGAATGGATCGGATTGGGCTGAACCACGAGCAACCCGGACGAGCCCTGGCCCAGCGAACCGAAGCTTCCTGCTCGTGCCATTTTTCCAACCATCACCGATTGTAACGACCCGGATTTTCTTAAATCAATAAAAATACGTAAAAATTTAAATTTTCTTTTTGACATAAATCAGAGTGCGTAAATCCGAATCGCTACCAACTCTTTCTTAAATCTCGTTGTAAAAATTATTAGATATGCGGAAGCGTAAACATTCTAATGAAAGTCATCTGTTTAAAGTCTTGCGGAAGCGTTGTAAAATAGTCTTTTGTAAATCATAGCGTAAGCGTAAGAAATCTTTCAAAAGAAATTCAAACATTTCGTCTATCAATTAAAACTTGACAATAAAATTTTTTAATCCATAACCTTTTACTTTCCTTTAGTTTCGTTGATTCATAATCGTTTACTTTCTTTTGTCTTTGCCTTGCCAACCCGAATCCCGTGTATGTGAAATCATTCATCCATGCCTCGTTATGCGTTTTTTATTTACTTCTCATCTGTTCGTCATTGTACCTACACCACAAGTAAGGACGTGAGCTTATGCTCAGTAAGGAGATGGGGGAAACTAATTATGCATTTCTCTATTTAGTTCTTATTGGAATGGGGGCCACCCAAACCAACTTGTTTCATTACGTTCATTTTCTTCATTCGTTCTTAACTCGTACATCGAGCTGGAGATTGGAGGTTTTCCTTTGAGATGGCATAGCTGTACGGATTCTAACCTCTTGTGTGCATACTAGTCCCTTTCCCGACTTGGTGAGGATGTATCCTAACAAATAGGCTAGATCCGAACTACCCATCTTTCCCAACTCCCTATTCTTTTCCTTCCGGCGTATCCCGCCTTCTGGGTTCTTTCTCTTTCAAGCGTATCCCACCTTTAGAGTTCTTTCTTTTTCCTCCGGCGTATCCCACCTTTGGCGTTTTCCCTCTTTCTGGCGTATCCACCTTTAGAGTTTATTCCTTCATGACGTATCCCGTCAAGAAGGCTTCTTCGGTGATGAACGTATCCCGCATACCCCGAACATTCTTATTCTTATCATTTTACCTCACTCATGCATATGGGTACCATCCTGAAGGTTACCCCCTACTTGGTTTTTATTATCATGAAACATATACATTATAACATACGAAAATTGAAATACACATTGAAGTAGAAGTACTGTAATTGAAAGTGCACATAATGACAGCAAAGTATATATATATGAGAAGGAAATAACTGCGCATCAGGACAAACAAGTGCAACATTGAATTGAACAACGAAGGTATACGAACACGATAAACATACTAGAAATTCATTGATTCTAACATACATAGGCACGTACTCAGTAATCCTAGAGAATCAATATGCTACTAATTTAACATACTCTTATAGTCATGCTTATCCTAATAAATCAACGTATGTTAGGTGTGTCACTAATTTCTCAGTCATCTTACATGTTTTCTATAGTTATCATCGTTCAGTCTGGGTGATCTTTCTGCTTAGTTATCCTAGGCGGTTCACATGCTTTTATTCTACTTAACAATTCATAACACAATAAGGTACTTGTAAACATACATTTAATTGCATGCTTTCTACTTTTATCATTTAAATGATTTAAACACGTTCTGAACAATCATTACTAACTATACACTCTTAAGCAATTACTTCAATTTCTCATGCTAGTTCGTTCAAGTTACTAATTACCTCTTTGGTGATAAGCGTATCCCGCCTATCCTGAACATTATTTTCTTAGCATTTGATCCCCTTCTAGCGTGTCCCGTCTTCAAGGGTCCGTTACCTCATTTTCAGACTTTATCTTGTATCATCTTTTACTTACTATGCCCCCATGCTTCCATCTCAATCATTATTTTACTATCTAAGCATTTCATAACTTTACAGCGTTCTAACAACAATGAAAATCATTATAGAACAATTCATTCAGCAGGGAAATCTACGATCTAAGCGAAGAAAATAACATAACTATTATGGACATCTAGCAGCAGGAAACTATGCATCCAACGTTCTTCTTTTACGTTCAGTATTCTTTAGACTTTAACATCCATTATTCCTCTTCGTTTACTAAACATTAGTCTAACAAGGCATGTCTACAACCATAAGGAAACACCACAACACTTAACTAAAACTCGCATAATATATCTGGGACATATAACAGAAAATCATTTAGGGAACTACCATCTATCCAACCACTACTTTGTACCATCAGTAATCATTTTAGGACAACTTACTTTCATACCTTTGTTCACTTAGGCATTTTCATCACATAATGTAACTCTTTCAACCACTTTCGTACCTTACATAGTACCTTATCATTTACTAGTTCATTCATTCGTTTGGTTAGGCATTTTCATCACATAATATAACGTAAAACAAAGCTGAACATCACAGGGAGATATCACAGATTCACAACAATTCTCACAGAACATCAACAACTATCAATATCCATGTTAGGAACACCAACTCTAACTCACACACACACACTTTACTTGGGTGTAAGGCACAAGGCCAAGACAACTCATTCCTTACCTTGAAGCTTTAATGTGATCATCGCTTAATCGTTTTCTTTCTTCTTTTTCAAAATATAATAACATTTAATTATTAATCAAATCAATTAATTAATTTATTAATCTCGTCGTCTTTTTCTATCTTAAATCATTATACGTCACTTACTAAAATTTCCTAAACGAAACTGTTTCGTTAATTATAACTTGGCTTATTTAATTAATATCAATTGATAACATCTGGAAACTAAGCTTAACATATTGCGAAAACCAACAAGATTTCATCCATAAATTATTGGCTCATAAATCAAAACTCAATAACAATATTTAAATTGAGTCATAAACTATTTACCTAATTCCCATGATATTTTTATTCCAATTAGTGAACGGAAACCAAAACCAACGGCAGTTAAACTTGTCTAAACATGTACAGCAGTTCATGTAAGAAACTAGTCATCTAACATTTGATCCAACAGATTTCATATATATCAAAGCTGGAATATAACAGATTTATATCCAAATATTGCACTTCTAACATTAATTAATGTCCAACAACTGATAAACAATTTCAACTTCATTCTCTGTAGAATCATTTATAAACCAAGCAAAGAAACATCATTCAATAACAAATTAAACACCCAACAATAGTTTAGCACATTCTCTTTTAGCATTTCTGATAACTATAATGATGAACAGATCCACTTAATACACACTTCGAGTTAACAAATTATCTCATTCCATAAAATCATGTTTCTCAAAACAATGAAGGCAGTAGCTAAACAGACCATCAATGACACCCAACCAGAGAGTTCATAAAATACTTAATTAGATCATCAGAACATTATCCAATAAACTCTTTATCAAACTACCATAACCAGCATCCAGAAGATCCATACACAACAGAGAAATAGAAACAATTTCAACTTCATTCTCTGTAGAATCATTTATAAACCAAGCAAGGAAACATCATTCAATAACAGATTAAACACCCAACAATAGTTTAGCACATTCTCTTTTAGCATTTCTGATAACTATAATGATGAACATATCCACTCAATACACACTTCGAGTTAATAGATTATCTCATTCCATAAAATCATGTTTCTCAAAACAATGAAGGCAGTAGCTAAACAGACCATCAATGACACCCAACCAGAGAGTTCATAAAATACTTAATTAGATCATCAGAGCATTATCCAATAAACTCTTTATCAAACTACCATAACCAACATCCAGAAGATCCATACCCAACAGAGAAATAGATCTTAATAATAACCGATAGTTTATCATATCTAATCAGATCATCCAACAACATATATAACTAAACACTTCTTACTATTACAGGTCATATATTTTAGAATCAAACCAAACAGCAGCTTATAATTCATCCACTAAGCATTTCATATTATAATTTCGAGCAACAAAGTATTGATCCAGAGATACATCCAATGTTCTTAAATCTTTTCTTCATAAAATCAAACATATTCCAGAACTTAAAACCAATCCAACATAATGTTCCAACAAGTTACATAGAATATCCCCTAAGTCATCATCCAAATAATAGAGAATATATCCATAACCAAAATCACAAAACAGAGATACATCCAACATGTTCACAGATTCAGAATCAACGAAACAAAACATTGAAAAAAGCAGAACATCTCAAAGTTAACTACAGCTACCCCCAAAATACTACTCAATATCAAAGTAGGATTTAACATCCAAAATCAGAACCAAATGGTTAATCAGTAGAGGGGAAAGCTCACCAACATCCGAGAGAGGCCATCACCTCTCGGTCATTACCAAGAAACAGGACAACAGAACACTTAGGTCTTCACTTCTTTAGCGCTGGACTCATAGGGAAAAAATGGCAAGAACACCCACTTCTGCCATTTTTAAACATCCCACCATCCACTACCATCTCCTCTCTGCCCATTAAATTCACCCGACAGCATCTCCACCAATCCTTCTGCTTTACAAAGTCATTTGTCCTCTTCTCCAATTCTCCTGACACCTTTTCAATTTTTCAACCAATTTCCAGCAAATTGCCCATTGTGTGAGTGTGTCAACAGAATACAGCTGGAAGGAAGCCAACGTGGAAAATTCACTCAAGGCAGCAAATGCCTCAACCCGAACTGCCAACCTTCAACCGAGCCGAAGTCCCCTGCCGTCGCACCCTCAAACTGTCGTCGGAAACCAGTCAATATACGATCACTAGAAAACAAAGGGGAAGAAAGGAATCGACTAGCTTACCTCAAACCGACGCCGGAATTGCTGTCGGTCCCGTCGCCGGAATCACCCCACCTCCGCGGGAGCCCCAAATCTGAGCCCTAGCTCCGCGCAAACGACGCCAGCCACCGCGTCGCGCACTCGAGCCCTCTCGCCGTCACTGTCTGCCGTTCGTCGTTCATCATTCGTTGTTCGTTGTCGCGAGCTCCGATCACTCATCGCCTCTCTCCCTCTCCTGTTCTCTCTCTTCGATTCTTCTTCCAGCCAGCAAACCAAATTTTCAATTTTTGTCTTTTTGTTTTTATTTTATTTTATTTTATCTTTAATTAATCACACCTTAACATTTTAATCCCAATTATACCATATTCGTTAAATCCTCTTCCAAATATTCTAAATTTCCTTTCCTCTATGTTAATCATTTTTAATCCAATTAAATTTTTCTTTAATAATTTAATTAAATCCTTCATTTAATTAAATATTTTCAATTCTTGATTTATTTCAAATATCGATGGATGATAATTGACGATTACGTCTTGGGTAATACCCGATAAATTTTTCGATTAATTCAAATACCTTTAATTACTTTTCGATTATTCTTATTAAATTTCAATATAAAATTCAGGGTATTACACCGATTGCTCCCAGTCAATGATCGATCGACAGAAAATATAAGAGGAGGAAGAAATCAGTTGAACCGAGCTCGTCACCGCCAGCCGCACACCTGTTGTCCCGCGTCGCGAAGAAGCTCGCCTCGTCGTCACGATCGCCATTCGCCGTTCACCGTTCGCCCTCTCTCACTCGCACTCGAGCGCTCACCTCCGTTCTTGTCTCCTCTCTCACGCAGGTCACCCCATAAAACGAATGGCCATAGGCCATTCTGCTAATTGAAATGCTAGACCGGTTCAACATACCCCATATTTAAACCCCTACCCTTTTTAATTTAATTTATCAAATTAAATCTAATTTATTCCTTTATTTTAATCTTTACTTAATACTAATTAATCCCATTAAATCTTAATTAATTAATATTTATTACATAAATTCTCATAATTTAAATTTAATGAATACGTCCTTCGTAATATCCCGATAATTAAATAATTATTCAACTTTAAAAAATTAGGGTATTATAATTATAAAAGAAACCTTGGGGCATGGTAAGCTGAGAAATAAAATGGGAGAGTAATTGAAGTATGCATGTTAAAGTAAGTTTATTGTAAACACAAGGAAGAGGAAGTGAATTGATTAATGATTATTATGTTTATTCGATCAATAAAATGTAGTCCTAATTGTTGAAGGTTTTTGAAGTTTTAACATTGTTGTTAGGCATTAATGGAGTTCAATGCTCATCATAGTCCATATATATATATATATATATAATGTATACATAGAGAGGTTTATATTTCTAATTACTGGCTTACACCTGATGTCATTAATATTTTATTTTAATTATTATATTGATTAATAAACAATATATTAGTGTTTTATCCTTAGTTAAAATTAGAAAATAAATGGTAAGGCCGGGTTCAAGTGACAAAATCTCCATAGAGGGGACCCCATATGATGAATGATATAATATAGTTTTTTAAAGGTAAAGTATTCATTAAACTTATTTTTAAACAAAATGAACCATAAACTTTTGTCACATGAAAGGAATAATGAATTGATATTTACGGTTAGAAATTCCATTAAAAAAAATATATGCCACGCACATAATGGTCAATGAAATTTAAAATGTCTTAATTGCCCTCGACTCTTTCTCTCTTGGTTCAGTGGAATGGTTTATTAACACATTTCTTATCGTAATTTCAACTCCAAAATACATCAGAATTTCTATGGAAACTATCTCTGGTCACTGACTCTTCAAAAGAATTGAGGGTCCTTCATCCAATGTGTCTTCTTCATTGGAACGAAATGACACGCAGTTGAGGCTTCCTATTCTCAAAAACCATGCTCTTCAATCTTCGCCATGGCTATTTGATTGTAAAGATGATGAGTTAATGGCAATTAAGATATTCTAAATTTGATTGTACTATCATGTATAATAATGCACATCCATTTTTAACCCATTTTATAATATTGGAGTTTAATTTTCTTACGAGTGATTGTAGATATATCTTTTAATTTTATATTTTAATGTTACATCAAAATATTGATAATTAATTAATACAATTAATATATTAGTTTAATTATTTATAATCATCTTAAGATTAAGGAAAATTAACAAAATAACTACTAAACTATAGAATTAATGATAAGTAAACCACTAAACAATTTTTATCAATAAATAAAACCCTTAACTATGGAAAAAGAACAGAGCAAATATCGCAGTTACGTTTTCTGCTGCAGAACGTTGTCTTTCCACAATAGAACATTGTTTTTTCTTTGCAAAACGTTGTATTTCTGTTGTAAAATGTGAGTATTTGAAATAAGACTTAGGAAAACGACTTTCCATAGAGAAAAGACAACGTTTTTCCCAATCAACCTGTGAATTCTTCTAAATAATTTAACGATATCGTTCCTGTACATTGTTCGAGCTTCAATGGCTTAAAAAAAAAACCATGTCTGCATTAGAAGAAACCTATAAACAAGCAAAAACTCTTAAATTGACAGTGAAATAAGTGTTATTCACAATTCCATCAAACTCACTTGGTAGAATCCTGAATTTAGATGAAAATAACGAGGTAAATTCATGTAGTGAGTGATGAGTTAGAAAATATTTTTGAGGAAAAACTTTCAACTCTTTCATTTTCAAAGTAAGTTCATTTTAACAATAATTACATAGTTTGTTGAGTGTTTTATTTATTAGTGAAAATTATTTAGTGGTTAACTTGTGATCAATCCTATAGTTCAGTAGTGGTTTTGTTAATTTCCCTAAGATTAAATTGTACAAATTGAAAATAAATTACCATTTTCTAATTTCAAAGTCGGAAGTGTATTTTATCCTAATAAATATTTGTCTTATAAATTAAATGAAACTTGACCACATTTCGCTCTCTCTCGGTGGCGCGGACTTGGCTCTCTGGCAGTTTAAAGAGGATTGTTCGTCGCTCTCAGTTGCAGGTTCTTCTACTGACGCGCAGGTTTATTTTCTCCTCTCCCTCTCTTTTTCCAGAGATTCAATTTCCTACTCCATTCTCGTCTCCTGTATTTCATTTTTTGGCGGAGAAAAAAGCAAATCGCGTCATCTCGTTTCTTCTGCAATAGTCTGCAGCTATTAACTCTTAGGTATTCTTCATCTCTTTCAAACACGTCATTTTCCTTACCCTGCTCTGGCTGTTTGGTTTCCTAGAAAAAAAAAAGCAACATTTCCTTTATTTTTCTTTTTGCTCTTCACACTTCTCGGATTGCTTTTTTTTCTTTTTCTTTTTTTCTTATCTTGAACGCATTCATGTACGTAAAGTCAAATTCCTCTTCCGATTCCATCTTTACTATATACATCCTAATAACGTAAAAATTCTTTCGTACTGTAACTTTTTGTTGATTCGTACTTGATCTGATTAGTTAGTCTAATTTCTTTTATTCCTTTCTTTTGCTCAGTCTTGTCATTCTTTTCGATGTTTCTTAGTACATTATGCTTCCGACTGGATATAATTTTGGTTTTTTGAAAGTATTTAAATTGCAGATGGCTAATTTGCTATCTACTCGTATTTTGGATTGATCTTGTCCATTCCTCTCAACTACGAATTCTGATTAGTTTGTTGAAAATTTCGATACAAATTTCTTTTTGTTGAAAGTATGTTTAAGAATCTTCATCAAGGAAATGGAAATGTAATTTGATGTTAGTCGAAATGCAATAAGATATTTTTCTTCGGCATACTCAAATTTATTATGATAACATTTGTGAGAGGAGCATTGCATATGACCTCAAAAATATTTGATATATTAATTTTGAGAATTTTATTTTCGAGAGTTTTTATCATAATATTAAACTTGTTTGATATATGAATTGATATTCACATTATTAAAACACATTGATCAATTGTCAGAATGGTTGATTAGAGTAAGTTCAAATATTTGTTAGATTTTAATTATGACTAATGTCAAGCTTACACTCTAATATAGTATTTATGAGTCATTTATTCATTTGTAGAATAATAATTCATAAATAAGAAATAGTACTAAAATTTTATAATCAATCTGTAATCCTTGTTTGCATGTCTCTCTCGATTGTATTTTTAATGCATTGTTATAGCCTCTGTATTTGCACGCAGGTGAAATTGCTTGGTACTATGGATGATGATATATGGAATATAAATCTTATTCCAGGTTCGTGAGTATTAGCATTGTCAATCTACGTTGCTAATCAATTCAGCATATTAACTACTGATCATCCTTGAATTTCCGTATTGTTGATTTCAGATTCCCAGGAAAGAAATGATCATGAGGGAGAATCCAAATGGTATTGTGATTTTTACTCGGGTCATGGACATGGTACTTTTGATTTTCTATTTTTTTAATCCTTTGGTATGTTGAGATTTTGCCCCAAAGTTGATCAATTATTTTTCTTCACATTTTCTCTTAGATGTGATAGAGGAAGAAGCTCTAAATGCTAAATCATGTATACAAGCACTGAAGAAATTGATAACAAAAGCAGAAACTGAAATTGATGAACTTGAAAAGGATCTGGTTTTCTTACAAATTGAGCAAGCCTCGGCCAAACATGCCAAATTTTTAAATGAATGCTGTAATGCATTGAAAAATAAGGTTGATTGCCTTGAAATAGCGTTAAATGGTTTAAGAAATAGCATTAGGACTGTGACTGAAGCTCGGCTTCTATTACATAAAGAACCGGCAAAGAAATTGCAAGTGATACTAAAAACTCTACTGTATCGGGGCTTTCCAGGAAAATATGGTATCTTTTGATTTCTACACCTTTTTTTCTACTAACATTCTTTTGTTCAAAAGAAGAAGAAGAAGAAGAAAACTTCTCATTTAGATTGATAAAGAGTGTCCGAATATTCTTTCCTCGCTAGATTGTAATGAAATTTTGAAGTTTATAGAAATGTGTTAGCATAGTTGATTGATTCCATGCATACAGCAGTTTTGGGAAGTGTCCCCAACTAGTTTTTAACCCCTAAAAAAATGAGACATTATCAAGAGAGAATGCCTCTCCCGGAGTTGTTAACCATTTCTGATTATATGTTTGGTTATGAGTTTCAAGTCTGATCTCTAATCTCTATGACTAATAATGATGAGAAAGGGTCATATAGTTGATTGTTAAATGAGATTATTGCGTAATTTATTGAATGATATCATGGCAAATACACTCTTTTTATTTTTTGCTGTATTATTGTTGTCGTCAGGAGTGCTTAAATGATATGTTTGCTTCTACTATCTACCTGTCTCAGTCTAGTTTACCTGTTAACTAATCTTTTCCATGGGAAAAATAAGCCAAGACAAGCGCTTAACTTTTTTTTTTTATATGAAAATAGAAAAAAGACAGAACAAAACTTGTTGGATTAAGGTTAAGTTTTCAAGACCACCAAAACATGTTTAGATTTTTTTCTAGTATATGCTTACGGTTAGTTGGTTTTTAGATGCTGGAATGATATCTACTTTTACAAATTAATTAGGTGACGAGATTGGAATTACGTGAGATGAGACTGATTAGAGTGACAGTCTGACAGAAAACCTTAACCAAAACAAATCAATTACTATATTGACTGTTACAGAAGGAGACTTGTTGAGTGCAAATAATCAAGAATACAAAGCCTTCACCTTCCATCTTCTTCATTATTCCAGAGCTAAGTCCTGAATTCATGGCAGTTTCTCTATCATCCTCTTGGAGCTGCAACAAGCTCAGGAGAAATTAGATCAAAGTCGGGATTAATAGATATCTCAATCGACTTCCATTTCTTGATCTTTCTTTTTGCTACGGCCCAACCATAGCTTAATGGTCCAATCATGCAACACGGTTGCTACGTACTGTCCGTCTGTACACAAATAAAAACAACCTCTCGGCGTTACTATGATAACTTTAATTGGAGCACATCAGTACTACCATGCCTTCTAAGTGTATTTCATATGTCAATTGCAGGCAACAATAACACTAATCTATAATCCAACGCAGCTCCGAAGATTATCAATGATATGATTCTCTCAACTTAAACAAGTAGGGCGTTTCGAGGGTAAGAGAAAGTAACCTCCTATAACATCCAAAGATTAATCTTACGCACTCACCCTCTCGAATTGTTGTACTAATAATGTAATTAATATATATATATATATATATATATATATATATATATATATAATTTATCTTAATTATTATAATAATTAATAGGGAAAATGACAAAACAACCATTATTCTTTATGATTTTTGACAAACCAACCATCATCTTTTTTTTGCTAACAAATTAACCACTAAACTATAGAAAAATGATGCTGCCTACATCGCTATTACGTTTGTCGTTAAAAATGTCGCGCCGCGGCGGTTAGCATACAAACTGTCGCAGCTCCATAGTTTAAAAAAAATCATACCACAATTTGGATGGCCCGCCGCGGTGTCATACTAAACCACGCCAATGTGCCAATAAATCAATGTTGTGTCAAAGGACACCACAACGGCCCATAAAAAATTTTGTGTGGTTTTTTTAAAACTATGGAGCCGCGGCGGTTCGCTACAATTTACCTATAAACCGTTGCGATGTCATATGACACAGTAGCAGTTTATCCTCACACTACAGCAGTTTCTTATGAAGCCATCGCAGTTCAAGTGCCTCCTTCGCCTTGTACAAATACATGGTAAACTCTTCGCGATTTTCTCAGACATTTTCTCAGCGATTAGTGAACCCTAGAGAATTCTGAGAGCTGAAGTGAACTGCATTTTGGCGAAGTTGAAGAATTTGTTGAAAAGCAAATAGTGTCTTGGAGTGTTGAGGAATCTGTTATTAACCGTCAAGTTGACGTGGGGCCCACGGCCACATTTTTTGCCAATGAGAATGAGACACGTGGAATTAGAGACAAAGCTGCAATAGTATTACATTCCGTCTCATCAAATCTACACGAGGAGGAGCTTCGTTTATTATGTGAATCTAGTAGTGACGAAGACATGGCCGAGAGTAGGCCTAAACGCCCAACACAAGCACAATACACCTTCGCTGGTATGGGGTTTGACAAGAAGTATAGTTCACTGAATAAAATTACAGAAGAAATTGTCGATCATGCGTTGAAGAATGGGTACGGGATAAAATTCACCCATAATGATGCACATCGGTTGAGGGCTGCTTGCCAGGAAGGATGTATGTGGCGGCTGCACGCCTAAAAAATACAAGGTAAAATGACGTTTCAAATAAAGTTGTAACGACCCAGTTTTTCTTAATCTCTTAAAATGTGTGAAAATTTGAAATTTCTTTTTAAAACAAAACGTATCAGAGTGTGGCTAACTTTTTCTTTAAACTCGTTATGAAAACCAATTGATAAAATGTGCGGAAGCGTTATAAAATAAATCCTTGTAAAACGTGGCGGAAGCGTAAATGAATCATTTAAAGAAGAAACTAAACAATGGAATACAATATAATAAAACTTATGTGATTACAACCGTTTCTCATTTTACTCTTTAGCCTGGCCAGCCCCGATCTCGTCCGTGCGAATCCTTCACCTCTGCTTTATTATTTTTTCGTTGTTCTCCTATATAAGCCTATTATTATTTGTTCGTCGTTCGAACGTACACCACAAGTAAGGACGTGAGCTTACACCCAGTAAAGAAATGGGGAAAAACAATCATACATGTCTCTCTTTAATCCTTCTTGGAATAGGGCCACCCAAACCAATTCTTTCATTATATTCATTGGTTCTTTGGTTCCTTACTCGTACTTCGAGCTGGAGATTGGAGGTTGTCTTTTGAGATGGCCTAGTTTGATCGGCTTCTAACCTCCTGTGTGCATGTTTGTCCCTTTCCCGACTAGGTAAGGGTGTATCCTAGCTACCAAGCTAGATCCGAACTACCCATCTACCCCAACTCTCCCTATTCTTTCCCTTTCCGTCGTATCCCACCTTCAAGGTTTCTTCCCTTCCGGCGTATCCCTCCTTTAGGGTTTCTTCGGTGATAGGCGTATCCCACCCATCCCAAACATTCTTTTTTTTAGTGTTTTCCCTCACTCATGCATGTATAGGTACCCCTACCAAGGTGGGACCCCCTACTAGGTTTCTAACGTGAATGCAGCATAACACTTTCAAGTTACATAACGCATACATGGAAAATAGAACAGCGTACGATAATTGAAATATAACGATATGAAGTAATGAAACATGCTTCTTAAAGAGGACATAAACAGCAATAAAATCTCAAGAAAGAACAGCGAGACATGCAATTTTAACGACTATATACAACAACTACGTATGGAAAGGACTGGACAACGAACACATGCTTTTCAACTACTGAAGTAGAGCAATGTATATAGAAGAATGGAACAGCGATCACATGCTTCTTAACGACTAAAATACTGCAACGGATAAAGGAAAACATGCTTCTTAAAGAGGACATAAACAGCAGTAAAATCTCAAGAAAGAACAGCGAGACATGCAATTTTAATGACTATATACAGTAGTTACGTATGGAAAGGACTGGACAATGAGCACATGCTTTTCAACGACTGAAGTACAGCAACGTATATAGAAGAATGGAACAGCGATCACATGCTTCTTAACGACTAAAATACTGCAGCGTATAAAGGAAAACAGAACAGCGAACATACATTTTGTCGATCATGTACAGCAAAGAATATTAGACAACGAGGCATACTTCTTAAACGAAAATAAGCATTTGTAAAGCATTGAGAACTAGAACAAGGTGGCATGCTTTTAAACAGTGAACATGGCAGTAGAACGAACAACTAATCATGTTCTTAAGCAACAAATAATGCAGTAGAGAATGATTACTAATCATGCGTTCAATCGACTGTTAAAACACTGGTGCTATAATGAATTGAACGAACAGGTAAACATGCTTCTAATCAAAGGTAAACAACAACATTTTTAATGACGAAGTGGAATAATGGACATGCTTCTAAATTGGTAATACACCAACGAGAAATATCGAAACTAAGTAGCGAAATATGCTTTTTATCGACTAAAACAAAACAGCAGAAATGGATACTAATCATGCTTTTGTCTAGCTAATACAGCAGAATTCCATAATGAGTAAAAGAATGAATTATGCACACGAGTTATGCTTCTTAACTATAAGTAAATAGCAGTAACAATGACGAAACAACGTATGGAAATCATGCTTTTTAATCTATAACATATAGTCGTGAAAACAGATCGAATAAAGGTAGTAAAATGAGCTTTATGGTGATAGTATTCAGCAGCAAAACCATCGAAAACAGGAGACGAAACGTGTCTCTTAACAACCACAAGCAGCTATCAATTACGAATAGCTAGAACATGATTCTAAACGACAAAGATAACAACAAGAAAACAAAACAGTTATGGTCATGCTTTTCGAATGTCTACAATATCAATGAACATTATATTAAATTAAACGGTGAACATATAACGAATAATCCATACATGTAAGCTATAGCAATGAAATCACCATTAGTACCAACCATAGACCTATTAGTCATTCATTCATACTACTCATCCATTTTAAACATCCTTTCTTTGATCCCTTCAAGCTTAACTAACACTTTCACATGGGTATAAGCATTTAACACAAATAAAACACAACATCTATCAGAACATCTAAAGGGAAACGAGAGAGTTAAGGCAACTAATAATAATGTGCAACAACAACTACATAGCAAAACTTAATAGCAATCACAAAACTATAGAATTTCTACAGCAAGGCAACCACTCACACACACATTTATTTGGATGTAGGGCCTCCAAATGGCCACCGACTACCCATTCCTTACCCTTATAGACAAATCTTCACACGGACAACAGCTTCCCCGCTTCCTCCACACTCCAAGCAGAACTTCTCCAGGAAGAACCATGAAGAAGAAGGTGAAGGAGAGCTAAATAAGGAGGAGGCAGAATTACCTGGAGACCACCCGTACGTTTTGCAGGGGAAGCAGCAGACAAATCTCTATTGGTAAGCCATAGACGTGTGATTTTGTGTCGAGAAGCCATGTTTTCATTGGTTGGCGTCGCTTTCATCTGATTTTAAAATCAATTATGTCGCTACTCTGTGAGGATTCGGACGAGAGGGTGTGTCCCAAATCTGCCCGTACCTTCCCAATTCAGAATTCGGACGTGAAATGGCGTCTAAGATATCGTCCGAATTCGTCCAGAATTTGGACAGATTCATACTCACAACGTCTGCCTGTGTCCGCATCGTCCGGGATCGTCCGAAATCGTCCAGAATCAAGACATATTCAAACTGACAACGTCTGCCGGTGCCCGCTGTCGTCAAAAATCGTTTGAAATCGTCTGAATTCTCATGAGTTGTTCCATTCATTTTTCAGACAATACATCTCGTCCGTTGGGTCATTCGCATACGTCCGAATAGACCAAAATTCTATTTCCTTCACATTTTCTCTCTTAACTCTCATCCCATAATATTTTTCCCATAAATACATGTCATAAACTAATACATATAGATATGCAACGTAATGCCTTACATACCCCATCCTTTAATTACATCGCGTACATGGGGAAAATGTAACGAAAATACCCTTAGACTTAACACTCTAGAACGTCCTTGGTAGTACCCCGATAATTACTCAACTTAAAAAGTCAGGGTGGTACAAAAATACTACAACGACGTTCACACTTGCTCAAGAAATATGGAAATTCGTCATGCCTCTGCCAAATGGGTGGCAGTGCATTACTTGGACAGATTTAAAAGTTAGGCCGACTGGGACCTTTCTTCCATAATTGAGACAGTTAGGAAAGATTTTAACGTCAACATCATACCCAGCCTTGCTAGAAGGGCAAGAAATGCGGCTAAAAAAATTAATGAAGGGGATGGCAATGAGCAATATAAGCTCATATGGTCCTATGCCGAGGAGATTCGGAGGTCTAATCCCGGAAGCTCGCTGCATATTGACATAGAGATGAGTGCATTTAAAATGATGTACATGTGTTTGGATGCATACAAGATGGCCCTGATGAATTGTGGTAGACTGGTTATTTGTTTGGATGGTTGCCACTTGAAGGGAGCGACTCTGGGTGAGTTGCTCATTGCTGTCACCTTCAACGGGAACGATGGAATGTATCTGATTGTTGTAGCAGTGGTTGAAGCAGAAATTAGGGCTTCTTGGAGCTAGTTTCTGGAATTGTTGCTCGACGATCTAAACACCCCGAGCGGCAATGGGTTAAAAAATTATATCTAACCGACAAAAGGTGCGGTTGATTGCTTTTGCCTTCTATGTTTATGTTATGCGTTGTGTACCAATATTTGACTCATACTATGAATCTTTGTAGGGGCTAGTGCTAGCTGTCAGAGAGGTAGCAGGGCAAGTGGACTATCGGTTTTGCATCAGATACCTGTTTGAAAATTTTCAAAAACAAGTTAAAGACAGATTGTTCAAGGATGCAATATGGGTTGCATCTAGAGCGACAACAGAGAGGCACTTTGAGAGAGAGAGATGGAAAAGTTATTTTTGCTTGACCCGGCAGTCCACAACTATCTACGAGGAACGGATATAAGATGTTAGGCCAAACATGCCTTCTGTTCCAACACCAAATGCGAAATAAGTCTCAATAACCTCAGCGAGTCCTTTATCGCCTGCATCTTACGAGCCCGGGACAAACCGATTCTAAGTATGTTCGACATCATATGAAAGGGCATCATAGGTAGGATCGTGAAAAAAAAAATGAAAAGATAGCTCGCTCGACGGACCTTTTGTGCCAACAGATCAGCAATCAGCTCACCAAACTACAACTTGCCCGTCGAAATTAGAGCCCCATTGTTTAGGAGCTGCTTAGTTTGAGGTCAGCAATGGTAACAAACAATACTTTGATGATTTGGACGGCGTACTTGTAGCTGTTACCTGTGGGAGTTGACCGGCATCCCGTATGTCCATGCAGTCTCATGCATTCACTTCATGAGGAGCTCTCCTAAGAAATTTGTGCACGCGTGCTATCATCGGGAAACATACATGGCTATGTACTCCTATTTTGTCCGCCCCCTCAATGGACAAATCATGTGACCTCTTGTGACACATCTTGATCCAATTATCTCATCGCCATTTAAAAGGCTTCTAAGAAGGCCACAAAAACGTAGAATACGGGATGTGGACGAGGCCCCAAGCCAGACAATGCTGCCCAGAATACATATGAATATGACATGTTGCCAGTGTGGGGGTGTGGGGCACAATTCCTGCACCTGCGAAGGTGGAGGCGAGTCTAGTCCATGTGGTGGTAACGGGGAAAGAGACAGAGTCAGAGGCAGAGCTAGAGGCAGAGGTAGAGGTGGCAGAGGAAATTTGAAGGGCACATTTATGGGTTTTAGAGTCCCCGAGACAGTGCCTAACATAGTCCCCTAGACAGTTGCCTAGATAATTTCTGACATAGTTCCTAAGACGCAGGTGCGTCCATAATCACGTTTATGTTTTCAAGTGTTATTTGAACTATGCTAATTTCATTTCCAATGTGTTGTACAGGAGTATGATGCGCAAGGCCACAAACACAAACATACACAAATGTGGACCTTAACCTTCCTTGATTACAAAAGACAAAGCGATATATTAGAGCTATTGTAGAACCTCTACTAAACTATTGTACATGATGTATGTCTGGTTTCAATTCATAGTTAACAGTCACTTTGGTTTGCAGTTGTAAAGCACATTATTGTTGTAATTGAATTGATATATTGGTTTGATAAATGTGGTTGTTAATGATGAATGGACATTGATGAATGTCAAATTGCCAACTTTGCCTCATGACAAAATTAGAAAATTTTGCAAAAGTTTCTCTTCTTTTTAGTTTATCCCCCCTGCAACATTATCAAAATAGATGTTCTTCCAAACAAATATATTTTCCAACAGATGTCATCCAACAAAAAAAAAACACAAACATGGACAGAGTCAATGAATTCTTTAGTCCATACACATCCCAACTACCCTAAGACAGCTGCTTGCCACGTTTCTTCCGCAAATCCGTGATCAAAAAAGACAAATACAGGTCCAGTAGTGCGTTGGATGCTTTCACGTACAACGGACCCTTCGGAGGTTCATCATCGTGCACATGGAAGTCTGCCTGCCTTGTTCTTGCAAGCTTGGATCACCTCCAACCCCTGACTCTTACACCGAAAGATGGCATGCGGGCTGAAATACAAATGGATAAATTAGCACATAAGCATAAAGCAATATGAATGAACACAAGGAAAGAGATATACCACTTTTTTGTCTATTGGCGATATGACGATCGCAATTGCTTCCTCCAGCTACACCTGATGAGGGAAATGAGTGTGTAGGTCTAAGGACGACGTAAAACTCTCTTGCCTTGGGTGTGTTTGAAATGCAAAAGAAGCACGCATTAAAACAGTTGAAACATGAACGACAACCCGGAATCATGAGAAGTTTACTTACGTGAATCCACCCTAGTGTAAGGAGCGTTTTGTCCATTTGAACTTTCCAATATTCTTCTTCATTCAAGGCATAAC
This sequence comes from Begonia loranthoides, assembly GCA_022433065.1. Lineage (NCBI taxonomy): Eukaryota > Viridiplantae > Streptophyta > Magnoliopsida > Cucurbitales > Begoniaceae > Begonia > Begonia loranthoides. Next base: position 49,127,215 of record CM039468.1, on the reverse strand, counting down.
ACTGATACAAAGAACACAACGCACAGATGAGTACTACTATAACACATTCTGAACTACTTAATGTAACATAACGTACTTCTCACCGTATTTGCTGTCCTTTTTTGCTGCAGGAAGATGATGTCAGTGATGCAGCATTCATCATCAACTAGCTTTCCCAAGCGAATTGCATACGTCTCCACGTTCTTCCGAGTATTTGCATAAACATACATCTTAAAAATATTCATCAGATCACCCAGCTGAAAAAAACATTGACAAGAGACTATCAAACTAATAAGACATGAATAAGTGCAGACACACGTAAATAACCAAATCAAATATGTACCACGCGCACAAGTTTTAGTGGCGGAGGCTGCGATCCACCCAACACCATGGTGATGCCTCTTGGTGCAATGGAGCTGCAAATTTCAGACACGTTATTATGTCGCACACAAATAAAGTAAAGACTAGACTTTGCGTACAAAGTAAATAACTTACAAGCAGTCTGTGTCTTCCGTTGCTGAAGAGGACGACAGAGAAGCTGTTGTAGGGGCTGCTCCTTGCTCTATTTGCTGAAATGCTGCCAACATCTCATGATGGCTCCTCTGCTCACTCTTTCATTTTTTGCATTTGGAGCAGCCCCATTTGAAGGTGCTCCTCCATCATGTCTATTCTGTTTAGCGCCCTTTCATTGAGCTCCTCCATCTTGCACATCCAATCGGACAGCTACTCAGGCATTGAAGTGAAATGAGATGTCTGAGTAGGGGGCGATGCTGGAGGTTGTTCCTCTGAGGGGGTTGAAGGCTGAGCCACTGGACCTCGCTTCTTTGGTTCTTGCATACTCATTCCCCTCCAACATTGTTGAGGCTCATTCTGCTTATATATTCCCTTTATTGTAGATGTCTGTGGTTGTCTCTTCTATTATCGACTCATCCTCCAAGATGGGTACCCCAGACTGCTTAACAATCCTCTAGATGAGCCAGTTGAATGGCAGATTCTTTGCTGGGTTGTTGAGCACCTCGTGCATGTGCCTCAAAATGAAATATCTGATGTCCACCTTTTTCCTGGTGAGCACCTTCTCGAGCAAATAGAGATCCATGCAGCTAACATGGTCTCGATGTCCATCTGAAGGCAAAATAGTGTATGTCGTGATGAGGTGGATGACTCGGGCTATGGCATTCAGTTCCCTGTCCATTGTCTTCTTGTACGCATCAATCTCGGGATCCTAGTGTAACAATTTAAGCACTGCCAACCCACTCCTTGCTTGACAAAAGGTGGCTCTCGAGACACGTGGTAATACTGATTGCTTGGCCCCTCCATCACAAATCCAAGCATCACGTTTAGATCGTTGGGAGTCAGCCTCAACTCCCATCCAAAAATATAAGTACAAACCTCTAATGGCTGCGTGGACACTTTCAAATTCGCATAAAACAACCTCACAATCCACTCACAATAACTCTGGTTGTCGGTGAGTTTGCGATGGACCACCTTTCACTTGGTCATCATTTTCTTTGCACTAATTCCATTAGTCTCACTTACAGTGGAACGAAGGTCTGAGAGTTTGAGAGTTCTATAGTTTGCCTAGAGTTGTTCACAGTGAAGACGCCCAGAGCCCACGATCGAGTCTTATGTAGTTCAACAGAGGATCAACAAACGAGGAAGCTAAATTGCGACAGCTTCATACGAAACCGCCGCGGTGTGAGGATAAACTGTAGGGGTTTGGTAAGACACCGCAGCGGGGCATCAAAAATGTCATGTAGTTTTTTTTTAAACTATGAAGTCACGGCGGTTTGTTCATGAACCGCCGCAGTGCGACATTATCGTTTTCTACGGCAGTTTGTTCATGAACAACCACTGCATGACATTATCGCTTTTAACAAAAAACGTGACAGCGATGCTAGCGGCATTAATTTTCTATAGTTTAGTGGTTAATTTGTTAATAAAAAAAAAGAGGAAGATGGTTAATTGGTTAAAAACAGCAAGGGATGATAGTTGTTTTGTCATTTTCCTTAATTAATAACTAATGTGTACGGGGCCATCAGATCATGGTCTAAAATTAACATGCAAAATTAATTTGAATCTCCATAGAGTGGAACTCGTATCATATTATACTGTTTCTGTAAATTATATGAAAGTTGACCACATTTCTCTCTCTCTCTCTCTCTCCCTCCTTCGAGGGTGGGACCCAGTTTGGTTCAAACTGAGTAACCGAACCGACCAGTTTTGGTCAGTTCAGTTCGGTTTTAATAAAAAAAAAAAGGTTCACCAAACCAAACCGAACCGAAGATTTTGGTACGGTTCTCAGTTCAGGAGAGTGGAGAAGTGTCAAACCCGAACAGAACCGGTTACCCAAACTCCTCTGCAGTCTTGTCTTGTCTACTTCCTTCGGCTTTCGAGCGTGGTGAGTGAACCTTAACAGACTCCATAAAAGAGAACCTGAACTTCGAGACTTGCGCGCCGCGACCTACCGTCCCCGTTGAAAACCCGTCCCTCCCTTCACTTCTCTGTCGAGCGTCGAGTGTCGAGTGTCGACTCTCAGTTTCTCGCAGCTCTCTCTATTCTCCATCATTGACCCTATTCAGTGCTTCCAGGTTCGACAATCTTCCTTAGATAAATTTTAACATTTTGTTTGGTCCAAAGTTTTCCAATTTTGATGATCTATGCCTCATTGCTCCTTCCTCTGCTGTTTGAGATTAAGAAATATAACTTTTTTAAAAAAAAAAAATAGTAATTTTTTTTTCTATCAAAGATCATAATTGAAGTTTCATGTTCATGCCTTGTAATCGATGGGTGTGGGTAACATTAATTACTCTTACTAGGTTGCTTTTCCTATATGCTAATGATTTACACACCTTGTAATTTCCAGCACCAATCTAACCTCAACTTTTCTTGGTTTTGCCAGCTAATGCAAAGGAGTAATAGTAATTGCTAGAGCAGGTAACTAATAATATGATATGCTACACAGATGGAAACAATGAATTATAATTGATGCACAAAATTTTAACTACTTCCAAAGTTCCACAATCTAACCCGCCACATTGAGAACTATATGAAGAGAGCTAGAACAACTATTGCTAAGGGGAGGTGCTGACATCTTGAAACAACACATTAACTGTAAATCAATTTCAAGAATTTGTACGTTGAATTGGATAAATTTGTACGTTGTTGTTACGATTGTCTGCTGTGAATTGGATTACGATTGTCTGCTTTGTTTCATAAATGTTGAATTACTGTGTTGTTAAGTTTGTATCTTAAATCTGTTAGATTATTGGATAAATGTTGAATTATTGGATGAATATGTACTTGATTTGAATTTCAAATTTTGAACTAATATGTTGTAACAATTATGCAAGTTTTGTTTGGTGTTGATTGAAAATTTTTGCGTTGTTTGTAATGGTTAAATTTTATATTTGTTCATTTTAGGATGGAAAATGAGATAAATAATAGCAGGAAAAAAAATAGAACATGTGAAGCATAGAATTACTTCACTAAAGTAGAACTAATAGACTTGGATAACCTTCGAGCAACTTGCAATTACTGTGAAAATTCGTATGCATGTCATCCAGTAAAAAATTGGACTTCAAATTTGAACAAGCATGTTAGTAATTGTAAAAAATTGTTGGCTAGTTTAGACGAAACACATAAGACAATATTATTTTGTAAAAAAAGAGGTGGTAGGATTAAGTAAAGTTGGTTCTTTGACAGTAAAATCATTTAGCGCAGAAAGATGTCGGGATACATTGGCTAGAATGATTGTGATTGATGAGTTACCTTTCAATATTGTTGATGGAAAATATTTTATAGAATACTCAAATGAGTTCGAGCCAAAATTTAGTATTCCTTGTCACAAAACTGTATCGAAATATATTTTCAAGCTTTATGTACAAGAAAAGAGTAATCTGAAGGTTTTTTTTTCTCAATTGCCTAGAAGAATATGTTTGACAACTGACACATGGACTTTTATACAAAATATAAATTATATGGTTGTTACTGCTCATTTCATTGATTCAAATTGGTCTTTGAAAAAAAAATTATCAATTTTTGTGTTATATCTAATCATAAAGGAGAAACCATTGCTATGATTATGGAAAAATGTTTATTGGATTGAGGGATAGAGAGAGTTTTGACTGTCACCGTGGACAATGTTTCTGCCAATGAAGTTGCTTTGAACAATTTGGTTAAAACAATTAAAAACTGGAATGGTTTGGTAATTGATGGAGAGTTTATACATGTAAGATGTTTTGCCCATATTGTAAATTTGATTGTTTGCAATGACCTAAAAGAGCATAATGATTCCATTATGAAGATCCGTAAAGGTGTTAAATATGTTAGGTTTTATCCTTCCATAATGCAAATGTTTAAAGCATTTGTGGACAGTGCAAAGATTACATGTAAAAGTAACGTGTGTCTTGATGTTCTAACTCGATGGAACTCAACATACTTAAAGTGGGATATTGCTGAAAAATTTGAAAAAGCGTTTACAAAGTTGAAAGAATATGATACTCAATATGTTTATGAATTTTTTCAAGATGATAACGTAAAAGATCCTCCGGCTGATGAAGATTGGCGTGCCGCTCACCAATTCATAGTATTCTTGAAAGTATTTTATGATGTGACCTTAAAAGTTTCATCAACTTTACGTATTATTGCCAATGTATTTTTCTCAGAAATATGTAAACTTCATAGAGTCATCAAAAAATTTGCTTCAAGTGATAACTCATCCCTAAGAAACATGGCATTTAATATACAAATTAAGTACAAAAAATATTGGGGAGATTACAGTAGAGTCAATCACTTTATGTATGTTGTTGTTGTTCTTGATCCACGATATAAGTTGAAGTTCGTAAAACATTGTCTATTGAAATTGCATGGATTGGAGAAGACAAATGAGTTAATAATGGAACTAGAACATACAATTAGAAGATTGTATTGTGAGTACAAAATGAATTCACCAACAAACAACATGGAAGAAGTTTCTACTTCTAGGCCCGTGGTTGACATCACTCATGACAATTTAGATAATGACGAATTTGAGACGACATTTCATGTAGAATGTAATGATGAAGATCAGTTTGCCAATGAAAATGAAGTTGAAAATTATTTGTCTGCAAAACTTGAGAGTTTTTCATCTGAAATGGATATATTGAGTTGGTGAAGAATGCACACTACGGAGTATCCAACCTTGAGTAAAATAGCAAGAGATGTGTTTGCTATTCCCATTTCAACAGTTGCTTCAGAATCGGCATTCAGCTGTGGTGGTCGAGTGTTAGATTCGTTTCGAAGTTTCTTAGCTCCAAAAACGGTAGAAAGTATAATTTGTCTTCAAAGTTGGATTCGCGATTGTAATAGACCTTCAGATAATATTTACGAATCATTGAAAGAAGTCACGCAGTTTTAAAAATGTATGATTACATATATTTAGATCTATTCAATATTAGTGTTTTTAAATGTTATTCAGTTATTCTAATTACATACTAACTTAATTACTTTTTTTGTGTAGATTTGGATGATTTTATAACAGTAGCAAACGAAGATTGATATTCTCTCAGGTGATATTGTTTCTTTTGATTTGATTTTTGTAGTTGAATTATTCATTTTATTTATCATTGTTAGTATTTTATAGAAATAATTGTTTTATTATTGTTAGTATTTTTGCATAATGCAGGAACACAATGTGATGACATCAACGAATAGAGGATTTGAATTCAACACCTACCCATTCGCGTTCTAAGGCAAAATGTTCGGTGTTTTGTTTTTTACTTCGTAGTTTTTTACAGTTATGCATGTTATTAAATATTTTGCATTACAGGTTATGAATGTTATTGAATATTACAGGTTATGCATGTTATTGAATACAGGTTCTAGATTATTACTTTGACAGATTATTACTTTGTAGTTTTATTTTTTCATTGATTATTACTTTAAATGTTTACGTAAATAATCTGTTGAGTGTTGAAGTCTTTAAATGTTGAAGTAAATAATCTCTTGCCGTTTGAATGAGTCTTTTCTATCTTCAAACCCAGTTTTACGTAACTCAATTGATTTTGTGCTGTATATATCTCTGACTGTAATAATCTTATTCTCTCTTTTGTGTACAATTTGTAAATCACATCATTGGTGTGACTGAGATCACACGTCTTCAAATGATTCATCAAAACATTCTTGTGGATATGAGTGGAAGTTATCTTCTTCTTTTGGACGATCTGGAATGTGAACCCGCTCCTTAGGATTTCCAATTTGATCGACATGAGCTTCCTTAACTATGGCATTGAAATCATCCCAAACTAATGACCCAATTAGATACTCATCAACTAAACCCACCAGATGCTTTCTGTCCGATAGAATTGTCTTTTTGAAACCCAAGATTCTGAAGAAGCACATATCTTACATAAAAATAAAAAAAATAAAAAAAAAAGAAAATATAATAGCAAAATCAAAATGAATAAATAATCATTTTAGGTTTTATTTTGTTGCCTGGTGATGTTGTACTATTGAAATTTCTGTTAGCCATCGTGTTGTAGAATTACTCGTTTTCTAAAGAAAAATGAATTGATTCCGATTGCAAATTTGTTTGTAATATCGGGATATTATGGAAAAATGATATAAAATCGAGGACTTTAGCCATGTTTCCTTCATAAGTAGGAATGAAGATGTCAGTTTCCAAAGAGACAAGATAATACAAAGCAGCCATCTGGGATGAGTGGTTTTGAAAAACACTTCATATTTGAAGGTTTTAGAAAGACATTGAAGGTATGGAAAGCTGATGCTTCTTTCTCTCACTGATCAAATTCCAAAATTGACATATGTCAAATTTGCCATCCTCTTATCTCCACTGTAGATATTTTCTTTCAAAACCCACTCAAAAATTGAGTAAAAATTAAAAAAATCAAACCGAATATTAAAAATTAAAGGCATGAAATAATCGAACCAATTAGAACTAAATTGAATCAAGTAAAACTGAACTCTTTTCAGTTCAATTTTGATTATAATTTGATAAAAAATCAAACCGAACCGAATCTAACCAACTCTTTCCTCCCTCCCGCGCTCGGGGAAGCGAACTTGGCTTTGCCTGTTTAAAAAGGATAGTTCACCGCTTTAGTTTTAAGCTTTTGTACTGTCCCTCGGGTGTATGTATTCCTCTCTCTCTCTCTCTCTATCTCTCTCTCTATCTCTCTCCCTCCATTCTCATCTCATGTATTTCATTTTTGGGTGCAGAGAAAAGCCTAATCGCAATCTCTCTTTTCTTCTACAATAGTCTGCCGCCATTGACTCCTAGGTATTCTTCATCTCTTTCTAACACTTCGTTTTCCTTTGCCTACTCTGTCTGTTTGCTTTCCGGGAAAAAGAAAGCTACATTTTCTTGTTTTTTTCTTTTTGCTCTTCACACTTTCTCGGATTGTTATTTTTTCTTTATTTCCTATCTTGAGCGTATTCCCGTACGTAATAGCAAATATATCTTCCGATTATATCTTTATTTAATGAAATCCTAATAACGAAAAGATTCTCTTACGTTGAATTGAACCAACATAATTTGGTCCTTCCAGTTTTTTGGTAACTTTTTGTTGGTTCGTGCTTGATCTGATTAGTCAGCCTAATTTCTTGTATTCCTTTCTTTTGCTCAGTCTTGTGAATCTTTTCGATGTACATTATGCTTGCAACTGGATACAATTTTGCTATGTAGTTGTATTTTGTAGTGATCTTTTCCATTCCTCTCAATTCGGATTCTGATTAATTCGCTGAAAATTTCGCTACCAATTTCTTTTTGCTGAAAGTTTGTTTAAGAATCTGCATCGAGGAATTGGAAATGTAATTTGATTTTCTTTTGTGATGTGATAAGTTTTTTTTTCCTTCAGTATACTCGACTTTATTATGATAACATTTGTGAGAAGGGTAATGCATATTGATCAAGAATAAGTTTTAAATATTTGTTAGATGTTAATTATGAGAAATGCTAAGGTTACACTTAAACATAGTGTTATGAGTCATTTATTCATTAGTAGAATAACAATTTATAAATTGTAAATAGTACTAAAATTTTATGATCAAGCTGTAATCTTTGTGTGCTTATATCTCTCTTGATTCTTGTATCTTTTCTGCATTGTTATAGCCTCTGCATTTGCACGCAAGGCAAATCGCTTGTTACCATGGATGATGATACAAGGAATATGAATCTTAATCAAGGTTAGTCAGTATTTTACTTTTCAGTATTGTCAATCTACGTTGCTAATCAAATCCACATATTCACTACTCGTCTAGTTGATTTCAGATGCCCAGGAAAGAGATGATAATGAGGGGGAACGTGGACATGGTACTTTTGATTCTCTTTTTTTTTTTATGCTTTGGTATGCTGAGATCTTGCCCCAGAGTTGATCAATTATATTTCTTCATGTTTTCTGGTAGATGTGCCAGAGGAAGAAGCTCTAGATGCAAAATCCAGTATACAAGCAGTGAAGAAATTGATAACAAAAGCAGATACTGAAATTGATGACCTTGAAAAAGATCTGGTTTTCTTACAAATTGAGCTAGCCTCTGCCGGCCGAGAGCACTGGTTACATGAATTCTATAGTGCATTGAGAGATCACATTGATTGGCTAGAAATAGCGTTAAATGCTTTAAGAAATAACATTATGACTCGGAATGAAGCTCAGCGACGATTGTATAGAGAACCGGCAAAGAAACTGCAGGTGATGCTTAAAGCTCTAATGGCACGGTACTTTCCATGAAAATTTGATGTGGTTTGATTTCTAGACCTTTTATTTAATTTGAACATTCTTTTGTATATACAAATAAAAAAGGCAGAAAATGTCACTTTTTAGACTGAAAAAGTGTCCAAAAATTCTTTCTTCACTAGATTGTGCTGAATTTTTGAAGCTTGTAGAAATGCGGTAGCATAGCAGATTGATTCCATAGTTGAGCAGTTTTTGGAAAATGTCCCCAACTAGTTTCGAACGCCTCGAAAAATGAGATATTATGGAGAGAGAATGCCTCTCAGTGATCTTCCTTAAATGAACTTGGCTTTTTTTTTACCATTTTTTCTAGAACTAGGGCATGTGTCGCTTTCGGGAGATCGATTACATATGCTCCACTGCATTCCCCTTATTTTGCTTCAAGTTAGATGAAAGGTTGGTGTTTGCTTGGAAATTATGGTGAAAATTTTGGAAAGTCAGGACACTTTTTTGAATGCTTTCCAATCCAACTTTAAATACGTTTGCTTGTACTTCATTGCAAAAACGAGTTTCTGAGAATAGGTGGGGAAGATAATTTAGTAATAATCAAAATACATGCCGTAGGGCGTAGATGACCATGCATTTGGTGAGAAATTAACTTAATTAATGAGTTTCAAATCTGATCTCTATGCCTAAAACTGATCGAAGAAAAGTCTGAGGACGATAATTACTCAATTTAAAAACAAGGAACTTAAAAAAACTATAACTTATTTTGTTAGATCAATTAAGCTCATTTTAATTAAAAAAAAAAAAAAAGAAAAATTAACAAATCAACCATTGTAATATGGAGTCAATGAAAAATTAACCACTGAACAATTTTTGCTAATAATTAAACAGTAAACTATAAGAAATATACAAAGTAAACATCTCTGTTATGCTGAACGTGCGAAGAAAATATCTTCAACATAAAACTGAACCTGTGAAGAAATATCTTCAAATACATCTTTGAAATTCTAATTCTACTTTAGTTTTATGCTAAAATCGGAATAATTGAAACAATCTTACAGCGAAAACAATTCCGAGAAGCTCCAGCATGGTCTTTTTATTATCAAAAATAATTATCATGTTTTCAGTTTTCCGAACTTCTTCTTGCTCACCCCTCTTGATTTCACTGTATAGTTCTCATCGCTATCTTCTCTTTTCTCTTCCTGATCCGTCGTCGTCATTCAGTTTCTCCAATAGTTCACTTTTCGCAAAGGAAAGTAATCTTTCTACCGCGAAAAGTCATCTTTCCGCAGCTAAACATTGTCATTCCGTAGGCTGACAGTAATCTTTCAACAACGGAACGTTGGCTTTCTTCAGAGGAAAATTATTTTTTAACTCTGTTGAGCACTCCTCTACGGAAAGTTAATGTTTCATAGCAGAACGACAATATTTTTTAATAGAAAATAAATCGCGATTAGGGGTGGGCAAATGGGTTCTCGGTTCCGGTTCTGGACCTCTTGGAACCGACCATTTGGTTCTCGGTTCCAAGAGTAAGGAACCGAAACCGAAATCTAAACCGGAACCAGAACCGCAAGGAACCGGACCCGGAACAGGAACAGAGTCTCGGTTCCGGTTCGGTTCCGGTCAGTTCCGGTTCTGAACTTGAAATGCAAATTCTTCCTGCATTCAAAGAACATAAAATTTGAACGACAATCTAATAATAAGCAGACAATGAGTGTACTTTTTATTGAACAGACAATGAGTGCACTTTTTTAATAGCACAATAATCCAGAACTGGACAAACCCTGATGGAAAAAATCTGAAAAATGATATCACAAAAACTGGATTTTTCTACATAAACTATCTTCGAGCGCAGCTTTCTAAGCTAGATGTAATTTTCTACAAACATAGTTAAAACCTAGAAGAGATGGCGAACCTTGTCAAAGCATATCCTAGATGAAGAATGAGACAATGAAAGCCAGATAATAAAACAACTAATAAGCAGTAGAAGAACCGCAACCAATATTAGATGCAGAATTGAACATCATAATACACCAGTTAACCTCATCAACACGCAAAACATGTGACCATCCTTGTTTTTCTGCCATGGACAAACCTCTTCACCAACATGTTTAGAATGCCGTTATATTTTTCAAAGGGAAAAATGGAATTAAATTTGATGAAAGAAACAAATATTAAGATTCGGAAAAAAAATATATAATCAAAAGAAAAAACAGTTCGATTATGATGCAGGAAATTGTATCATGATAATGACATATCGATTGAATCTAGATACCAGAATGGTAGACTAAACCCAGGAATTTGATAGATAATAGAGAAGTATATGGATGAATAATGAGTCACTGACTAATGTTAGAGAGTCTCAATTCTCTCCTATTTCTCTAACCATTCTCTTCCCCTTCTCTTAACTCCCCCTGCTAGAGTATTTATACTCTTCCTAATAAAATAATTGAAGACAATGGAGATAGCATGGTTAACCGTAGATATTTTTCCAACAGATTATGACCAAAACATAATCAAAACAATAAATTGAATCAAAACAACAAAAAATCCAGAATCGCAAACCCTAAATCAAAGACAACAAAAAATAAATTGAATCAAAACAACATATTATGATCAAGACAACCACAATCTCAAACCCTAAATCAAAGCAGCGTCAGAATCACAAACCCTAGATCCAACGATGTTTTAACCATACGTACCCTCGTCCCTCGGAATGAGAAGAATCAAGAAGGGAAGAATCGGCCGACCTTCTTCATGGATTTCGCCTTCGCAGCCCGCAGGTTCATCTTCTGGAAATCGAGAGAGGATTTCTCGGTTTCCAGCCTTCCAAGTTCCAACTGCGATTCTGCAGACTGCGAAGTTCCTTGTTTTTAAAACACTTCGGTTCTCGGTTCCATAAACCAAGAACCGAGAACCGAACCAAAAATGTAAACCTATAACCAGAACTGAACTCGTTACAGATTTAGGAACCAAGAACCGAAATCGAACCGGAACCGAGACTCGGTTCCGGGTCGGTTCTTGATTCTTGCCCACCCTTAATCGTGATATTTGCTTTGCCTATTTTTTATAGTTCAGGGTTTAAGTTATTAACAAAAATTGTTGATTTATCATTGATTCTAGGGAAAATGACAAACCAACCATCATCCTATACTGTTAGTGACAAACCAACCATCATCCTTTTTTTTGCTAATAAATTAATCACTGAACTATGAAAATATGACGTCGTTAACATCGCTGTCATGTTTGCCATTAAACGTGATAATGTCGAGCCGCGGCGGTTCGTATACAAACTGCCACGGCTACATAGTTTTAAAAAAACAACACGACAATTTTGATGGCCTACCGCAGTTTCATATTAAATCGCAGCGTTGTGATGATAAACTGTTGCGGTGTCTTATGAAGTCGCCGCGGTTTATCATCACACCGTTGCAGCTTCATATGACACCGCAGCGGTTTATCGTGTCTCGTTCTTTGATCCTCTGTCGTACTACATAAGACTCGATCATGGGTTCTGGGCATGTTTACCGCGAATAACAATATCCTAGACAAACCATCGTACTCTTCGTCCTTCATTCCACACTGTGTAATCGATACCAATGGATTCTCATGCAAAAAAAAATGCCGACAAAGCAAACTCACCTGCAACCACAGGTAGAAACGATAGACTCTGTCCGTGAATGCTGTCGGCTTGCAATTGACCTTATCAGTCAGTTTCATCGACCTAAACCAGCCACGGTGCAAGAAGGAACAACTGCGGCCCAAGGAGCAATCGTCGCGGTGCAAGCAGGAGAAACTGCTGCAGTGCAAGATGGACAAACTGTCACAGTGCAAACTGGAGAAACCGCTGCGGTGCAAGATGGAGAAACTACGGCAGGTGGTTCTGGCGGAATTGTGGTACACTCTCAACCTCAACCGCAGTCTCAACAACGATCGGGGCGGAGGTGCATTGGTCCGTTTCCAACCCATTGCAGTGGGTTTCCACTCCCCACTCTTTAGGATAGCTTACATGAAGGAACGGTATGAAGCTGATGTTAAACACTGTTGAATTATTGTTTCTAAAAGAGTAGACTTGGAGTCCTTGGCTGAGTTGGGAATTGACCAATTGTTTAAGGGGGCTGGCTTAGCCAATTTGTGCAGATTGAGTGGAAGTTTCTGTGAACGTATTGTCAAACTCTTTTACGCCAATTTGGAAATGTCCACCCAGCCATTAGCGGTCTGGACTTATATGTTTGGACGAGAGTTGAGGCTTACTCCCAACGCTCTGAACGTGATGCTTTGATGTGTGATGGAGGGACCAAATAATCAGTATTACCGCTTGGCTCGGGAGCCACCTTTCGTCAAGCGAGGAGATGGGTTGGCAGTGCTTAAATTGTTGCATCGGGATCCCGAGATTAGCACATACAGGAAGCCAACGTCCATTGAGTTGAATGTCATAACTCGAGTGATCCACATTATCACGACGTACACCATTTTGCCTCGGGATGGACATTGAGACCATGTTAGTTGCATGGATCTCTATTTGCTCAAGAAGGTGTTTATCAGGAAAAATGTGGACATCAGATATGTCATTTTGAGACACATGCACGAGATGCTCAACAACCCGGCCAAGAGTCTGTCATTCAACTGGCTCATTTAGAGGATTGTTGAGCAGTTTGGGGTATTGATCTCGGAGGATGAGCTGAGAATTGAAGAGACGACCACAGACGTCTACAACAATTGAAAGTGGACAGACTAGAGGTCAGCAAAGTTGGAGGGGAATGGGTACGCAAGACCCCGAAGAAGTGAGGTATAGTGTCCCAGCCGCCAGCTCAACCCCCTCGGAGGAATAGCCTCCAGCATTGCCTCTGCAGCACATGGAGGAGGATGCTTTACAACTAATGCAATTGCCCCCTCCTCAGACATATCATTTTACTTCGATGCCTGAGGAGATGTCTGGTTGGATGCGCAGGATGGAGGAGCTCCATCAAATGGCACTGAACAAAATAGAAATGATGGAGGAGCACATTCAAATGGGGTTGCTCCAAATTTTAAAAAAAATGGAGGAGCAATGTCAAACGAGGCTGCTCCAAATGCAAAAAAAATGAAAGAGCGAGCAGAGGAGTGACATCATGAGATGCTGGCGCATTTCAGAGAATGGAGCAGCGAGCAGTCCCTCCAGCAGCCCCTACAACAGTCTCTCCATCGTCCTATGAAGCAACGAAAGCCACAGACTACTTGTAAGTTATTTACTTTGTACGCAAAGTACAGTCCCTTTTTTTTGCAGCCACGTGAACTTATGGATCTTTTCAAGAAGTATGTTTGGGGAAATACTAGGAAGAACCTAGAGATGTGCACAATTCTTTTCGGGAAAGCTGGTCGATAATGAGTACACCATCACTGAGATCATCTTCCTAGATCAAGTAGGGATGCCAAACACGGTGAGAAGCCTTCTTTGTATCTTAGTGTAGAGGCTTTTATCTTAGTACTCATCCGGACTTATATGCAGTGTGATGCACTGCCAAATCCAGATGCTCAAGCCCGAGCCATGACACTCATTGCTTTCCTAACGTGCTTTTATTTTGCAAGGGAATGAACACTTGGAACCTTAAAGATAAACCTTTGCAAGAGGATAGAGGAAAGTCACATCATATGCTCCCTTGAAATTATGGTGCACCTCTCGGCTCACCCACTCCATCTGCGGCCAAATTGGAGGTTAACAATATCGAATATTATGAAGTCCCTATAGGGTGATATGTTTATTTTTATGTTTTCACATGTTCTTTATATTTATATTTTTGTTGGAATTACTGGATATTGGTTGGTTTTGGTTAGATTTAGGTTGATTAAAATTTTTAAATTTTGGGAGTACTCGACCAGCATGTTAGTCTAGTCCTCATGTCCATTTTATTGCTTAGAAGGGTTTTTATGTAATTTTCCATTAGGGCATCCCTTAATGAGGTATTTAGCCTTCCTTAAGGAACCCTAAACTCAATTTGGAAGAGAAATAGTTGCTGCTAAAAAAATGTTTTGTGGAGTTCCCTCTTGAAACTTCATCAGAGATTTTGTTGAAGCCTTTGCCGAGACCTTATTTCCAAACACTCCATTCCTCACGGTTTTGCCATCTTTGGAGGAAGAGTTTTACTCTGAGCTCTCCCAATACTTCCCTAGAAGTATTACTCAAGAGAGGAGAATCAGAAAGTTGGTGGAAAACAAGTTGGAGAGGCCTTTGCTCAAGGGTCCGTGGAAGTCGCTATTTCCGATCATGGGAGATTTAGCGGACCGACTTGTATGTTTTTTTATTTCTATTTTTTTTTGTTGTTTTTCAAACATATTTGCTTCTGGAAATTTAAGAATGTTCTTCTCCTCTAGGCTATGGTGATTTGGATATAATTTTGGTGAATATTGGATTTAAACTAGTGATTTTATGCATCATTGTCTATGAGTTGCTGAAACTGTTTTGCGGAATTTGTTTTCGGGGTAGAGTGTTGTTTCGAGCATAACATTCGTTCTCTTGTATTTTTTAACGTGAATTTTGGACTGGAGCTATTTCTTGGTTATTTCTTGAACCCCTGAAAATGTGGTAATCATTGGTTTTTAGAATTGAAAGATATAATGTTTCGAATCTGGTTCCCGAATTCTGTTATGTATTTATGTTTTTTGGGCAGTGAGGGGCTGATAGGATAACTTTCGTTTCTGTGAGAATTGGACCGTAATTTTTGGTGTGTATCTTCCTCTCTGTTTCTTGCTTTCACCCTCAAAAATTTGTTGCCATTGGACATCGGGATTGATAGTTAGGTCATCTTTAATCGAAGTTGGTCGAAACTGTTTAATTGGATTGATTTCGGGGCAGCTTCTTATCAACAACATAACTCCGTGTATATAGTGAACTTAAGCATGACTTTGGTGACGACATTCCTCTTGGCAATTACTAACTTCCCTCCAAAAATGAAGGTCATTGGCTACATACAACAGGAGTTATCATTGTTTTAAATTAAGTAATCTATTTTCTTGGTATTAGCCGATTGACATTTGCCTTGTTGTGAATTCTTGCATCTCGTGGTGCATCACAGTGCTATGTGGTGAACGACGAAGATGCCTTCGTGGTTCAACAGCAAAAATTGCTACTCACAATAGGGTGGATTCATGTAAGTAACCATCTCGCTTCTCCGGATTGTCGTTCATGTTCCATGGTTTCAAATGCGTGGTTTACATTTCAGTCACACGCAAAGCACTCGTGTTTTATGTCGTCCGTTGACCTGCACACTTAATTTGCTTTCCAGCATTTGCTGCCTAAAGCAATCTCCATCATCGTAGTGCCCACTAACAAAAAATGGTATATATTTTCTCTTGTGTAGATTCATATTGCTTTCTGCTTATTGCTTTCCGCTTCTGTGCTGATTGTTCCCTTTGCATTTCAGCCTGCATAACATCTTTCAGTGTACGAGTGAGGGGATGAGGGTAATCTGAAATTGCGATAAGAAGGAACAGTTCCATGAGCACGACGATGAACCCGTGGAGAGTCCGTTGTTCGCCAATGCATCCAACATATACGTGGACCCGCAAGGCATGTTTGAACTCACAGATTTGTGCCCAAAACCGAGCAGGAAGAAGGCGGCTTAGGGTAGTTGAGATGTGTAGGGATGCTGAATTTGTTGTAATAAAGAATTCATTGACTCTTTACATGTCTACGTTTTTTTTTTTTTTTTTTTCTATTTGAATAATATTTGTTTGGGAAAAATATCTATTTTTAATGAAGTCACAGAGGGGATAGACTTAAAAATAAGTGAAACTCTTGCAAAATTTTCAAATTTTTTAGAGTGAAATTGACTTAAACGATTCCATTCATTATTAACAAATAAGTAAGCATGTTCATTGCATTCATTGTAACAATTTAAGCAACTTGTGCATAACACCGAAAGATACAAGGTATAGGAATGTTGATAAACCGCTGCGGCTTTTTGGACACGCCGCAACAGCTTGATAACTATCTGTTGCGGCTTTACAGACAGGCCGCCACGGTTAGTTATCAAGCCGCTGCAGCGGTTCTAAAAAGCCGCAACGGCTCGTAAGAGGGCTGAAACACAGATTCAATTTTTTTAAAAAAGAAAAGTTGGTAACTGGACATTATCATACTAATCAATTTTCATTCATCATCAACAACCAATTTTATCAAACCAATATATCAATTCAATTACAATGATAACGTGCATTACAATCGCATATATATCAAACCAAATTTATCAAACAAATATATCAATTCAATTAATCATCCTTGATTAGAGAAGACAAAGCTCACTCAAAGCTCACTATTGTATATATATATAATCTACAATAGTTTATTAGAGGTTCTACGATACAATAGGCTACCTCGAATAATCTATTGTAGATGATGTTATTAGCTTTTTTGTTAGACTTAGTTTATTTTGATGATGACTTAATAAGGATTATTTTGTTGAAATTAATAAATTGATTATTATATTTTTCGGATATTATTGTGAATGCTTTTATCATAATATTTATACTCGTATTTATTGGAAATACCATCAAAATAGATATTATTAATGGTCTAACATGTTTATCCTAGTCCATGTAGTTCATATATATTATTGTGGAACTTAGGAATATTTAAAGGAATGAAATGGAGTGGCTATGGGCGTGCTATGGACGTGCTGCTGACGAGAGATCCGACCAGAACTGAGTTTTGGTCTTTCAGACACATTGCGGTCGAGTAGCGGTCAAGTGTCAGAAGAGGTGATTTCGAATTTACCATTTCTGGCGTTTTTGTGGTCAAGCTGCGATCATGGGATTTGAAGATTCAGTTGACCAAAAAACATCAGAAAAGTTTGGGATCGATTTTGTAACAAAAAAGTTTGGGGTCAATTTTGTAAAAGATTCGTTCTACCTCTGCAGGGCAGAAATGGATAGAAACTCCAACGGTCGGATTTCTAACAGTCATATCTTCCAACGGTTGGATTCAGTTGTCCGAAAACGTTTAGGTCGAACGAAAATGGATAGTTCTATAAATACATAGACTTTCATAGCTCAAAAAACACAACACGGAATTGAGGAAAAACACTGCCGAAATTTATACTCAAATCCATATACTTTCTTGAGCATGTAAAATCCAACTCTCCTAACCCCAAACTTGAGATTTCAATTTGGAAGAGTTCGGATTAGTTTTTGCGCTTTAATTTTTCCAAAACCTATTGTACGTTATTGTAAAGGGTGACACCATATTAATTCGTCATATAAGGGTGACACCCCAAAACAGTCAATGACTCGAGAACGCCCGTAAGTTCAATCAAAGGGTGACTTCTCGAAATAGTCAAATTTAGGGTGACGCTCCCATAATAGTCAAAGGTTGACGACCTAGAATAATCAAACAGTGACGCCTCGGTAATAGTCAAGTTGCAAACGGTTTAATTGGCACCCGTAATCTAATCGGTATAGTGGATTTCCAAGTGGAATCTTGGAGTGCAGATGTAGGTGGATTTGCTAAACCGCGTAAACAAATCTTGTGCAATTCTCTATCCTTTATACTTTTAATTGTATGATTTATTTGTGGTAAATCACTTAGGGATAATAAAACAAATATCGCACGAAAAAGTTAGAATGTTATATTCACCCATTCTCTATAGGCGTGCATACAGTCTTACAGATGTAATCTGGTTTCGACGCACAGATAATAGTGACTTTGGTTAAGTGTTGTCTTCGCTAATCAAGGAAGGCTAAGGTCCACATTTGTTTATATTTGTGCTTATGGATCTTGCACATCATACTCATGCAGAACACATTGCAAATGAAATTAACATAGTTCAAATAACACTTTAAAACGTAAACGTGATAATGAGCTCACTTGCGTCTTAGGAACTATGTTGGGAACTGTCTCGGCGACTCTCTCGTGGACTGTCTGGAGGACTATGTTAGGAACTGGCTCGGGGGCTGTCTCGGGAACTTTGAAACCCATAAATGTGTCGTGCGAGCTTCCTTTGCCGCATCTAGCTCTGCCTCTGTCGCCTTTGTCGTCACATGCACTGGACTCTGGGCCTCCACCTTCATACGTGCGGGAATTATGCCCCACACCCCCCCTCCCCCCAAGTCATGTTCATATGTCTTCTGGGCAGCACTATCCAGCTTGGGGCCTCATCCACATCCCGTATTCTATGTTTTCGCGGCCTTTCTAGAAGCCTTTTAAATGGCAGTGGGATAATTAGATCAAAATGCATCACATGAGGCCACATGATTTGTCCATTGACGGGGTGGACAAAGTGGGAGTACATCGCTATGTATTTTTCTCGGTAATAGCACGCATGCACAAATTCCTCAGGAGATCTCCTCATGAAGTGAATGCACAGGACTGCATGGACACAAGGGATGCTGGTCAATTTCCACCGGTAACAGCTACAAGTACGTCTGTTCAAATCGACAGAGTACTGCTTGTCACCTTTGCTGATCTCAAACTAGGCAGCTCTTGAAAACTGGGGGCTCCGGCAAGTTGTAGTTTGGCGAGTTGGTTGTTGATCTTTGGACACAGAAGGTTCATCGAGCGAGCCATCTTTTCATTTTTTTTCACGATCCTACCCATAAAGCCCTTTCGAATGATCTCGAACATACTTAGAATCGGTTTGTCCCGGGCTTGTAGGATGCAGGCGTTGAAGGACTTATTGAGGTTGTTGAGGCTTATGTCGCATGTGGGGATGGAGTAGAAGGCATGTTTGGCCCAGTATCTCGCATCTATTCCTCGTAGATAGTTGTGGGATGCTGGGTTAAACAAAAATAACTTTGTGATCTCTCTCTCAAAGTGTCTATCTGTTGTGGCTCTAGATGCGGCCCATATTGTATCATTAAACAACTTGCCTTTAAATTGTTTTTGAAAATTGTCATATAGGTGTCAAATGCAAAACCGATGGTCCGCTTATCTTGCCACCTCTCTGATAGCTGGTACTAGCCCAAAAATTCATAATATGAGTCAAACATTGGTACACAACGCATAACATAAACATAGAAGGCAAAAGCAATCAACCGCACCTTTTATCCGTCAGAAATAATTATCCACCTATTGTCGGTCAGGGTGTTTAGATCGTCCAGCAACAATTCCAGAAACCAGCTCAAAGAAGCCTTATTTTCTACTTCAAGCACTGCTACAGTAATAAGATATATTCCATCGTTTCCATCGATGGTGACAATAGTGAGCAAGTGGCCTAGAGTCGCTCCCTTCAAGTGGCAACCATCCAAACAAATAACCGGTCTACCATAGTTCCGTAGGGCCATCTTGCATGCAGCCAAACACATGTACATCCTTTTAAATGCACTCGTCTCTAGGTCAACACGCACCGAGCTTCCAGGATTAGACCTCCGAATCTCTTCGGCATAGAACCATATGAGCTTGTATTGCTCATTGTCATCCCCTTTCGTTATCTTTTTTGGCCGCATTTCTTGCCCTTCTAGCAAAGTTGGGTGTGATGTTGACATTAAAGTCCTTCATGACTATCTCAATTATGGAAGAAAAGTCCTAGTCAGCCTGACTTTTAAATCTGTTCAAGTAATGCGCTGCCACCAATTTGGCAGAGGCATAGTGACTTTCCATCTTTCTTGAGCAAGTGTGAACGTTGTTGTAGGACTTTATTTGAAATGCCATTTTCACCTTGCATTTTTGTGGTGTGCAGTCACCATGTGCATCCTTCCTGGCAAGTAGCCCTCAACTGATGTGCGTCACTGTGGGTGAATTTTATCCTATACCCATTCTTCAACACATGATCGACAATTTCTTCTCTAATTTTATTAAGTGAACTATACTTTTTGCCAAACCCCATACCAACGAAGGTGCATTCTGCTTGTGGTGGGCATCTAGGCCTACTCTCGGTCATGTCTATGTCTTTGTCACTACTGGATTCGCATAATGAACAGAGCTCCTCCTCGTGTAGAATTGCCGAGACGAAATACAACACTCTAATAGTTTCCTCTCCAATTCCACGTACTTCATTGGCAAAAAATGTGGCTGTGGGCCCCATTTCAACTTGATGGTTGAAAACAGATTCCTCAACATTCCGAGACGCCATTTAGTGTTCAACAAATTCTTCAACTTCGCCAAAATGCCGTTCACTTCAGCTCTAAGAAATCTCTAGGGTTTGCTAATCGCTGACAAAATGTCTGAGAAAATTGCAATGAGTGTACTGTGTATTTGTACAAGGTGAAGGAGGCACGATAAACCGCTGCGGTGTCATATGAAGCCGCAATGGTGTGACGATAAATCATGGCAGCTTCGGCTTCATATGACATCGCAGCGGTTTATCATCACACCACTGTGGTTTAATATGAAACTACGGTAGACCATCAAAATTGTCATGTTGTTTTTTTAAAACGATAGCACCGCGACAGTTTGTATACGAACTGTTGCGGCTCGACACTATTACGTTTAACGGCAAACGTGACAGTGATGTTAGCGACGTAATTTTTTTATAGTTTAGTTGTTAATTTGTTAATGAAAAAAGATGATGATTAGTTTATCACTAATAAGAAAAGATGATGGTTGGTTTATCAATAAAATAGTTAATTTGTTAATTGTTTTTAAAAAAATAAATTAATTTACACAATCAATTATATAAACATGAGCCAACGTGGGATGGAACAAGAGCCGCTGGCGTTTTATCGGCAATTCAGTAGAAACTAGAAAGAAAACCCTTTGGCTTCCTCAATTAGTTCTCATCGTTCGCCACGCCATCGAAGATGGAAGCAAAACCAGCTGAAATCAGCAGTTCCAAGATGTTTGGAGGGTTCAACAAAAGATACAAGCATTTCAGCCCAACTCTGGGATGTTCAATGACCTTTCATGTTTACTTTCCCCCGTCTTCGACTTCGTCCCAGAAATTTCCTGTAAGGTCTTTACTTTATTATTTTTCTTTTCTCGTAATTAATTAGTTTATTTAAACTTTTTCGGTGTTCTAGGTTGTATGAAGACGCCGAAGAGTTGTACTGCTATCTCTTATAGAAAAAATAAAATTAAGAGTTGGACTGCGTAAATGCTATGCATTGTCTTTGAACAAATTTACACTATTTTGAAACCCGGATTGCAAGATGTGGGGTTCCAACTGTGTAATGACTTAAGTTGTACTAGTTCGGCTATCGAAAACGAAGCATATAACTTTATTATTATCCAATGTAGTTGTTACAATTGATTTCAGAGCAGACCACCTTTGAGGAATGACCCCTCATCGTGGATGGGGCGACTTGGAGAGGTTTGATACCTGCAAATAGTGTAGAGTCATCCAGCTAGGGATTGTGGACTATGGTTGTCAAAAAAGGGTGTATTGTAATGACTTAAATTGCACTAACTCGGCTAATTAAAACTAGTCATGTGGATTTTTAACCACTTGAATTTTCCTCCATTGCAGGCCAGTTTCCAAGAATGGGTTGTGCCCAATGTGGTTGTAACAAATTGATGCCCACCTAGTTTTAGACTATATATAATTAAATAACATGAGAGAAATTAGATTGTTACGATCAGCCTCCATAGAATCGATGTCTATGGCAACCCAATTTCCTAATTTGGCACTTTGCACGACTTGGTACCCCCAAATCTGATTATCTATGATGCGGAACATTTTGGATCGGTGTTGAACTCGTGAGGTTTTCTAGAGGGTGGCATGATTTGATACAATTGTATGATTGCATTGGATATAACTCATTCTTCGAAATCAACTTATAATGGTTTCTATCCAAATACCTAAACTAATACTCCTTATTTTAATTGAGTAATGTGAGACAAATTAGATCGCTACATTTAATAGTTGATGCACATGGATGTAGGCTTTTCAGTTGAAATCAACAGTTTCCTTACTTAATTTGGAACATTTTTTTGCTTAAATAATAAAGTCATCAACTAGTTTATGAAATGAAACTCATGTTACTTTTTTCTTTTCATCTTTGTTGTGAGGATTCCACAAACATATTAATAAAATTATTAGATAAATAAGAGTGTTGGTAATGAAAGTTTAAGGTTTTTCTATCGTTGTTGAGCAGGTTTTGTACTGGCTATCAGGCCTTACCTGCACTGACGAAAACTTCATTGTCAAGTCTGGAGCTCAACGTATTGCTTCAAGTGAGGGTGTTGCTCTCATAGCTCCCGATACTTCGCCAAGTAAGTGACACTTATATGACTTGAATTAATGTTATTATACACCTGATAGACTAATATTTCATTTTCTATTTATGTGTAACTAAACGGTGGAGTTATGTACTGAAATTAAACTAATCAGTTGATAGACCTCCAATACGTTTTACATATTCTAGAAGAAATAGAAGAGTATAATATAATTCATTGTAATAAATAACTGTCAATTGATAGTTATTGGGATATGAATAAAAGTCTAAGGAGAGTGAGTTGAGAGGGTGTGGAGGAACTAAGGAAGAGAGCAGCAGCTAGGAGCTGGATGCTTGGGAGTGTCATGTACGGTGTGTTGTAATCTGTGAGAATTTTCGAAATAAAGAACTGGATTCTATCAATTTGGTATTAGAGCGTGGTCGAGTCACTGGGAATGATCACCCATTCGGAATCGCAGAGAGAAAATGCGATGGAATGGCAGAAAGAGGTCGCGAGCATGAAAGAAGAGTTAAAGAAAATGGAAAAAATTGCTGTGATGGAACTCAGCATCTCTCCAATTCAAGAACAGATGGCGAGAATGTTAGCAAAGATGGATGAACGATTACCATTCTCGGAAGCTCACGATGGTTCCAGGAGTTCAGAAGCAGAGAGAGACATAAGAGATGAAGATAACCGTCAGTTCGCAAACGAGAACAGAGAATTTCTTTCAAGAAGGTTGGAATTACTGGTGTTTTCGGGTTGCAATCCTATAGGATGGGTGATCCGAGCTGATCGGTATTTCAGTATTAATCGTTTGACGGAAGCAGAAAAACTTGAAGCTGCTATGGTATATTTCGAAGGCCCGACTTTATCTTGGTATCAATGGGAAAGTGGAGTTTGACCGTGTCGACCATGGGTAATTCTTAAAAGAAGGATTTTAGAAAGATTTGGGCATTTGCGAAATGGAAATAGGTGTGACCGACTGTTTTCTTTGAAGCAAGATAGTACGGTGGAGGAATATAGAACACAATTTGAAGCAACATTTTCCCATCTAACTAGGATTCCAATAGGGGTATTATTCAGTGTTTTTTTCAATGGGTTGAAAAATGAGATAAAAGGTGATGTGAGACTTATGAGACCGAATGGACTTCAAGATTTGATGGAGTCCTCTCAAATGGTGGAAGAAAGAAATGAATTACTGAGTTCAGAAAAAATGGGAAACCGTAACCATCAAAGGCAAAATTGGGCAGTGACTACTACGGCTAAAACTTTCCCAACCTCTCAATCTGTTGTACCCAATCCCATTCCTCCGAGAATAAACCTGTTGAGACGGGTAGGAGGTATTTGACAGATGCTGAAATGAAAGTCGAAGGGAGAAGAGATTATGCTTTAGGTGTGATGAGAAATATTCGGTTGGGCACCAATGTAAGAAGAAGTCTCTGCAAGTGTTGATGTTGCAGGATGAAGAAGAAGAGAGAGGGGATTCTACTCTGCACAAAATGGATGATGGGAAAGCTGTTGATGAAGTGCAGAATTCAATTGAAATTTCCTTAAACTCAGTTGTTAGTTTAACTACTCTGCATACCATGAGATTGTGGGGTGAAATCAAAGACAGAAAGGTGGTTGTATTGATTGATTGATTGTGGAGTCATGCATAACTTCATAGCTAAACAATTAGTTGATGAGTTACAACTACTTGTTGTTCCTTCAGCTACTTATAATGTGCAGCTGGGTAATGGTGATTCTATTAAGGGAGGAGGAATTTGCAAAAATGTTCTTTTGATTTTGCCTGAAGTGGAAGTGGTAGAGGAATTTCTACCAATTGAATTAGGCAATACAGAGGTAATGTTGGGCATGCAGTGACTGGAGTCTATTGGGGAAATGTTTTTCAACTGGAAACTTTTGATTTTGAAGTTTTTAGTGGATGATAAGATGGTTATTACTAAAGGAGACCCTAGTCTCTCTAGAACAAGAGTCTCGCTGAAAGTCATGATAAAGGCCATAAAAAATCAAAACAAGGTGTTTTTGTGGAAATAAATGACAGCATGTTGCATTTGAAAAATTCAGAAGATCACTCTCCAGACGAAATAGTTTTGTTATTAGCACAATTCGCTCATATTTTTGAACTTCCACTGGGGTTACCTCCGAAAAGGGATGCGGATCACACTATTGTTTTAAAGGAAGACGTCTCTCCTATCAATGTAAGATCATACCGTTACCCAGTTATCCAAAAAGACGAAATCGAAAAATTGGTCAAAGAAATGTTAGCTGCTGGAATTATTCAGCCTAGTTTAAGCCCTTTTTCGAGTCCAGTTATATTGGTAAAAAAAAAATAAAAGTTGGAGATTCTGTGTGGATTATAGAGCTCTCAATCGTGAAACTGTTAAAGATCGTTTTCCAATTCCTGACATTGACGAGCTTATGGATGAATTGCATGGAGCTGTCATTTTTTTAAAGTTAGACTTGAAATCTGGTTACCACCAGATTAGAGTTAAAAAGGAGGATGTCCTGAAGACGGCCTTTCGCACTCACGAGGGACATTATGAGTTTCTCGTTATGCCTTTTGGATTAACAAACGCTCCATCAACATTTCAGTCCTTGATGAAGGTATTCCACCAATACCTTTAAAAATTCTTATTAGTTTTTTTTTATGATATTCTTGTGTATAGTAAGTCGCTTACAAATCATTTAGTTCATCTCCAAACCACTTTTCAAGTTCTGGCCGAGAATAGTTTGTATGTAAACCAAAAGAAATGTTGCTTTGCTAAGCTTGAATTGGATTATTTGGGGTGTGTCATATCTGGGCAAGGAGTTGCTGCTGATTCTGATAAAGTACGAGCTGTTATGGAGTGGAAAACTCCTACTAATATTCGACAGCTGCGGGGTTTTTTAGGTCTGACCGGCTATTACCAAAAATTTGTTGCGGGCTATGGTGCAATTGCCTTACCATTGACTACCCAGTTAAAAAACAGATCAGTTTGGCTGGAATGAGGAGGTCGAGGATTCGTTCCAAACTTTAAAGAAAGCAATGAGCTCTCTGCCTGTTTTAGCGTTACCAAACTTTGTAGAGCAATTTGTATTAGAGACTGACGCTTCAGGTATTGGAGTGGGAGCTGTTTTAATGCAAAATCAACGTCCAATAGCTTATTTTAGTCAGCAACTCTCTAAGCAGAAGCAGCTGAAGTCAGTATATGAGTGGGAATTGATGGCCATTGTTTTGGCCATCCAAAAATGGCGTCCATGTCTGTTAGGCCACCATTTTATTGTGCGGACAAACCAGTGAAGTTTAAAGTTTTTATTGGAGTAGCGTATGGTGGCAGTGGAACACCAAAAATGGCTAACTAAGCTTTTGGGTTTTGATTTTGAAGTGTAGTACAAGCCTGGGTGTGGTGAATAGTGCGGCAGATGCTCTTTCTAGGAAAGAAGATGTTTTACTGGAATCTGAGTTACACGATGTTTGTTGTATAAAAGGGACCCTCCTCCGATTATGAAACTGGATTTTCCGACTTCTTCGTCTGTATCGGCAGTGGACATCCAGTTGCAAGAACAGAATGATGTTCTTGCGGTTCTTAAGCTTCATTTGCATAAAGCTCAAACTCAAATGTGTGAGTCGGCTAACAGAAAGCATCGACTGGTGGAATTTGTTCCGGCTGATTTTGTTTGGCTCCGACTTCAACTTTATCGGCAGCGAAAAAGCTTTGTGTTAAGCTGTCTCCTCGTTATTTTGGTCCTTTCAAGGTGCTGAAGAAAATTGGACAGGTTACGTAGAAGTTGGAGTTGCCAGCTTCTTCTTCAGTCCACCCTGTTTTCCACGTTTCGCTTTTAAAGAAAGTTTATGGTTCTGTTTCTACTTTGGTTCCTCTGCCTGACTTGTTGTTAAACGACATGGACTGACAAATTCAGCCGGAATTTTCAAATTTCAACCTTGAGGACAAGGTTCTTTTTTGGGCAAGGAGTAATGATAGACCTCCAATACGTTTTACATATTCTAGAAGAAATAGAAGAGTATAATATAATTCATTGTAATAAATAACTGTCAATTGACAGTTATTGGGATATGAATAAAAGTTTAAGGAGAGTGAGTTGAGAGGGTGTGGAGGAACTAAGTGGGAGTGTCATGTACGGTGTGTTGTAATCTGTAAGAATTTTCGAAATAAAGAACTAGATTCTATCATCAGCTTTAAGAAATGTGGCTGTTCATTTTCAAACTCTCTCTAGTTTTGATTGCTAAAGATGATGCTGTTGAAATATTTAATTCATGTTGGATATGCTACCAATTTTGTGTAACAAATTAACATTTTAATGTTCTCATTGACGGAGGAGCAAGAATAATAAAAGAAAAATGAAGAACAAAGTTTTAACAGGAACGAAAGGTAAATCAGTACTTACAGGGAACTTTTGTTTTGCCTTTGAATGACTACTAAAAATGTTTGTGTTTGAGTTGTTGTCTAGGAACTTTTGCATTTTCTCACTTGTGATTGTTTTCCCATTTAATATTTTATAAATCTATATATATATACATAAAAAGATCTTATGTGGGTGATCAAATAAATATGAAGTTTATCAATGGCTTTGAAGTAAGACGGGAAGGGAAATTTAGATGAAGGATGATAAATTGATGGATTAGGGAGATAGAAAGAACACAGATTATGGAATTCGAAGAATTAGGGTGTGATTGATAAAATAATATCAATATTCAATAATGAATAATTTACTTCAATTTGCTTCAATTGTCGTGAGACCTATTTTTAGAGGCCAAATTACTTAAATAAAAGAACTGTAAAAGTAAGTCAATATCTGAATAATATCAAGTAAAAACTCGTACTACGAACACAATTCTTTCATATGCTTAATTAGCCTTATTGTAAGTTATTTATTGGCTGTGGTGAATTGCAGTACTGACTTTTCTTGTTTTTATTTTTTATATTTACAGGAGGTCTCAATGTAGAAGGAGAGGCAGAGAGCTGGGATTTTGGTGTTGGTATGAAATTCATGGTTGTTTGCATATTGTTTTATAAAGTGCTTTCGATATGATAACGGGTTGCTTTTGATTTGGTGCCAACTAGCATTTGGGAATGCTTTTCATCTGCAAGGGAAAAATGAATTCCCTTTCCTAGCGAAGAAATTTGTTTCCTTTATTTCATTTACAAAATACTTTAAACAAATTAAAGTTTAATATTTTGGTTTGTCTTCGATGAAAATTTCATTACGGATCACAATAGATTCAGGAAAGATATTTGATGCTGATATCGTAAGCAGAACATGATCAAGATTTTTAAATGTTAATTTAATATTATTTAGCACTATCGTTAGTCACATTAAGCATCAGCAATCATCATCTGAAATTAGTCTCTGGTTAGCTGTTTTCCTACATACTTATTTTGATGTTTGAAGGCTTAGATTAAAATCATTATGGGATGTTATGGAGGGAACTTTTACTTGCATTATAAAAGCTGTAATTGAGCTTTACGAACAATGTTGATCTTACAGGCGCTGGATTTTATCTCAACGCAACCCAGGAAAAATGGAAAAACTGGCGAATGTACGATTATATTGTTAAAGAGTTGCCAAAAGTAATAAATGAGAATTTCCCCATGCTTGATACTTCCCGAGCATCTATTTTTGGTCATTCAATGGGTGGGCATGGTGCTCTGACTATCTACCTGAAAAACCTGGATAAGTACAAGGTAATTTGAACAATTGCAGCCTTTGAACATCCACAAATTCGCCTGTGTTTTAATTATAAAAGTGTTGGAACTTTTGGTTTCTCGCTTGAAATGTGCTAGTTTATAAACAATGTAATTATTTATATATTTTTTTCTATTTCTTCGCTTTTCTCTAAAATATTTCCTGTTAATTTTCAGTCTGCATCGGCATTTGCACCTATTGTGAATCCTATAAACTGTCCCTGGGGTCAGAAAGCTTTTACCAACTATCTGGGGGACAAGAAAGCTGATTGGGAGGTACGTGGTTTTAAAATCTTTTGAGTTTGCGTTTTTTCCATTTCGGATTTGTAATCTAAAAGTTATTGCAGGAATATGATGCTACTTGCCTCGTCGCAAAGTTCAGAGACGTATCTGCAACTATTCTGATTGATCAGGTAAACCCAGATGCTTCTGCGTTTACATTAATGTGGGTTCATGAGGATTATGTTAGTTGGTGTAAGATAATTACCAAAACAAGTGCTGTAGTTTTATGCCTAAAGTACACTTTTATGGGAAAAAAGTGTAATGAGGGAAGACGATGGAGGGCAGAGAGGGAGCGTTAATAATGGTTCTTGACTGATTCTAATGGATGTTACTAAAACTTGCCAAGTTCATACTTTGGACTGAAATATTAAATCATGGACAATAAATATGTGAGTGTGTTCAACTATTTCTGGTCATAAAATCTTATTTGAGATCATGGTTTATAGATTGTATTCCTTTGGGACTGGACGTCTTTTCTTGCTCACCCTCTTGTTTTAATATATTTGTTGAATTACTGATGAAGAGGTGTGTTGTTTACTTGCTTTTCGCGGGAAGGGAGAGGATGACAAATTCTTGAAGGATCAGCTGCTTCCATACGAGTTTGAAAAGGCATGCAGGGCTGCAAATGTTCCCCTCCTCCTGAGGCTGCACCCGGGGTACGATCACTCCTACTATTTTATCGCCACCTTCATTGAGGATCACATCTTACACCATTCTCAAGCTCTTAAACTCCCTCTTGCTTGAGGGTCCTCTTCCTGTTTATTTTGTTTTTTGTGTTAAAAATCTGTATACGATTGAGTGAGACAAGTATTGGTAAGTCTATGTCCTTGAGCTGGTTCAAATTCTGTCGCTATGACGGTCGAGTTTGGGACCTTTATTCGTGGACTATGATAATTTGGTGAATTGGCGTTTTAGGAAATGTTTTTGGCATGGATATGTTGTACCATTGGGTGTGGTGTTATCACGATAATGTTGTCAATTCTTCGATAGAATTTGAAATTGTTAGAAAGAAAATTGACAATTGGATTGGAGATCGAGGTGAAAAATATGATTAAATGAAAATTATAGATTAAGCACGATAAATTTACCAAATAAATTTATAAAAAAATAATTTAAAGTATAATTTGAAAATAATTTTATACAGTTTAAATTATATTTGAGCTTTTATTTTAAAGGATATTATGGCATATATAATAAATAAATAAATAAAACAAATAATTTTAATGTCAAATACTACAACGCGTTCATGGTACCATTATTCAGTTTGGATGACATTTTCAATAAAACCAAATTAACAAATGTTGTCCGCTTTATGTTTAAAAAACAATGGCCACAACTACTCCAGTGAATATATCAATGCTTAAGTTTCAAGAGGATACTTTACTCAAATAAACAATTTGGTCGTACAGGACAAGCAACAAGTACAGTTAATAGACGTACAATATCAATTACTTTTAATAACTAAACAATTATGGGTAAATGACAAACCAATAATTTATTATTAATAACAAACTAACAGATTAACTCTAAAAAAAACAGTCATCGCTAAAATTACTGTGACTATTGTTATTAAATTCATTTACTTTGGTTCATGACTGCTCGTTTACTAATCTGCCGCAACTCCAAATTTTAAAAATAACCTTATAATATTGATGATCTGTCGCAAATCATATACTATCCGCTGCAGATTGACAATAAACTGTGTGTAAATTAATACTAATTCGCTGCGGGTTAAGCAACATGTGCATAACTATCTTTCAGATTCAAGCAAACTGAAACGCAGTCGATCAAAAAGTAAAATATTGGCTTGGAAAAATGTTACTAATTTTACAGTTATAAGGTGAAATGTTATTTATTGGTCCTTATATGTGGATATTTTTTTAATGGAGTTAATTTTTGACTTTGCTAAGATCCGAATTTGGGATCTCTAGCTCTGATACCATGACAAATTACCAACAATCCCAAAAATTTAAAATTGTAAGTTGAGAAATAATTTAATCAGTTATATTTCTCTTAACAGTGACTATTATCTGCAGCGATTTTGCCAACAACTCTGCAATCATGGAGTTTTAAGTTTAACCAAATAGTTAATCAGATGAATTTCGGTTGAGGAGAGATTCTCACCCTTCTCCATAATTGTAGACCTCATCAGACATTTTAAAAACAGAGGCCAGCTCCGAATCTTCCTTCATCATATCCACTCCCACCATTGTCGCATTCATAGAAATCACAATACCTATCTTCCCAAACCAAAATCCTGAAAGCCAAATCTCCAAAAGAAAACTCGGAGAGTTCACGAGAAGGCCATCAATGGAGTTCATAAAGACACATTTACTTACCAGTTCCTTTTGTTCCCTTTCGACCTATTGAGACAATTCCCACCAAATTCCAACATGCCAAAGAGTAATAAAATCAAACTACTTGTCGACTAAATGCAAACGGGAGAGTACGTGGGCGTTAATGTTGTAGATTAGGAAGGAATTTGAAAACAATTTATATGTAACTGGATCTGCTTAATAGAAATATCAAACATTTATATAATATGTAGACTTCGGCAAAACAGAACGACAAATATGTAGAACTAAAGCAATCAACAACATGAAATTACTAAAATGTGAGTGTGAGTTTACGAACTGCAAATGGAGCAGTGAGCCAGCGACCAAACAACCTGTGAGTGTGAGTCGGGAGCGTTTGCTGTTCGGGAGACGAACTGAAGACGCAGACGTAGATGAACCGAGCTCTCTCGACGCTGACGAAGATGAAAGGCGAACTGAGCTCTCTCGACGCAGACGAAGACAGAAGAAGAAGACAAGAGTGTTGCAGCAGAAACGTTGATCGAGACTCGGGGGAGCGTTCGGGATCGGGAGAGTTCAATCTGCAGAAGTGCAGAACAAGAACAGAACGAAACGAAGCCCTAATTAAGCCTCGCGGTTCGGTTCCAGTTTTTCGGTTCTGAGAAGTTGAAATCGAAAACTGGACCAATAATTTTGGTTCTGCATAAACAGAACCGAAATTCAGTTATTCTATGGGAAAAACCAAACTGAACCATCATGAAACTGCGGGTTCTGATTCGGTTCTTCAGTTCTAGTTTGGTTTGCTCACCTCTACCATCAATATTATAAGATTATTTTTTTTAAACTCGTTGAGCCGCGGTAGATTAGTAGACGAGTTGCCGCAGCTCATCGACTAATATTTAACGACAAATATGGCAATAATATTAGCAATAATTTTTTTTATGGTTTAATAATTATTTGATTATCAAAAAATTTTTTTGATTAATTTATTATTAATCACAAAATACGATAATAGTTTGTCCTTTTTTTCAAAAATTTATTACATAGTGGGACGGGTGAAACGAGAAGACCGCGTGGAAAAGTATAATGGGAACTCGTAATTATCTTTCCATTTCAGCCTAATCTTATAATTTCGATATTACATATACTCTCTCTTGCACCCACCACCATCGGCGTCTTCCTAGTAAACTCAGTCCTACTCTTCTTCCCACGTACGAAAATGTCAGGTTACAATCAGCAACCCGGCTACGGTTACGGCCAGCCGCCTACGTCCTATGGTTCTCCGCAACAAACCCAGCAGCCCTACGCTCCAGTGGCTACACCATACGGCGCACCGTCCGCGCCTTACGCGCCGCCACCTGGAGAGAAACCCCCGACAGACAAGCCTCAATTTTACGGGGGAGGGGGATCCGGTTATCCTCCCCCGCCGAGTTACGGTGGAGGGGGATCCGGTTATCCTCCCCCGCCGTCTTACGGAAGCCCTTTGGCGGCGCTGCTTCCGTCTACGTTCCCGCCGGGAACGGATCCGAGTATCGTTGCGTGCTTTCAGCTAGCTGATCAGGATGGGAGTGGGTTAATTGACGATAAGGAGTTGCAGAGGGCTCTTTCTTCTTATAGTCAGAGCTTTAGCCTCAGGACTGTTCATCTCCTCATGTATAATTTCACCAATACCAACGTTCGGAAGATCGGTGATCTCTCTTTCTCTCTCCATCTCTGTCCTGCATTTTTGAAATTTGCGTTTAATGTTTAGTTTCATTTTTGGTGCGCAATTTAGTATTTGGAAGCTAACCGACGCTTGTAGTGTATGTGGGTGACCTCGGATCATCTCTGATTTGAGATGAACTCTTCGTAGTTGCTCTTCTCTCCATTGTTAGGGGCATTCATTGAAATGCCAATAATGACCATATCATGTCAACAATTTTGCAGTACTACCCTTCCTTTCTTACGTTGCCACCTGCCAATGTGACAAAAGTCGTAACACGCTATGCTTTGCCTCCTTTGTTTTTCGAGATAGACTATGAACAGTCAAAGTGGACGCGGCTCTGTATCAGTTCTTAATGAAATATAGCCTTCATATTAGTAATTTCTAGGATAAAAAGTACATAAATCTAAAACAAAACAAAAATTACATATTAGAAGAACTGAATGAAATACGTGTTTCAATAATAAAAAAAAGACTTTTCCTTTTTTTTTTTTGATCTAATACTGTTAATGCTTCTCAGTTTATATTTGTTTAAAATTTTTCCCATTTTTCTGCAGGTCCCAAGGAGTTTACTGCACTGTTTTATGGTCTTCAGAACTGGAGGGTAAGCTTCAGATTTATTTTATGAGCTTAAGAGTTTGATTGATGTCCTAAGAAACTCTTATCATCTTGTGTTCTTACATTACGGTGGGATTGCTTCAGGCTATTTTTGAGAGATTTGATAGGGACAGAAGCGGGAAAATCGATTATTCTGAGCTGCGCGAAGCACTTTTGAGTTTAGGATTTTCAGTCTCGCCTGTGGTTTTGGATTTGCTGGTGGCTAAGTTTGATAAAAGCGGAGGAAAAAGCCGGGCCGTTGAATATGATAACTTCATCGAGTAACCTTCGAATTTTTACCTCCTTTTGATCTAACGATAAGAGTTTATCATTTACACAAAAAAAGAGATTTCTTTTTCTTTTATTTTGATTAATCTGAGTCTAGCTTTTCTTGTTTCTGAAACTGCAGGTGTTGTCTTACTGTGAAGGTGAGCATTTTGTATTTGTTTCTCATTGGCTAAAATTTAGCAATAATGTGGGCATTGCCATTATAAACTTATGATAATTCTTGCAGGGGCTGACGGAGAAATTCAAGGAGAAGGACTCGTCATACTCGGGTTCTGCAACTTTCACTTACGAGAACTTTATGCTGACTGTCCTGCCATTCCTGATTGCTTGAAGGACGACTCTTCATGTCTGGGTTTGTGTTTGGTTTTCTCAATCATGTTTAGGCTGATGTGTATTACTTCTGATCAACTGGTCTTATTGCTTTAATCTGTGTTTCTGAGCTTTAGCTGAGATACATGCATCCATGAGTTTAATACTGTTCCTAGTATATTCATAGAAACTATAATTCTCATATTCATAGAAAGTGGGGCTTGGTTTAAATTTCCAACCCAAGTTCGAACCATCTGTCTTTGTCTAGCCCTCTCATGAAAGCAGCTCAAATAAATAAACATTTACGAGATACTACTTTATATTAAAATTATGGGTATTTAACAAAAAAAAAAAGTTCTAAAATATAAAGTCAGTGACATAAAATTTTAAATTAATTTTGTTAATAAATAAAATCTTGAATTATAAGAAATGAACATGACAAACCTTGCAGTCACATCTTTTGTTAAAAAACGTATTTCGAACGTCTGCACCAACCCCCAGAAGTTTGTGCATGTCTTTACATAAAAGTGAACGACAGTAGGCAAAAAGAGCTCATCTGTCCACCCAAAAGATATAAGTTATGGACTACGTACTTATATAACGGACATCTGTGTCTTCGACTTTACATCGAAGCAGAGGACTGAAGGTTGAGAGCGGACGTCTGCTCTCTTAAATATTTCACTTTCGGACGACTGTACTTAAATAATAGATGTCACTTTAAAGAGAAGCAAACGAT
The DNA here is from genome assembly GCA_022433065.1 of Begonia loranthoides. Lineage (NCBI taxonomy): Eukaryota > Viridiplantae > Streptophyta > Magnoliopsida > Cucurbitales > Begoniaceae > Begonia > Begonia loranthoides. The sequence continues at coordinate 49,092,610 of CM039468.1, read as the reverse complement.
CGCATGTAAGAGCGAACGACCATGCTTTCAAATATTTAAGTTCATTCTTTCATATATAAGATCGGGCGATCAAACATTAAGAGCGGACGTCTGTTACTTTAAGTATATAATTGAGTGGACGTCCTCTGCGTAAGTCATGCGACCTAGGAGATTTTTGAGCGATTTTCGTGCAAATTCTTATCGATTTAAGCTTTCTCATAGTGTTTTCTAGTGGTTTGAAGTTCTAAAATCGATTTTCTCCTCAATTTTACTATTCTCAAGTTACCCATTTCTCAAAAACCAACCCCTCAACTTTCTATGTTGCTCTAATTCAAACCCTAAAATGGCATCAATGGCTGAAAAACATCTTGAAATGTAAAGTCACTCCCTCCCAATCTCAAAGGCAATCACAAGGTGATTCGCCCCGTTCCTGTCTACCGGCACCAAAATTCTTTTCACTGGAGTTCAGGATGATGTCATCTAAGGATAAGTATTGTAAAATCCACATTTTTTTAGATTGTATATCTTGCAGAGTAAATTTTTTGATTTAATCGGGGTAAATTTGTTTGTGTTGACCGAGTTCTTATTGTGTGTTGTGTGTCGTGTGTCTTCTGCCACAAGTGTGAGTTCGATCTTATGGTCAATCGTGTTTGGATTTTTGATTATTTTAATGTATATTTTAAATAAAATTTGTTTGTTTATTTCTTTTTCTTCCTTTGTAAATGAAAGTCCTTCCTTCCTTTAGGGTGGGTCGCTAGGAGGGGTAGGGGGATGAAAAATCAAATCGAAGATGAAAATCAATTCGATGTTGAATTTGTTTTCTTGAGGGCTCGACCTCCAACTTTTGTGAAGGAACTTTGAGGGTAAGTTGTTTCTTCTCTCTAGTTGCACCTTGAAAGTCTATGTTATTGTTGGTCTCAGATTCGATTTTGGAAACTCGAGTTCATAAATTATTTTTGCAATGTTGGGTGGATCTAAAATTTATGCATGACTTTTAGCCGTTTGAGGGCAAAATTTGGGGAGTGGGTGATGTGCCACGGATTCCCTTCATTCACAATCGAGCACGAAAGTTTTCTAACAATATTTTTAGTGTTTATTTTGTAGGTATTCAAAGAGGAAAGATGATGAATTGCACTCAGCAAACATCTAAATATCTCATGGTATTATTCAAAATAAAACATAAGTAGAAGTTTAAGAAAAATGTGAATAAACCCAAAACTGTCTATAATCTGACCTCTGTGGTGTCTTTGTTATTTTTGGCAACCTCTACAATCTTATATAAGAAAGTAACCTTCTTAACAATTGTAGCTAACTTCCCAACTTGTCTAGAATGAGTTTTTTTTAATAAATTTGGAGACCATTTGTTATGTTAAATGAGCCATGAACAGAGAGCATCAATTCTGCCAAACAAGCCAGCATCTTCCTAGCTCAGAGTGGAAGCCTATGTCACTTGAAGGAGGAGCTTGAAGATACTTAATTGGATAGTTGCTGCATAATTACGCTTGAGGATTAATTTAGACTTATGTTTATTTATTTTGTGCTAGTTGGAATGGTCGTAAAACTCAAAGTAAAAGTGTTACTCGGTCGAGTAAGTGTGTTTTAAGGTCATTTTCGGTAATTTTCTTTCAGGACATTAACCTTAATTTTTGAGGGAGTATTTAAGCTCTCTCTTAGGGTTGCCCTAGGTAGGGGATTTAAAATAATAGAACCCTTGTTCAAAATTGTGGAGATTTCTCTATAGCCAACTCTCTTTTGGTGGTTTCATCCAATCAAGTTTTGTATAAAAATTGGTATATCCCATTTGTAAATTTAAGGTGATATTTCTTATTGCTTTATCTTTCTCTACCTCCTTTCATATAGGTAGACATCTATAACAAAGGTATAGAAACTTGCAAGAGAACCAAGTTGGAGTGTTTCCTTCAAAGGAAGTAATTGAAGTCAATAGGCACGAACGTGGTGTTTATTCGGACCAACTTGCACCCTGTCGACCATAACTCTGTCATCTAAACAAATTCGCCTACGATTTTTAGAGGCATCTTCCTCACTTACATAGTAAGATGTGGACCAAAAATCATATTAAGAGGATGTATATTGCCTGAGATACGTTTTCCTCAAATCGAATAAGTTCTTTCCTTATTCGGCACCAAATTTCAAGGAGTTTCCATTTCCCCCCATTAAGGTGGTGGATAAGTGGGGAATGCAAGAAGCTCAAGGTCTCACACGTGTTTGCAGAAGGCAGGCTCCTGCAAGAGCTCACATGTTTACAGAAGCCCATGCTTCAGCGAAAGCATAGCGTCTGCAAAAACACATGTCTTCGCAGAAGCACATGTGTCAATGGAAGCCTAAGCATCCGCGGAAGCCCAGGCGTTCGTAGAAGCGTAGGCATATGTTGAAACACTCTTGTCTACGAAAGCACAAGTGTCTGTGGAAGCGTGAACATCCACGAATGCCTAGGCATCCATAGAGCGGTTCAAGCATCCTCACTGTTACTCACATTTGGACTTGTTGATCGCAGCGGTCGTCTACGGCAAGATCCAGAAGACCGCGATAGCCATTTTTTGGTCAAATTCTGTCGCCGAGACGCCTCAGCAAATTTTGCGGCAATGATATTTGTCACAACTCAGAGGCGGGCCTAACAAAATCATCAGGTCAGGCGTCCCGATCCTTGAAGAGAACCCAATCACCCAACCCAAGGCTAGGATGAAGCAGAAATCTTTACACTAAATTAAGCCAAAAGCCCAAAACCAATAGGCCTGGGTCCACAGAGTGACCAACAAGAGTCAATATATTATAAAAATAAACAAAGAACGTACTATGCATGAATCAAACCAATCAACACCCAAACAAAAAATCCCAAACATACCAGAGATGAATGCATTTGGATCGACAGACCTTCACCTATCAAAGGGGGAGCTGAAACACCAAAGCGGAAGGCACAGACAACACCCCGCAAATACCCTGTGCATATCCTATACACCGAACCTAGGAAAAATATAGTCTAAAGGGTGAGTGACAAACTCAGTAGAGGAATCTATACTAAATGCAATGTATGAGAAAATAGTTTTACATATCTTTCGAAAAACCAAGACCACTTCTTTTTACCATACATGGATTCTTTTAAATCAACTTTAAAATCTCTTCATCATTTTATCAAAACAGACTCATGGGCTGTCGATGAGGCTTGGTTAAAACACGGTGTACACATAGACAACTATATCACAAAATATAACAACATCATTTTCTGTGCAAAAACATCATCAGTGAAAATGAATGGTCACACAATGACCCATCCAGCACACATTACAAAAAAGGTGGTCATCCATCGATAGCAACACCTCATGAGGCAGAAGAAGATGGTACCCGTATTTGTAGACCAAATGGCGTACCCATTCTCAATATCAATAACGGATAAGGTTGCAGGCGTTGGGTTGCTCTTCAACTAGCCACCTACTATATCCAAGTTGACGAGGGTTGCCAGTGAGCGAAGCTAAGAGCCATCACGCTACCAATCAATTGGAAAGGTGCCAGGCGAGCAAATCTAGCGACTGATAACCTCCAATCGTGTGACTAAACCCTGGCCATGTTCTGGGGCTTGAAACCCAAGGAGCGCGTCATCACCGCTCCATCACCCTTTCAACTTCTAGGGCTTGAAACCTGAGGACATGTCTCGGATGCCCTATCACTCTTTGAGTGTGTACAAGCAGTCAATCTTCACATAATAGAAGATTGCATAGGATAACCTCGTGATGCTTTAGTGCCAAAACCGCCTAAAGCATCATGAGGATTCATCCTCCCAATATAACCACAGAATATCAAACAGTATACCATGTACGATAAAGTAAATATGAGAAAACATACGTATACGTAAAAACAGATGTATTGTCAAAAAAGTTCCCGTTGGGTTTTCTCGTTTGGTATCCCACAAAATATTAGCTAGAAAACTATAATGTCATGTAGTGCATAAAGTATAAAAATATCTACCTTGATGACGACCACGACAACCTTACTGACTAGCCAACTCCATGTAGGATCGATATACACCCATAGAGGGGGGTGAATATAGCGTTTTAAATAATTTCGTGCGATATTTTAATCTCTAATTACCCTAAGTGATTTAATGCATATAATTAAAATATCGATAACAAATATATGCAATAATATAAAAAAGTAAGGGTTAGAAAAATGCACACAATATTTGTTTACGCGGTTCGGCAAACTAGCCTACGTCCGCGCTCCAAGTTGCACTTGGAGATACACTATGTAATTGGCTTGCGGGTGCCAATAAAACCATTTACAAACTTGACTATTAAATGGGGCGTCACCCTTGACTAATTCTTAGGTCGTCAACCTTAGACTCTTACGAGTCGTCACCCTAAGTTTGACTATTTCGGGGCGTCACACAATGATGAATTCTTAGGGAATCACCCTTTACAATCATGAACAATAATAATTTGGAGATTCACTCTCAAATCTATCTAATCCGAATTCTCCCAAAATATAACTCTCAAGTTCGGAATAGGGAGAATTGGATTTACAAATCAATTGCTCACAGTGATCGCGTATTTAATTCGGCAGGGCTTCGCCACGATTCTCGGTTCATTCGTTATGGAGAGCATAGAGTGATCCTCTATTTATACACACAGCCACTGCCTCATCCGGACAACCTCAGCGTCTGCACCTATCGTCCGCACGACCGTTGCAAAAATACCCATTGAGAAAATAGCCGTTGGAAAGAATTCTGGGCATTTGCGGACGCCATTTTCATCGTCCGCTTCGTCCGCATACATCGTCCACACAAATCCAGAACTGGACAGATTCAAAGCGGATGCCAATATTCGCGTCCGCACCGTCCGCACCTACTGGGTCTATCGTCCGCGATTGCACAACATTGAGGGGGACGCAAAACCATCATCCTCTTCTTCGTATCCATCCGCACAGTCGAAGACCTGCGGACGCCATTTCACGTCCGCCTCGTCCGCGACCATCGTCCGCATGTTCATCAAAATGGACAGAGGCAAATCGGACGATTAAACCTTGCGTCCGCCTCATCCGCAGCATCCGCAATTGCACAACCTACTTCATACATTCACAAAATGTTTCCTCTAAGTCATACAAACCTTCCATTCTCCTGCATAGACTTAGAGAAACACATTAAACATTTCCAATACCCTTAATCAAGGGTATTCTCAATTTAATCGATAAATAAGATATATAAAAATTCAATGTATAAACAACTTTTGCACTTTATTAAATTTCACATCATCTTTATCACATAGTCTATGCAATCTCCCTTATAGATGATGTCCATCACATATAAAGTTGTTTATATCCTAACCTAAGCATGTGCCACAAATATTGCATATTTGATTTACTCAATTAAGTTATGCTATTTATCCACCAATTAATCCAAGCAACATGCAATTAAAATACAACTTATTGATTTATTAAATTACCAAGCAATTTAGTCATCATCAAAATAAAACTTAGCCTAACAAAAAGGCTAACACTCCACACGCTATCAGAAGTGAAGGTCAAAACCAGTGACATCTCTAGAACTTATAACAAGGCTGATGTCAAAATCCCAACAATCGCATGAGGGATAACAGATATGTCCTAAAACAAGACTAGGAATCCAAGACGGATACTAGGGACAACCACTAGTCGCAAATCAGAAATCGAATCTAGGAATACATCAAGAGTCCTAGACCGAAACACGAAACCAGACTGAAAACCAGATATGGTTGGTGAAGCTGAATGAAGTTCGTTAAATCCAACTCCAAGAAACAAACAGTGTGGTTGACTAAAACATAACAATGGTCAACTCGACATCTCCACAGACAACCAGAAAGACTCATTGGTTGACAAGACATGGTGATAGTTGACGGAACATGACACGCTTGTCCTGTATAACTTTGCAGTCGAGAAGACATAGCTGGAACCATTCGAACCTGACCATGATCGATAAGGCACAATCGTGGTCAATCGAGACCACACAATAGTCGACGAGGCAAAGCGAAGATCAACTGAAACCTCATAGTGTCGATCAGACTCAATGACGGTCATCTGAGACCATTCAGTGTCGATGAGACACATCAATGGTCAACTAAAACCTCACAGGGGTCGATATGACACGCCCTCAACCATCCAAGACTCAATAGTAGAGGGGATTCAGCTAAAGTCAATAAAGTATAACTTTATTAGAGACCGGCTCGAAATTCATAAACTAAACCTAGCCTAAAACTATATCAAAGGACAAGAATTTCCTTCACTAATGACAAGGAAAATAGTGGAAGGGTGCTATATCGAGCTTAGGAACCCAACCGACACTTAAACAACTCAAAAACATGAAAAAAAAATACACCGTGTGGTCGGCCAGGGACCTCCTGCGATCGACTTGAGACCATTCCTAGATAATCTACACAATTCATGGTCGACCAGAAACAGAACCCCAGTCGACCCTCACTGTTGCAATCGACCGATCCTACATCCGAGATCGACCCATCAGGTGCAGTTGACCACATGAACAGTAGCAGTCGACCGCTGTCGACTACCACACAATTTTCTTGTCGACCAGCGCGTTGCCCACATGCACTGGATCATCTATGGTCTATCGGCCTCGTGCAGTGGTCAACTAAGAAAGCATTCGGGCTCTATTTTTTTCCGGAAAACATGTCAATTTGTTCATTTTCGGCCTCCAAATGGCCAATACTCCTGCATAAACTCTAAATCTACCAACATGAATTATAAATTTTCCCTGAAGCCAACAAAAATACCAAACTTTAAACAATAAAATGGAGTTGGAAATCAACTTACTCGAGAAACGTCTTCACGACAGATAGAGGACAAGACGACGTGAACACAAATCAGGTAGAGAAACGGTGAGAATCGCTCGCCGGTTTCTCCTCCTTCTCCCTTCTCTCTTTCTCCCTTCGGTTGAGAGGAGAAGACTTCTTCTTTTTTTAAAAAAATACATATATTAAATAAAAATAAAAATTTAATTCTTTTATTTAATAAATATATTATAAATTTATATATTATAAATATTAAATAAAGTTCTTAAATCCTAATCCGACAAAATTGACATTAGTCAAAACTCGATCTCAAAAACTTATCGAGCAGAATTCTGCAGCTTCGAGCCATGGGGGAACATAGAATGTAAGGTTGACCATTGACTAACCCTTTCACACGTGGCCAAAGACCTACGACACGTGGCAAGGATCTGGTCAATACAAACAATTGACTTGGTCAAAGTAAAAAATTTACTCATAAAAAAATATAAAATCCAAAAATTACAAATTTATAGCATCTTTCCTTTCAGTTTGAGTTCCTAGCTCGATTTAGAACTCATTCTCTATTATTCTTCCCTTGTTTTGAATAGGGATCCATTATGGTTGACCTCTTTTGTGTTTCATCTACTATTGCTTGGTTTCAGTTGATCGCAGTCGTGTTCCATTAACCATTGTTAAGTCTTGGATGGACGCTCTTGTATCTTATCGATGCTATGTGGCTTCGGTTGGTCTCAGTCATGTTCTATCGACCTTTATTATATCTCATCAGTTGTTGCATGGTCCTGGTTGTTTGAAGTTGTATCTCATCGGCCACTATGTTGTTATGGTTGACCGTTGATGTGTTTGGTCAACCGTTGTTATATTTTGGTCTACCACATAGTGGGATTTCATAGAGTTTGAGTTTAGTGATCTTCATTTTACTTTCTGAATCATTTCTAGTTTCTTATGAGTGTGGTTTTTGGTTCGAGGTGAGGGTTCTTGACGTTCCTTGATTTAAGCCGAGAAGTCTTATTAATCCCCGTTTAGGATTTGTGTTTTTTCCCTAGTTTTTGAACTAATCTTTTAACACCGGATTGGTTTTAGGTTCCAATGATGTACCTAGTTTTGATGCTTACTTCCAGCAGCGTGTTTAACTAGACGGCGTGGCTTTTGGTTATCATTGAGGTAGAGATTTTTATACTATACTGTATTGCATCATGATTTTCAAAATTCTATTTTGTGGGTTGTCATATATGAAAATTAGACGAGGATTATTTGACAGCACTTCTATTTTTATATTATATGTACATGAGTTTTACATCTTTAATTTATGTGTGCATGGTTTATCGTTATGATATTCTATGATATTCATATAAGGGAAGATAAGTCCTTTTGATATTTTGGACAAGTCTTGGTGTCAAAGCATCATGAGGCTATCCTAATACATCTTTTGTTATGTGAAGATGTTTTATTTGCATGTTGTGAAATGGGTAATAGGGTATCGATGAGGTGTCTTAGGGTTTCAAATCCCTAAAGTGGTGATAACACACTCCTTGGATTTCAAATCCCTAAATCTAACCAAGGTATATATGCCATTTGATTTCATGGGTTGTGTCACTGTTGAGCTTTACTCACCGACAACCCTATTTATTCATTTGTTATTATGGGTAATGTCATTATTGAGTCTTGCTCACCAGCAACCCTTTTTATTCATTTGTTATCATGGGTTGTGTCGTCGCTAAGCTTTGCTCACTGGCAACCATGGTGACGCTGCTGGATCTTCGAATCGCCGTCACATTTCCCTTATAACTCATGAGGTGCTGCCTGGAAATGGTTGTCACATTTCTGTGTATTTGTACGGAGGAGTCCTAAAGTAATCCTCCTATTTCACTAAGAATTTTATATTATATGTTCATGTACACAACCATGTTTTACTGACTGCACATCGGGCGCAGTAGGGCCGATTTTTTTAAAACATTAAAGAATGATTTTTAAATTATTTTAGATCAATGCACAACATACCATTTGATCATAATTTTGAAATGAAAGATAAAACCAGTTTTCTCATGCATTACCCATAGTATATATTTTTTTACTGAGTTAGTCACTCACCCCAACAAACCCCTCCCCTCCAGGTAAAGATAGGAGCAATTAGGAGTCACAATGTTGTGTCCACTCCAGGTAAAGAGAGGAGCAATAAGAGTGTCAATGTTATGGTGTATCTCTCATTCCTATTTTCTTGTTTGAGTGTTTTAGATTTTTTTCTTGGTGAGGAAATATATATATATATATATATTTGGGTCTGTATAAGATTAATTGGATGGTCTTTGATATATGGGATTTTGTTGCACAATAACTTTCAGTTATTTAATTGCTTGCACTATCATACTTGTGATCGCTATATGCACCTTGGCCTATTTTATGTGGACTTTTACATTGTATTTTAAATAATTCTTCCCCTAACAAACTAGCCTTGGGTTGAGCAATCGGGTCTTCTCTGAGGATCGGGTCATCCAAACCGGCATTTCTGTTAGTCTCGCATTTAGGTCGTGACAATAATATCCTCATATCTACATCATCATATCCTCAAATATCAATGATAGTCTAACATCTTGTCATGTAGACCCGAAGGCCAATATATGCAAACATTTCTTATCTTAAATCCTTAGCAAACTGTTGCAAATTACTCAATTCTTCCTTATGCTAAACTGTCACACACATCCCCCGATCCCCTTGAGAATTGCATCGCAACCTAGATTCTCCACCAGGAGAACTCTTACAACTAATAGTGGAAGGTCATAATTAAAACATACATTCGACTCATTGGGCCACATAAATATAAAATTTTATCCAAACAGGAAATTTGTGCACTTCATTTATTTTACAAAACTTTATCTGAATTTATTTTACAAACATTGATCAAACTAAAACTTAATACAACAAAATAAAATAACCCAAACCACACTATGGGTCTATGTTGTGCTAATCATTAGTCCAACTGATCACTCCCTTTTTTTTCCTTAAGCTGCTACTACGTGTTCTTGAAAAATATGATAAAAGAATCACAATGAGCTTTTTGAGCTTAGTAAGAATCTTAATCTAAGGATCCAATAAATCATATAAATATCACAACTAACCATGTACTAAGCCCAACATGATTAGGGGTGGGCAAATCAGTTCTCGGTTTCAATTCCGGGCCTCTTGGAATTGACCATTCGGTTCTCGGTTCCAAGAGTAAAGAACCGAAACTGTCACGACCCAGAAAGGGGCCGGACAGAAACGCCGGGCCAAACGACCCGGTCTTCGTAGAAGACCCAATCGCCCAGCCCAAGGCTAGTTAAAATATTGCGGAAGACTTGTATAAATACCCAGCCGCGACCCACTTGTGATGAGCCACGGTCCATTTAGTGATTGCGAGAATAATTAATAATGCGGAATTAATAAACTTTAACGTCTAAATAATTACCGTGCATACAATCCAGGAAATGCAACAACCAAGTTAAGTGTTTTTATAAAGCTATAGTCGTCCATTGTTACGCTTGCCGAAAAATAAGAGTTCAACTAGGGAAATGAAATAAAATAAAATAGCAATAGAGCCTTCAACCGAAACTCTAACCTGGAAAAGAATAAGTCGATTGGGGTGAGTGACTAGCTCAGTATGGAATTTATACTAAATACTATGCATGTGTAAAACTTATTTTACCTTTTCTTGAAAACCATGAGTTTCGGAGAATCACGCACATTTTAATAAAACATTTAAATCCTTTTCATCTCAAGGAAATTAGGCCCGAGGCCTCCGACGAGGTTTAGAAAATAACATGGTTGTATACATAGACAACTATAGTTTTAAATACTCTCGTCGTGTTTTACCAAAATCGTAATCCGTGAAAAAGGAAGGTCACTCAAAGACTCCTCCGAACAAACTACACATAAAGGTGGCCATATCATGCAAGCAACACCTCATGAGCCTGGAGGAAGAAAAATGACGGCAGTCCGTAGATCGGGCCCGTCACCCAGGTTGTCGTGCAAATTCCGCTACGACACACCCGTAATAAACACACCCTGATAAGGTTTAGGGATTTGCAACCCACGGAAGCAGTCAACACCTTCCCAAAGTCTCCTATTTCACACAGTGCGCAAACAAACCATCTCCACGCAGCAGGAGATGTATCGAGGGTGTCCCTTTGATACTTTGACGTTCGCGACCGTTCAAAGTGTCAGGAAGATTCATCCCAAACAGATTATTATCATCATATAAAAACATGAAATCCAATGCGCAAAAGTAAACGTGTAAAACTATTGTACATGTATAATATAAAAAGCTGACGTGCTGTCGAACAGTCCCCGTCAGGTTTTTCATGTGTGGTATTCCACAAAACACGATTTTATTTTTTTAAAACTATGCAATGCGATGTAAGCAACTAAGTATAAAGCCCCTACCTCGATGGCGGTCCTTCCTCGTACACAAAGAAACTGTTATCTCAGGTGTCGGCTCGAAATCCTCAAACTCGTCCGAGCCTACAACATGTTAAACAGGGGGAAAATCTCATAAATATGTCTCGAGAAAAAGTGAGGAGATCCTATCCCGAGACTAAGCTCAACATCTATTCTTAATAACCAAAACAAGATTCTAACTCATCTACCGTTGCACTAACAAATCATCTCCCATTATTCTTCATTTAATTCTCATCAAAGTAGTTGGACGACCTTTAATCGAATGAACATAAATCCTTATCTCAATTCATCAAGCCCTTGTAACAACTAAACTAAATACATTCCTCAAGTCGACCCAAGGACTTGAGAATGTTTAAATAACAAGGGACCAAACCCAAACTAATTTCCACATTGGATTATATATAAACAAGTTTCAATTTGGAATAACACATTTGAAAAACTTGAAACTTAACCAACATCTAGTCCACCATTGAAGGCTATTAACAAAACTATAAGTGACTTACTAAGCTCAATATATATTTATGTGAAAACCATTCCAACAGAGGACCCAACGTCAAAATAGCATCCAAATTTCCATTTGTATAACCTTAGCAACAACATGGCAGATCTTCTGCACTTAAATCCAACAATAAACATAGAGTATATATCAACCAGCACAAAAGGGCAACTCTTTTTCTTTGGTAAACGTAACATAACCTAGGGTTCTTCCTTCAATTAGACCCACAAAATTCATCTAGAAATCAACAGAAACTCAACTATTGTCTAAATCCAACGACACAGCAGATTTAGTAACTAAAATCCAAGTGCAGAATCCACAAAAGAAAATTTGAGCATAACGAAGAACACTTCCTTAACCAAATCAGAGAAACGACGAAATGGGACTCCACGGTTCGATCAATCTCTGTCCAGACAACCTTTCCACCTCTCAAAATCTTGGCATTTGAATCTATAGATAAAAAATAGAGCAGTAATCAAAACAAAATCCTCAAGTTCATCAAGTGGCCGAAAAATCGAAAATACTAGAATCCAACACTCAGGATCGCGCATTTGCATTTCTCACCGAAAAAACAAGGGAGCTTAGCATTACTCAGCGAAGTCTCAAAATCGGAGGAAAACAGAGCTTTTCAGCCTTGTTTCTTGACGTCCAGACCATTCTGCTTCATCGGAGCGCCATCGGTTCCTCTCCCGAACGACGCTCGCGAGCTGTAGTTCTGTCGTCGCCAAGTCGCTGCTCGCCTTCCAGCCGGAATCGTTAGCTCATCTCAGTCACTCTCCTCTAGCCAAAACGGTGAAGTCCCTCTCTTGGCCGAATGGCCTCTCTTTCGCGAAGGAAGCAGGGGCAACAAATAAAAACCCTCTTCCTCTTTCGTAAATCTGCTGCCCTTTTTATTCTTTTTCTTCCTTTTTGTTTTATTTATTTCCAACTCTTTCTTTCTCCTCTCCCCTTTATTTTAATCACATCTCCCATATTTTACTTCCCTCTCAATTTTGACTTTTCCCCCCATTTTGCTTTTCTTCTACGCTGCCTCCTTCCCTTTCCTATTCATTGCCTTTTTAATCTTTCTTTTATCTTTCCCTTAAATCCTTTCTTTTCAAGTCCGCCCTTCAACTTTCCATTTAATTAATTTCCCATCTTTATTTCACTTCATTTTCCCCCTGCCAGCACTTCTCTTCTTTCTTTTATTTCCAACTTTGTCCCTTTTATTTTTCTTCCAATCACCCCATTTACGTTTCCCCCTTCATTTAATAAATTTCCTAATCCTCTATTCAATTAACTTAATCTCTTTAATATATATATATATATATATCATACACTAATTAATCCATCTCTAATTTTTGGTTTATTCTGAACATTGTCCAATGACATTTACCGATCCAAACAAATTCATAAATTCCGTTTCTTAAATAAACTTTCCATTCGAAAATTCATAATTCCACCAATTTGACCAATTGACCAAATTTCACATGTGGTCGCTGCGCGACAATTCAAGTCAACTTTTCAACGTTATGATCGATTTTAACGCGAAAGTTTTTCATGTGGAATTTGTTCTCCATAAAATTCTCGGGTTTCACAGAAACCGCAAGGAACTGGACCCGGAACCAGAACCGGAACCGATTCGGTTCCGGTTCCTAGATCCACATTTTGCATATAAACAAATCCACCATTGCTGTTAACACAAAAAAATTAGACTCACATTTTGCATATAAACAGTCCACCATTGCTTTCTCCAGATCCAACTGCACAAAAATTGCAAAAAAAAAAAAGGACATTTCTTAGGCTATTAGAACCTCTCTTTACAAATCTTACGCTATTAGCAGTATGAAATCTATGATAACCACAAATCTTAACAAATGTCACCATCTCACTGTGTTGACAACAACAATATACTAAGAAAACAACATACACATAACATGAAGTACTTACTTTATTTCGAATGGAGAAATTGATGAAGTTAGTATCTACCACAACAAAATAAGGAGATACAAAGCATAATAATTCCAACTAAACTAATGTCACTAAAAAATATGGTAAACAAGAAAATAGCAGGAAATAATTCAGGCACCAAACGTTCCTTCACAAGTTGGATTTTTATAACTAAAACAAAAGCATTTCTGGAACAAAAACCACTTGTTAGACTGCAGATAAATATGGTCAAGTGAAACTGAAGCACAGAAAGAGCTCTCGTTGACACAGCAACGTTTTCCACCTCTCACTGCTCGGTGGAAAGGTTTTGCTCCGTCGAAGTTGATGCTCTGACTGCAGAAAAAATATATTTTCTACATAAAGGTTTTGCCTCATTTCTGTTAAATTTCTCCTGCAGAAAGCAAATAAAGCAAAAATCGTTAGCAATTGACTATTGATACTAATAACTCTATCCCTACTCTATTGCTAAGATACAAGTGTGTGAGTGTGGAGACAATATACTAGCAGGATTAACGAAGTACTCGTAAAAGCTTCTTATGGCAGTATACTAAGTTAAGGACTCAGGCTTCAATAATCAATTGAAATTTTATGGGCTCAACAATTCCCAATCAACAAAAAAATCTATTTTCCATTCAGATAGGAACCTATCATTCGACATAACATGAATTAAGGGAGCCATTTTCTAAACACTTCACATTATGTTAGCATCAGCTTAAGAAATTATTGGTCTGAGTAAAGCTAAATTTATTATGGCAAAGAAATGCTTACACAAGGGATAGAACAGACGTACCCTCGGAATCAGAAGAATCAAGAAGGGGAGCAAAGGTTCAGAATCGCAAACCCTAAATCCAACAATTTTTAACCAGACGTAGCCTCGGAATTAGAAGAATCAAGAAGGGGAGCAAGGATTCGCCTTTGCTGGTTCGTCTTCGCGGATTCGCCTTCGCAATCGGAATCGCAGGTGCATCTTCGGGAATGCAGAATTTGTAACGACCCAGATTTTCGTAAATCCTTTAAAATACGTAAAAATTTGAATTTTCTTTTTGAAAGTAAATCAGAGTGCGTCTAACCAGATCGCTACTAACTCTTTCGTAAAACTCAATATAAATTACATTTATTAAAACTTATGCGGAAGCGTGAAATCAAAACCATTAATATAAAACGTTGTGGAAGCATGAATACAATTCAATGAAAGAAACCAAATCATTTAAATACGATTTATTACAACTTAATTAAAACAGTTTTTCTTTTACCCTTTTTATGTCTAGCTAGCCGTGAGCATCCCTCGAGCGTGCAAACCCATCATCCCTGCTTGCTATTGTTTGTTCTTTATCTTTTGCTACTCCTAGTTCAAGCATTCCTCTACGTACAGTACCTACATCTACACCACAAGCAACTGTAAGTCTAAAAAGACTTAGTAAGGAAAAAGCGGAATGCAATTATGAAATGCCTCTCTTTAGTTCATTTGGAATGGGGGCCACCCAAACCAATTCTTTCATTTACGTTTTCTTTCTTTCTTTCTTTCCTTTCTTTCTTTCTTTGCTTTCTTTCTTTTTTTCTTTCATTTCTTTCTTTCTTTGCTTTCTTTCTTCCTTTCATTTCTTTCTTTCTTTGCTTTCTTTCTTCCTTTCATTTCTTTCTTTACTCGTACTTCGAGCTGGAGATTGGAGGATTTCCTTTGTGATGGAATAGTGATCGAATCTAACCTTTTACTTACAACTAGAACTCCCGTACCCTATGAGGGAGGGGCTTCGGCTAGTTGTAGACTAAACTCGCTACCCATCCGCCCCCCAACTCCCTTTTCTTTTCATTCATTTTCTTTGTCTTTTCATTATCATTTTACTTCCTCACCATGCATGTGAGCACCACCCCCGTGGGAGTACTCCCTACTTTGTTTCTATTACATGATGCATGAACATACATTCTCAACCTAACATGATGCATGATGCATATAACATAACTTTAATAATTAAAATGCGCACATAAGTAATTGAAAACAAAACTGTAATGAACGTGCATATGAAAGAATAATAGTAATTGAATGTGCACATTAAAATAGACGTAACTAGAATTGAAAACACATTTAACATGAAAGTAACCAACCAAATGGAATAGCACGCTCAACGCATATAACGAATTAAAACGAGGAAGGCATGCTTGAACTATTTAAACACAATACTATAATTCAATATGTTATTTCTTCTAGTTAATTTCCTAGTCCATTTTCATGCTTCCTACATTTATATTTCTAAGCTATTATTTTATTCAGTTATTAACATGATCCTATGTTGTCTTCATGCTTTTATACTACTTAGCTATCGAAATCAATACAATAACAATAATAAAAGCATTCATAAAACATTCATTCATTTAGTCAATGAAACCTTTAACTCTCTCACATTTACTTCATCCTCTTTTCATCCTCTTTATCATTCTACTATTTAGAAAAGTAAAGCTTCGATTATGTAATTGAAGTGCGCATTGAAATAAAGTAATATGAAAGCAAATTGTAAATGGAAGCATATATAAAAGGAGGTGAAGTACATAATGGAATGTACAACCAAAATCAAAGGTGCACATGAGGAAAAGTATTGACGATGAGGAACCTGCTTAGATATATATAATTCACAACAATAAAGGAAGGATAACCTAGTTAACGTGCTCGAGAATTAATTTCATACTTTTATCCTAGTTAACTAATCATGTTCATGTTCAATTACCTTTGTTAATCTCGTTGGTTATCCTAATTTGTTTATATGCTCAAAAATGAATTACAATTATTACTCTAGTTAATTACTTTAGTTAATTGGCATTCTAATGAGTAATTACAATCATTAGTTATCCTCATCGATTACATGCATCAAGCGCATATCAATACACTATCTGTCATTATTTCCTAAAATAATTAACATGCTAGAGAAGTTAGGCATGCTAGTTATGAGTTTAAACATGCTAGTTAACTAATCTAACTAGTTACTTATGCTCATACAATTATTATTCCTCGTTAGTTTACCTACTTAAATCCAATTAATAATTACTAGTTTATCTAACATGCTCCAGTTTAATTAAAGTCAATTATCCTAATTAGCTAACATGTCGCTAAATGATTTATACATGCTAATTAAATGTACTAGTGGTCACATATTAGTCCAGTTACTTGTTTATATTATCTAAGCCAATTACATGCATCAAGTAAGCACCATCAAATTGTCTATCATTATTTCCTAAGTAAATTAACATGCATAAAGTCTAGATAGTTAATTTACTTTATGCTTGGTTGATTATTATATCCAAATCTACTCAATTAGTTTACAGGTTCAATTGTTGCTAAGTTGATCATTCTAACTAAACTAGCTAATAAGCTTTGGTAAAAAAATCAACATACTTAAATCAATTTAATATGCTGAATTGATTCACAGTTAACTTAAATTGATTAGCAAAGAAATATGCTAGATATAAAGTAAGACAATCAAGTGGTAGCGTAACAATGACAACAGAAATATCAGTTTAACTAAGTAAACAGTAACTATAAGGAATGAGTCATTTTTCATCGGTCCAAACATTTCTAACTTAGCCCATTTGCCTAATCATTTCTTGTTCTAAGCATTTGTACAGAGAGCTAATAACCAATAACAAGAATATAACCAGGAAATGGCAAGGGAAACCACGGATCACCCGTAGGGAAATATCAGATATTCATGATGAGTCAACACAGGGGATAACAACAGTGAGTTCATTCAAGCATTCATCATCTAAAACCAGCTAGCATCATCTAACACTAAGCGTTAAGAAAATTAACGTAAAACGCACGCACCCATACTTGTGGTGTAGGGTCTCAATGGCCAAAACAATCCTTAATCCTTACCTCGAAGTGTTAACACATAGAAGCACTTCATCTTTATTCCCTTTTTCCTTCTGGTACCTTCATAATTAACACATTTACTCGTTAATAACTTCAACCTCACCGTGCATGACTTAATCCAACATATATGCATAATTTAACAACAGACATGACATATCCATTTATCTTTTCATCCAATTTAGAATGGCAGTAAACAAATCATTCCAACGTACAAAGTTAACAGTTCGCAACATAGAACCTAAAGAGGTCATTTCCATTGACAGCATATAACTCCACCAAGGTGTCTATTCTCCATTTACTAAAACAATTATATGGCATCAATCTTCTATACTTAAACCATCGGCAGAACCCAATCAAAGCATAACCACATCGCAGAGGAACTCTTGAATCAAACCTACTAATTATCAAAGGCAGACAAAAAGGAAAACATTTATCCACCAACAGATAACTATCATCCAACATCAGTTTAACATTTTCTACTTCTAATAATCCATTCATAACATATATCCTTGACAGTTTATGTTTCAAACTATCAATTCACATAGAAGGGATTTATTTACCAAGGAGAAGACTGAGACGTCCGAGAACAGGAGCTTTCATCCTCAGTCTACAGCTACGCCATCTCTAGACAACTAAACACTCACTCGCTGCTCTGTTTCCAGCAACCATCAGTCTCTATCATGCCAACCAAGCTCACAACATCTCACGGTTTTGCAGAGCCAGAGAGCATTTCATCTCCATCATCTCCCCATTCTCTCTGCCGTTCCAGAATATAACTCAAAAATGGAAATTTGAAATGCATAAACAAACCTATCCCACGATCCCAGCTCCTTATTTTTCGGATCAAGCTCCACGCCGTATCGCTATCTTTCAGCTCCCAACTAAACTGCCAGGCAAGAAAATAGAGGAACAATTTAGACCACGGGCCTTCAGCTGGACCGAGAGCAACTCGGACCGTCAACCACGCCCAGCAGAAACGAAGCCCAGCACAGTCCAGTCCTACAATGTCCGACCACAGCTCACCTTCGCCGTCGCCCTTCTTTGCTGTCAATCGCCAATTAGTAACTGAAAAACTCCAAATCGAACCCATTGAGTCGTACTTCTCAAGTCTGAGATCGTCGCAACGCGTCGCCAAACTGCGCCAACCCATCGTGACGAAGCACGCTCGTCGGATCGTCGCCGTTGTCCACCCTTCGTCGTCGCACACTAGCACTCGTCGGATCGTCGCTTCCCTCTGTCCCGATCTCACTCGCCGGAGCCCCCTCTCGGTTCTCTCTCTCACTTCGGGCTTCTTACGTGGCTCCCTCTAGAAGAATGGCTTCGGCCATTTTTCTTCTTTTTTTTCTTTAATTTTGTTTATTTAAATTTCTTTTTATTTCATTTTAATTTGTTTTATTCTTTAAATTAAACATTACTTTCAACACTACATTTTTCATGCATTAATTATACGTACAACATATGAATCGACTCGAATTGTAACGCTCGACTTATTCCAAATGTCATTTAAAGATTATTAGAGATTTAATTTAAAATTCTTAATTCTATTTTATAAATTGATTTCTATTAATTAAACTTTTGATGAATTCTCTTAAATTATAACTTAACAGTTGCGTCATTGGTAACACCCCGATAATTACTCAATAAATCCGATTATTTCCAAATTACGCTTCAATTATATTTATTAAATTTTCATAAAAAATCGGGGTGTTACAGAATCGCTAGTCGAAGGGTTCTCGGTTCTAGCTTCCAGCTTCCAGGTTCCAGTTGCCCACCCCTAGCTGTCTCCCTATTTTTAAAACAACGCGATTCTCGGTTCCACAACCAAGAACCAAGAACCAAACCGAATAGTGGATTAAGAACCGGAACCGAACCAATTATAAATTTAGGAACCAAGAACCAGAATCGACCCGGAACCAAGTTGTGGTTTCGAGTCGATTCTGTTCTTGCCCACCCCTAAACATGATTAGTTCTTATATCCTTAACTTCCATCGTTTACTTTTGATCAAATCTCATGATCATACATCCCAAGATCTATATTTTATTTAGATCTTTAGATAATATTAATTTCTTAACTATGTGATACACCTCTTTATGTAAGAAGTGTTTAGTGCATTTGTATAAATGATTAGGCATATGATTTAGGTAATCATAGCCTACATTTCACAATTATTCCCATGTGCAATTACTCTTCATGCACAATATAATCTCATATGTATTTATTTATTAAATACTTCTATCACAATTCACATGTATTATATCCTTTTAAAGCACCACCACTTTATGGATAATTTACTTCATATAAATCATTCTTATATTTAACATGATTAACTTATACTTAATTTCTTAACTGCTATTCCATTTAAGCATCTTTAGAGATCATAGCCTAACAAACTCTCAATTCTCATGTGCAACTTTTCTTTATGCACAACTTAATTCCATAAGCATATACGTATACCACATGTCTCAACCACAAGTCACATGTGTTATTCCATTTTTAAGCACATTAACACTCCAAAGAATATTTATTCTATAATTTCTTTTCTACATTCCAACGTGATTTCTCGTATTATAGATCACATGTTCTATTATGGTCAAATTATTACCATTATTGTTTAGACATTTCCAATTAATGTCTAATTTTCAAATCATCTCTCATATTCTTCTATGGTTTATCTACCACCAATGTTAAACATCTCTAATGTGTGTCTCATCCAAAACTATCTAGACATTTCTATTAATGTCTATTACAAACTATGCATCAACCACATAATTCTCTATATGAAGGACTTTCTTATTTATAAATATTTCTAATTAATGTCTATCTCAAACTATCCTATTTCACATAACCATCTAACTATGTCATCCCATGAAAGACACTGTCATAACTATGTCAAGACTATTTTAAAAACTCAAGACACTGTCATTTTTCAGACGTCCACTCCCAAAGATTGGTTGTCCGCTCTCAAGGAATTTTCCTCTCATTTTACACTTTCAGATGTCCACACAAATATGTGAATGCCGGCATTTAGATGCCCACACATCTGCAGCTACTCGTACTCATACGCAGATGTCCACTCATCCGTGGATACCTACTCCCACGACATTGTTACTTCTATTTTCACTTCTGCGTACGTTCGCCCCAAAGACCAGTCAGCCACTTCCAAGACAAATTTCCCATTTTCTCCCAATTCAAACATACTTTTCATGCTAGAACACAACCATAATCATAATAATGATTTAATATCATCAAATAAATATTTTTCCACTGTTACAACCAAAACAAAGCCATTGCATGTCATCAATACTTTCTCAATCATATAATATGTAAAAACATGCATTCAAATGACCAATTATCGAATTACATGTTAGTTTCATGCATTAATCATTCATTATTTCCACAATTTATTCATCAATAACAATAAATATTCATTTGATCAATTATATATTATGTCTAACCTAAATCAACAACATGATGGTTATAACTTCCTTCTCCAAAAGTCACTTTAATTATCATCCTCTTTCAATAATTTAAAACTCAATCCATTTAATAGACTAATACCATCAAGGATTATCAAATACAATTTCATAAATTTCACATATACTTCTTCCACCAAAACTATATAATATAGCATAGTTTATCTAACTCACCAAGATTAGGGTTCTTACCTCTAGGAAATAACTTATTCTTCACTTTCTTTTCTTGATTTTGGGCTCAAATGAATATTCTTGACGAAAGGAGCAACTTTGATGAAGGAATTGAGGGTCAATGCTCAAGTTTTTCCCCTCAATTTTCTCCTTTTTCCTCTTATTCTCTCTTTCCTTTTTCTTTTTCTTCTCCCCTCTTTCTTCTCTGGTTCCAACATGAAAATGGCTGAATCCTTAGCCATTTCTCCACCTTTCTAGAGAAATCTTAGGGTTAGTTACCCTTATATCCAATTTTTCATTCAAACTTTAGGATTTTATCCTCCAGCGTAGGCATATTTACAAAAATACAAGGTTAATTACGCTTAATCACTCATAGCTTAAACTAATTAATTTAGCTTAGTTATAAATTAATCTCCATGATTATCATAATTAATCATGATTAATTCACCTTAATCATCCACTAATTACACTTTAATCACATAATTAGTCATTAATTAACCTTAATCATCCACTAATTACACTTTAATCACATAATTAGTCACATAACCACATTGGTTGTCCAATTTTATTATATGGCCAAAATAGTTCAATCTATTAGGAGTATTTCTTATTTTATACACATCTCCAAATTCCCAATCTAAAGTCTCATTAAAAGATACTTCCAAAAACATTCCAGTTTAAAACTGATTCAACTTCATAATTTTTACTGCACAAATTCAAATCTCTTCAATCTAAAGTCATCCAAATTCAAACCATTTTAATGTCATAATATATATATATATATATTATGACATTAAAATGGTTTGAATTGATAATCACAATAACTTCTTCAATTAGCCACAAACAGTGACTATGCTCATTTGTAGCATTTCTATCAACTTTCGTGCAAAAATTCATATATTAAAGAGCATATATTCAATTGATCCAATTTTATCACCATTTTGTAATTTAAGGTATCTACTATTATACTTATTTTTAGTTTGGAAAATATCCTCAATTGATTGGTCAATCTCATTTTCAAAGTCATCTCATGACTTATTATCATTTAATCATATTTAATTATATTAAACATAATTATTAGGGTTAATCCTTAATTTGGATCATCACATAAACCTTCCTAAGTAGAGAAACGATGGCTGATTCCTTTTTTCCTCTTTTACAGTGAACACCATAAATCTTTGAACTCATAACTTATCCATTAAGCTAAGGTGTAAAATCTTAAGCTGAGTATTATGTCTTACTCATCCAGGACAATGCTTAGTCATACCTAAATATTATGTCATCTCATCACTAAAAATGATGACATTTCAACTTCCTAAACGTCCAGACCAGAGGAGGGCATAAACCTTAGACGTTTGCATAAACTTTCTTTATCATTTAGAAAAATTACCGCAAGCGCATAAGCTTCAATCACGAAAGCACGAGCTACCGTTGCAGTTATGTATGCATCTGCCACGAATATTCACGCCGAATATTGTCCCCTAAAACAAAAGTTTGCTAATCACTTATTGCCCCGACATCCTGCGAACACATTCCTTTCTGCAAACACATTATCTTCCAGATGCATTCCTTTTCGCAGATGTCTACTCTTCTGCAACTTCACTGTTCACCACAGACACGTCATTATGCAGACGCATTCCTTTCTACGGATGCCAACACTCTCGTAATTTCACTGTTCACCATGGATCCTTCGATCCAAACGATGACGTTTCTTTCACTCTACTTATCCATCGCGAGGGCATTCCCTTTTGCAGATACATTTTCTTTTTATCATTATATGATGTCATCCTTCTTTCACAATGACCATCCCTCAACATAATATGTTATCTTCTTATTCTATGGACATATTTCTTTCTGCATACACCTAGTCTTACACACAGACGCTCTTCATCCTAACAACAATGTTCCTCTTCCACAACGGACGTCCCTTCTTCATAATACAATACCCTCTATTTCGCAAACACATTTCTTTCTGCAGACACTTATACTTCTGCAACTTCACTGTTCACCGCAGACACATTCCTTAGTATCCACGGACGTTCCTAAATCCAAACGACAATGTCTTTCTCTTTATTGGAAAAATCCTTCAATTCAATATCCACTCATCTAGCACGGGCACATTCCCTTTCGTATACCCACGTCATCAACGGATACCTCACATAATTTTGTGTATTCAACTTCACATTTTTCATGGACACTTGACTATTCCCAGGTGTTACAATCTCACTCTATATCAATGGATGAGGAGAGGTAGAACACAATTGTAAGCTACTTTCATAGGCTGATTTCCGTAGTTGCAGCATATGGCTGCCGACTTGAAGGAATAGTCAATCGACTTGAAACAATGGCAGGTGAATTTAAGAGCTCACTGCCATTCAACAAACATTTGGGAATGAGATGGGGAGGCTTGTGGATGATCCAGCAGCCCCCTCCATCTCTCGTCGCTAGACCCTCAGCAGCTTCTCCATCTTCTTACGCTGGACCTGATGCATGCTTGTAAGTCTTTTAGTTTATATGCACTTTCCATATATACCAAGATGTAACAATACGTTACAACTATGTAAATCTTTATCATTAGACAATTGTCCCCTCCTCCCACTCTTGCCAAAGTTCAGAAGATATTAGGAATCGATCCTCCATTGAATGAAGTAATTCCAAGACCTGTTTCACATCAAAATTTGCATGTGGTATGTCTTCAATTTGATTTTATGCAATGGATCAAATTTAAAGGGTATCCTTAGTAGTCTGATGGTAGTGATTAATCTGATCATTTTAGCCTGTAAAATTGATGGAGGATTTCATGAGATTGGTTCGTGCAAATACCAAAAAGAACCTAGAGACATGTGGTATTCATGCGGGCATTGTAATAAGAAAATATATCATTTGAAAGTTATTTTTCAGTTTTGATTTCATCCTTAGTAAATCTTGCTTCATGTTGTCTTTTTTTAGAAAAATAATGTTTTCAAGATCACTACTCTCATCATTCCAAAGCAAAAGTCAACATCTAACTTGGTGATGATTATCGTATGTTTAAATAAATGTTTAAGAAGTTGTTATTTTAAATAAATCTCTTGAATTATTTCTTTTTATTTAGTGTGACACATTATACGAGGAAGAAATGTTTGATGTCTAAGTGAGGGACTCATTTACAACTCTTGGGTGGCTCCATGTAAGTAACTTTTAATCCTTCTTGCAATATTTTTTTTTCCTTATTCGAACCACTTATAATATATGGTTTTAATTTCAGACACACTCAAAGCAGACATGTTTCATATTATCAATTGACCTACACAACCATTACAGCTACCAGGTTATATTACGAGAGGCAATTGCAATTGTCATTACCCTTACATATAAAAATGATATATATTCTCACATTGTGCTATAATCATTGCGCTATAATCATTTTATTTTTAAATTACATACTAATTTTCCTCTTTCCATTTTAGCCCATATGTCATATTTCAACTCTCGTACTCTGTCTGTGATGATCTAGATTAGAATTAACCATAATAATCATATTTACCAAAATTAAAATGTGATTAAGTGATAATAAGCTATGAAAAGACTTTGAGAAGAAAATTGACCTATTGGGAACAAATTTTCAAACTAAAAATAGATATAATAATTGACACCTTAGATTATGAAATAATGATGAAATTAGATCAATTGATTGTGTAAAAATTGTAATTTTAGCAGTGGAATGTATGACATTGAAATGCTCTTAAATTAAGATTTAATAGTTCTGGTTTATGATTTTTGTGTTGATTTTGTGGTTGGACTACTCTGAATGTATCAGAGCTTAGGGATGTCCATCATAAATGAGAGATGTCTGCTATAAAGAGGGATGTTCGTTGTAAGGAGGAATACGTTGTTATGACGAGGAGCGTCTGTTGTGGAAAGGAATGTGTTCGCATAAAGGGATGTGCCCAAAAAATGGGACAACATCATATTATGATGAGGGATGTCCACAGAGAAGAGGGACATATGTTGCAAAGAGGAGCAACGTCGAATTAAGATAAGGGAGTATCCGTGGAAGGGAATGCGTCCACGATGGATTAGTAGAATGAGAAAATGTCATCGTTCGAATTGAAGGAATCTGCTGATGCCGAGTACCCACGGAAGGGAACGCGCCCGCGACGGATAATTAGAATGAGAAAACATCGTCATTTAGATTGAAGGATCCACTGATACGCCTCTTTTCATGAATCTTAATTTTCCTTATAAACTTTGTTTTATTTTTATTTGAACTCCACAGTTAAAACTTGTCATTTTAAATACCTTTTGAAATAAAACCTTATTTTAATAAAAGTGTCCTTTTAAAACAGATTAAAAGTACAATTTAAATTAAAACCATAACTTGAATCAATTATTAAACCATGCTTTTGTAACATCATTACAAGGGTAGATTTCTTATCAAATCATAACATAATTCTTGCAAAACCCAAGGTTAAATGTCTTTTATAGTTTTTATATAAAATCCTTTACATAAAAGCAGTGAATCGATTAACAAAATAGAAGCATCTTCCAAAAAACCATTTTAAAAGTTGATTGTCAAACCTCAACCCATAGACAACGATCAATAGAATCTAACAACACCAAGTCTTCATCATGGGCAAGCTTCCTTAACCTGAAACTCATCAGTGGCCATTTCATCTGAACCATCCTTACCTACAACGCAAGACTCATCTGTAAGTCTAAAACTTAGCAAGTAATATATGAGACTGTGAACTTGACATTTCATGACATTAATTCTTCTTTCTTCTTTCTTCATTAACTTTCTTTCTTTCTCTTTCACTTTTGGATATAAGTAGGCTCGGTAGTGAGACATACACCACCATTTTTTGCCCTTGGAGAGTCCCTGCCCTTTTGGAGATAGACTCCACGCCCTTTTGGGGGTCCTTCATTAGTTACCATGCACTTCCATGCATGGAGACCTAGCGAATCTTGTGCCAATCTACCCCGATTTCACCGAAACCAAGCTAACGAGCTTATGCCCCACTAGTCCGCCCTTTTGCACAGCCTGCTCTCAGTCCCCATTTACATAAATTTTGTTTTCTTTTATATTTCTTAAATGCAGACTCATGCATGATCATATCATTGTAATGAAAATGGATCATACCCTCAGTATCGTTTATCAAAACAAAAAGCAATAGTTAAGCAAATAACAGTACAGATCCTCGAATGTATTTATCATCATGAACAGAATCGTCATCATCTTATAACTATACAATCGAGCCTCAGCATTATTTCTCACAGTAAACAAAATAGAGTAAGAACCAGAATCTCAATAACAGATCCTTAACATCAACATAAGCTGAAAATAAACCTACGTCTATCTTCATGCAACACAGGCAATAACATCTTCGGCCCAAAGAACGTAAAGCAAACATAGAGAACAAAGCATTAAATCCTCGACATCAATAATAGCTGGAAGTAAACATAACATCTTCATTGTACTCAACGGAGCATCACATCCTCAATTCAGTAAGCATAAAATAAACATAACCCGAACCTTCCTAGCACCTTGCACTGTAGGCTGTGAGGCCATAAACATGCAAGCATTACTTACCTCAAGCCCATAAATGGAAGAAAACTGCCCAGCCATGACTAAGCCCTTCTCGTAGCTCACCTTCTCTTCTGATTGTTCTGCCTTCTTGCAAGAGCTTCAGACAAGCTCTTCATTGCCAACACCAATAAAATAGTGTGGCTCATCATAAATGCTCATTTTTTATACCCACGGATTAGGGTGTGGAGAGACCTTCCTTCACTCCAAACAACGTCGTCCCATGATCTCGTGGAGGCATTGCCTACCGTAGATGCCCAAGCTTCCGGAGTGAGCACCTTCCTTCTCGAGATTTTCACCTAAATGATTGTGTTTCATACGTTTTTGTGTTCTCTTCCACAGACAAATACACTCCTGAATCGCTCACCTTTCCTCAGCAACCTATAACCCAAATAACATTGTTTCCATGATTTGCGGATGCGTTCTGCTCTGCATGCGCCTTCACTCCCTCGCCTCTCATTTTTTCTTCTTAGATTATCCTTCTAAAACAACAACGTTTCACATATTTCCACTATTCATTGCTGGCACATTTGCTTATGTGAATGCCTATGCTTCTGTGACTTCCCCTTTTCAATGCACCCTTTTATTCAAACAATGGTGTTTATCTCACCTAATACTTCCATGTGGCATCCATCCTTCTAAAATGGAACTTTCCCATCCGCTGGAACATCTTTCCTTGACCTGACAATTCTCGCCTTGTCTTCCCTTTCTATCCAACGACCCGCCTTTCTCCTAAGTTCTTATTAAAAGAGCATGTGTTTTGCACAGGTCTTTATTTCTCCTCCTTTTGTGCCTTTCTCCATCTTTAGTCTCAGTCGTTCATTGTCCTCATCCAACGGCCGCTATTCCATTTTTTTTCCCTTAAGTAATCCCTCATTAAAACAATATGTTCATTTACTTATACTTTCCCTTAAGTAATTCTTCATTAAAACGACATGTTCATTCACTTAGACTTAGCATCGGGCATTTTACAGCTCGAGAGGCTTAGCACATACACATTAGAAAAACTCTTGACATATTTCCACCAAATCAAAAGTCAACATTTGAAAATTCAACATTTGATACCTTTTGAAGTTAAGGATCATTATTTCTCCAAACACATCACATCCATATCCATCTATAGGTATTTTGTAATTCATTCCTTTTATCTGAGAAATGTCTCCTTTGATTTACCAACGAAAGTTCATACTTCTCAATAGTCGTAAACATATTGCAACCTTTCTAATTCAAATCTTTCCATCCCTTATGTACTAATCTTCCCATGGCAAAAATATGTCTAAGAGCCCTTTATTAACCTCTTGAATAACGAGCATCATCAATTGCAAACTTTTTTCATTGCTCGGAGGCAGTTTAAAAAAAGGATAATTTTCTGTTGTAGAAGCCTAAGCTTCCATGATAGCCAAATTTACATCCATTGAGAATATTCCAAGTGAATATTTGGTTCATTAAGATTAAATCGTCCATTTTCAAACTACCACATCATCATTCTAGAAGCGTCTCCTTCTTCGGATGTCTATGTTTTCCCAACGTTACCGTTTAACTAGTTTACTTTGATCCAAATGTCATCGTTCTTCTATTAGTCTATCCTGTTGCGGGCGGGTTCACTACTGCGAATATGTTCCTAAACTTGAAACAACGACATTTAGCTTCCACCACTTAGCATCTTTTAACCCTATCTGTGCAACCTCTACTCTTTCCGTTCCTCAAAAGCATCTTTTCTTAATCTAACGGCCCATGTTTGGTCCTCTCATCTAATCCAAAGGTTACCGTCTCTCCCAAAAAAGAATATTTTCTTTCCACGAGAGCATCTTTCCTTCTGCCTTTTGATCTGAAGGTCCTTGCCTCATCTGTACTTTCTATCCAACGACCAATGTTTATCCATTCTCCTCAATCATTTCCACAGACGTATTCCTTTTAGAGATTTTCATCCAAAGGTCGATGCTTCATCCGCTCTTCCCTTTTTAAATCTAACGACCAATCTCTCTCTCGAATGGAATCTTTCCTTTCCGTGGGATCATCTCTTTCCTTTCCACCATCTGATCTGACAATAGATGCATCATCTACTCCTCTCATCGAATGGCCAAAGTCCTGCCCGCTTGTTGGATCCTTCCCTCCTGCGGGTTAAACTATCCAACGACGTCGCTCCCCTTCACAGTGGACCTCCATCAATTAACTCTGCGACTCAATTTCACATTTTCACATATTTGACTCCTTAATATTTCTTCACTTCTGGAGGTCCACTTTAAAATTTTCCAACACTGTTCAACCAAATTTGACTTCCACCATAGCCAATTTCGTCTTAACCCTTAAACAACTAAAACACCAAAAATTGGGTAAAACCCAAATAAATTCACTTGATCCTTAGTTCCCAGCATTGCTATCCATTTAAGAGTCACACTCCTTCATACGTTTCTTATTATGATTATAACCACATTACTCCAAAACCTCAAACCTATTCTGCACCATGATTAATTCAACCGGCCATGAGATATCCTACACCATTATCTCAATTCCATAGGTTGTGATGTCTTGAATCATTCTTTTAATCTAATAAACTATGAAATAATATATCTTACCAATAAATCAACAAATATACATTATTGCATCGTATGACACACTTAACTATTTATAAATTTGTCCAAAATAAATTTTGGTCACTACAGATGATGTGTATCCGCAAAAGGGAGTCCATCCACGACAAATAAATAAAGTGAAGAATGTCATCGCTGGATTGAAGGATCTGCTGATGACATGTATCTGTGGAAGGAAATGCATTCATGACAGATAAATAAATCAAAAAACATCATCATTTGGATTAAGGGATCCACTGATGACGTGCTCGCTGAAGGGAATGCACCCACGACAGATAAGTAGAGTGAAAATACCATCATTGGATTGAAGGATCCACTGAGGACATGTATCCATGGAAGGAAATACATCCGCAATGGATAAATAAAGAGAAAGATGATGTCGTTTGGATTAAAGGATTCGTGATGAACAAAAAATATTGCAGGTGTGCAGGTGTCTGTGGAAAGGAACACGTCCGTGAAATGAAGGACGTTGTCATTCTGTGATCAAGGGATGTGCCCTAGATACGACTATAAAAGGGGAAATTAATGAAGAGCCCTAGCCATTATTTCCGTTAGAGTCTATGTAAACTTGTCTTTACTCTTAAGAAACTTGAGGAAAACTAGG
Source organism: Begonia loranthoides (assembly GCA_022433065.1). Lineage (NCBI taxonomy): Eukaryota > Viridiplantae > Streptophyta > Magnoliopsida > Cucurbitales > Begoniaceae > Begonia > Begonia loranthoides. The sequence continues at coordinate 49,062,716 of CM039468.1, read as the reverse complement.
TGTAGACGTGAAGGGAACTGTGGAGTGAGTAGACTTCACTGAAAATCCTAAGTAAGTAGGGTTGTATGTGTTTGACCTTCGGGTCTACAACACAAGGTGCTAGGGTGAAGTTAGCAGTATATATATATATATATATATATATATATATATATATATATATATTTATGTATATCGACTCTATATTGTTGGATATATGTTGTTTATTTGATAATGTGGGTCAAGGTATTTTTGTGATTATGATATATGTTGTTTTAATGATAATGTGGATTAAGGATCTGTTGATTGATTTGTATATTAAAGATATGTGATAGTTTCTATTCTAGCGTATTTATGATGACATGAGCACCTGTCGATTGGTTTGAAATATACAGGTAGATGATGTTTTTTGTTTTAGTACATTCATGATGAGTCGAGGATGTGTTGTATGTTAAGTGCTGGATGATATGCATGTGTTTGCAGGTAAGAAAGATAAAAGAAGAAGAATATACGTAAATAGGTCTAGAGGACAAACTATCTCAAAGGTTGGTCCTATGTGTTAGCCTTTTTGTTAGGCTAAGTTGTATTTTGATGATGACTAAAATGTTGTATTATTTAATAATTTAATAAGTTGTGTTGTGTATTTTTTGGATATTATTTTTATCGTTTTTATAACAATATTTATATTCATGTATATTGAAAATACTCTCAAAATTGGTATTATTAATGAGCTAACATGTTTAGGTGAGTCTATGTAGTATTGCATATCATTTTGGGACTTAGTATAGTTCAGGGTTAAATCTGGAATTACTTTCTGGATGCACACGGACGAGCCTGGACGAGCAACGTTTGAATCTGTAATATTTATGAGCATTTTCGGGACTTTTCAGACTAGCTCGGACGAGGAAGATTTGAATCTGTCATTTTCTGTGGACTTTTTGGATGACTAGCGAACAAGGCGCGGACGAGGACAGTCGTCCGAAAAGTGTCAAACTCATTTGAAAAGTTTAGGGTCAATTTTGTCACTGGTAAGTTTTAGGACGATCCGAAAAGTCAAGATTGTGTGCAACGGCTATATTTCCAACTGACAAATTTCAACGATTATTTTCCAACGTCTTCATGCGAATGACTGAAAAGGTTTTTGGACGTCCGAAAACTCGTAGTCTATAAATAGAGGACCACTCCAAGCTCAACGTAATGAACGGATAATCAAGGCGAAGCCCTGCTAAATTTAAGGCTCGATTCTATACCACTGTGAGCGCTGTAAATCTAATTCTCCCCACCCATAAACTTGTAAGTTATTATTGGGAAAATTCGGATTAGTTTTTTAGAGCTTTAATTTTCCAAATTATTATTATACTAAATTGTAAAGGGTGATTCCATAAGAATTCATCACACAAGGGTGACGCCCCACAACAGTCATAGGCTCGATTGAACGCCCGTAAGTTCAATCAACGGGTGACTCCCCGCAATAGTCAAATTAATGGTGACGACCCATAACAATCAAAGGTTGACGACCTTAGAATTAGTCAAGGGTGACGTCCTGTTAATAGTCAAATTGTAAACGGTTTTATTGGCACCCATAAGCCAATAGTTTAGTGGATCTTCAAGTGGAATCTTGGAGCGTGGACATAGGCGGGTTTGCCGAATCGCGTAAACAAATATTGTGCACACTCTCTAACCCTCTCTTTACATTTATGCATTTATTGTGATTGTTTATTTTGGTATATGAATTAAATCATATAGGGTTTTAGAGAAAACAAATATCGCACTAAATTCTTAGGAACGCTATATTCACCCCCCTATAGGCGTATATCAATCATGCAAATCGTATCAGAGCGGACATTTAAATTTTTTGTGCGATTTTGTTCATATTGTAAATTCTCTTGTATAAATTTATTTGAATAAATTTGATTGAATTTTTGGGATAAATTCCAAGCTAAAAATTATTCGATAAATTTGTTTGATATCTTAAATTGGATATTTTGATTATGGATTTCAATACGCACATTGAAGGTCAATGCACTTTTACACCTCCATTATTTGATTGTAGTAATTATTTATGTTGGAAGTGTAGAATGAAAATTTTTGTGCAATCTTTAGATTATGCTCTATGGAAAATCATTGAAAATGGATTACATCTTCCTAGACCATGTTGTGAATTCAATGATATAAATAAACGGAATTGGAACTTAAATGCTAAAGCTATGAATATTCTATATAGTGCCTTAAGTAAAAATGAATTTGATAGAGTTCAATCATATGTTAGTGCTTTCGATATATGGAAATCTCTTGAGCTAACACATGTAGGCACAAATCAAATGATTAAAAATGATGAAAGCTCAACCTCCGAAAAAGAAGAGAAGGTGGCCATTTCATGCTTTATGGCCAATGAAGAAATTGAGGTAACAAACTATTATAGCAATTCGGATTCTAATAATGATGATGATGGTGATTTAATAAATGAATTTCTAGACAGTTTGAATGAGCTAAAAGTTATATATAAATTGTTGAGAAAGGAGCATAACAATTTGATCAAAAAGCATGCTAATTTAGATAAATCTTTTTAGGATCAAATTGTTGAATTAAAAAGCATGGTTGATTATTCTAATGCTTCCTTTAAATCTCTTGAGCATGATAGTAGTAATTTGAAATTGTTGAATGATGGATTGAATTCTACTATCAAATCACAGGAAAATGAAATTAGTTCATTAAATACTAAAAATTGTGATTTGATTACTACTATTAATTGTCATGAGCATGAGATTTGTGATTTGAAAATTAGGAATAATGAATTGAATATTTCTATCAAATCACGTGATGATAGAATTAGTGAATTGAAAGTTGAAAATGAAGATTTAAATTCGATTGTGCTTCAATTCACCAATGGGAGCAAAAATTTAAATATGCTCTTAAATTCGCAAAGGGTTACATTCGATAAAGCCAGGATTGGCTATAAACCCTTTGCAAAGGACAAGAGTTAAACTAATTTATTTGTTAGTCCATCTATTTGTAATTCTTGCAATTGTGTGGGACATAAATCATTTTGTTGTCCATTAAAATTGAATGCTAATTTGAAATCAAATGTTGATTCTAAATTTGCTTATCCTTTAAGTTTAAATTCTAAATTTAAATCAAATTTAAATGTGAATTCTAAATCTAATTTGAATGCTAAGCTTGTGTGGGTTCCTAAAGGAACCAAACCTCTAACAATTGGACCCAAAATGATTTGGGTACCAAAGAAATCTACTTAATTGTTGTGTAGGTTGGAGATTCTCCCAAGGAGCTTAAAAGGAGAATGGATACTTGAATATCCAACACAAGGGAGAAGCTTCTAAAATTGCCTCCAATGCATTAAAAATGAAATTAAAATTCATGGAGGTACACATTTTTGTAATTTGGACTTGTTTTTTTTTTTTTGAGTGGATTAAATTGTTTGACTTTGATTAGTTGAAAATTTTCTTGGATTGATTGTTAGCTTTGATCTTTTTGTATATATAGGTTGAAATATGCTTTATTCCTTCAATTAGTATATTGATTGTGTATCTCTTCCAACAATTGTTTCTCTAGATTTATATATTGAATTGTTGGATATCAATTTTGATTTGTTGGTTTCTCCTTTGGATTAAATTTGCATATGGATAAAAGAGGAGAAAATTGAATTGTATCGAGATCATTGAATTGCTTTGAAATGTTGAATTTAATTTTAGTTTTGATGAATTTGCTTCCGCTAGCTTAAACTTTGTTAATTCTCCATAGATTTTATTTGTTAATTAATTTAGGGGGAGAAAAATACAATTGTTTTGTTTTTAATGATTATGTTCCGCTTATTGCTTAAACTTTGATATTTTCCCCAAACGATTTGATTTATTGATTTAAAAGGGGAAGAGTTTGTAGTTGATTTTAAAATTGATATCAATATTTATCCTTGGCTTGAAATTTCTCAATTGGTATCAATAATTATTTTATTTCTTAAACTTTTACAAATTGGTATCATGTAATGAATTTTGTTTTTGAAATCTTTAAATTAGTATCAATATTTTGTCTTTAGGTTAAATTCCAATAATTGATATCATTGGACATTTTTTTTTTCAATTGGTATCATTTATAGAAGTAATTTGTATTTGGACTTATTGGGATCAATGTTCTTCAAATTGGTTTATCATCTCAAATGTTTTTTTAACTTGGTATATATGAGATTCCCCAACTATTTGATTTTATGCATAATGATGGGGGGAGAAAATTTGTTTCCAAAATTTGAAATCATCCATGATTGTTTTTCAATTGGTATATATTTTGTTTAAACGTGGATGTTTCATAATTTTTTGGTTGTATTCCCTCTTATATGCTAGTTGATAAATTTATAGGGGGAGAAATTTATTAAGTTGTTTTTGTGTTTAACATAAGGGGAGAGATAAGTGAATTGATTTTAATGCTAAATTTGGTATCTCTCTTAGATTTTAATTTTGGATTTCATTTTGGATTTGCAATTGGTATCAATGGTTGAAAATGTTTTTGTTTTTTAATTGTGAATCTTCTATTGCTATCCTTTGTTAATTCTTTATTTCTTTATTTGGTATCACTTTTAGAAAATGAAAATTGGTTTATCATTCTTAGTCTAAAATTGGTATCAATTTCTTGGATTTCATTTTGATATCTATTTCTTTCAATTGGTATCTATTTCTTTGGACTCTAATGTTTATTCCCTCAAATGAGTTTATAAGCTTAATGACAAAGGGGGACAATATTTTTTTTTGATTGAATTTGTTTTGATTGTGGTATACTAATTTGGTGTCTTATTTCTTGTCCACAACTTGGATTTTGCTTGCTAGATTTTCCTCCATTGTTGGTCTTTGTTATAAATTCTTTGAAAAAGGGGGAGAATATTTTTAATAAGATGAACTTTGAATGTGGTTGTATGAAATTAGTATTTTATCTTTGACAACAAATTAGATTCTATTGCTTATTTCCCTCCATTGTTTGATTTGTGGATAGATTCTTAGAATAAGGGGAAGAAGTCTTTTTTTTTGTAGAATTAGTCGTTTTTGAATGATTTTTATTTTGAAAAAGTTTCATTGTTTTTGGACTTTCCTTCCCTAGGATTGCTTTTTGATTATGACAAAAAGGGGGAGAGTGTGTATAAGTTGTGATATATCTTTAAGGGAGAGTTTAGTAGCATGTTGCATGGGTTAAGTGTTTGAAAAATTGCATAACCTATTTGGAGATATCTAATATGTAATATTATATGCACATGCTTAGTTTTAGGGTAAACAACTTATTAGATTTTGTCATCATAAAAAATGGGGAGATTATTAGCCTTTTTGTTAGGCTAAGTTGTATTTTAATGATGACTAAAATGTTGTATTATTTAATAATTTAATAAGTTGTGTTGTGTATTTTTTCGATATTATCTTTATCATTTTTATAACAATATTTATATTTGTGTATATTGGAAATACCCTCAAAATGGGTATTATTAATTAGCTAACATGTTTACATGAGTCTAGTAGTATTGCATATCATTTTGAGAGTTAGTATAGTTCAGGGTTAAATTTGGAATTACTTTATGGATGCACGCGAACGAGCCCGGACGAGCAACGTTTGAATCTGTAATATGTCTGAGCATTTTCGGGACTTTTTAGACGAGCCCGGACAAGGAACATTTGAATCTATCATTTTCTGGGAACTTTTTGGATGACTAGCGAACGAGGCGTGGATGAGGACAGTCGTCCGAAAAGTGTCAAACTCATCTAAAAAGTTTAAGGTCAATTTTGTCACTGGTAAGTTTTAGGATGATCTGAGGACAACCAAAAAAGTTTTAGGATGATCCGAAAAGTCTAGATTGTGTGCAACAGCTATATTTTCAACTGACGAATTTCAACGATTATTTTCCAACGGCTTCATGCAGACGACCGAAAAGGTTTTTGGACGTCCAAAAACTCGCAGTCTATAAATAGTGGATCACTCCAAACTCAACGTAACGAACAGAGAATCGAGGCGAAGCCCTGCTAAATTCAAGACTTGATTCTATACCACTATGAGCGCTGTAAATCCAATTCTCCCCACCCATAAACATGCGAGTTGTTATTGGGAGAATTCGAATTAGTTTTTTAGAGCTTTAATTTTCCAAATTATTATTGTGTTAAATTGTAAAGGGTGATTCCCTAAGAATTCATCACACAAGGGTGACACCCCGCAACAGTCATAGGCTCGATTGAACACTTGTAAGTTCAATCAACGAGTAATTGCCCGCAATATTCAAATTAATGGTGACGCCCTATAACAGTCAAAAGTTAACGACCTTAGAATTAGTCAAGGGTGACGTCCCGTTAATAGTCAAACTGTAAACGGTTTTATTGGCACCCGTAAGCCAATAGTTTAGTGGATTTCCAAGTGGAATCTTGGAGCGCGAACGTAGATGGGTTTGCCGAAACGCGTAAACAAATATTGTGCACACTCTCTAACCCTCTCTTTACATTTATGCATTTATTGTGATTGTTTATTTTGGTATATGAATTAAACCACTTAGGGCTTTAGAGAAAGCAAATATCACACGAAATTATTAGGAATGCTATATTCAGCACCCCCCCCCCCCCCCTCTATAGGCGTATATCGATCCTTCACTATGGATACATAAGTTCATTAGTTTGTTCCTGATTGATGTCGGGGTAGACCAACCAAAGGAGTTGAGGTCATTAAGCATTTATGTGGATGTAGGATCGAAATAACCTAAGAGGAGGGTGAATTAGGATATTAAAACTTTTCAAAGTGATTAATATAGCCAAGTTTGTTAAGTTGATTCAAGATATTTAATCACAAGTTTGATAACTAAGCGATGCAATAGCTAAGCACAATCAAAGATAAGGAAGAGAAATATAAAACAAATTTGTTAACACCATTTGACAAAGCATGCCTACGTTCGTACTTCAAGACTCCTCCTTAAAGATCTTTATACTTCAATCGCACAGGTTACACTTGATTGAACTTCGAGAGCGTCAATCTAACCTTACACCAAATTCACCGTCTCTCACTCTACAAGTGATTGTTCGTTTACAAACTTCGCACGATATCTCCTCACTCTCAATGTGGATAATTCAAAAGATTACAGAAGAATGAGGTCTCTCAAACAATAGCAAATAGGCTAAATTGATCACACAATTTGGCAACACTTCGTCTTTGATAAATTGGTCAAGGTGATTTTCCACTTGGAGTCTTCATCTATTTATAGTTTTCTTCACCTAAGTTGTTTCCTAGTTGACCATTTAACCACTTCTCTTCATGGGTTGACCAATTTCATCAGGTTTTTCGATCGCGGTGGTCGACCAATTTTCAGGTGATCGACCAATTTTCACTGCTTTGAAAAATGGGAGTACAGGATCAGAATTTCTAGTTGACCATTTTGCTTTTGGTTGACCGCATTTTTGACAAGCAATTTGTGATAAAATTTGGTCGACGAAATCTATTGTGCTGGTCGACCATTTTTTATCCAAAAGGCAGAGTGTTTTGTACAATTTTTCGGTCGATCATTTTTCATTTGGTCGATCGCATTTTTGATAGGCAATCTATCATTTAATTTGGTCGACCATTTCCTTTTATTTTTCATTCCTTTGATTTCCTTCATCCCATGACTTACGTAAATCACTATACAACTTTAACGCACATGTTAGAACACTAAATACCCATTTTACAGGGTATTTCCAATTAAGAATAAGAATAACTTAAGCATTCAAAACTTTAGTCGCATTCAAATTATAAACAACTTAACATTGAATTAATAAATCATCATCAAAAAAATTAAGCTTAATACTCTTAAGCTGACAGCGCAAGGCCGCTAGCGAAGCTCTAAATTGATGTTGGGGTTGTCTCACCAAAGGTTGTGGGGTTTGTCATGCATTGATGTGCCCGACTGCTAGCAAAGCTTTTGATTGATGTCAGAGCTGATTTACCAAAGGTGATGGGTCTCGTGCATTAATGTGCATGGTTGTTAACAGAGAACTAGATTGATGTCAGGTCTATCTCCCAAAGGTTGGAGGCTAGTGGTGGGTGTCTCATTGCTAAGCCTACTCATTCCTGGAAAGATAAAGAACAGAAGATGGAAAGCAAAGAAAGAAAGTTTAAGGAAGGAAAGAAAAAATTAAATCTATCATGTCATGCATGTTAGCCTTTTTGTTAGGCTTTGTTTTATTTTGATGATGACCAAATGGTTTAATGTAATGAAAATAATAAGTTGGTTAATTGTG
>CM039468.1:48935362-49049523 GCA_022433065.1 Begonia loranthoides | reverse complement strand
CATTAAATCACTTAGGGTAATTAGAGATTAAAATATCGCACGAAAAAGTTAAAACGCTATATTCACCCCCCTCTATAGGCGTATATCAATCCTACAATGCATGCATATAGTGACTGTGTTTTTCTAATGACATTTATCTAGACTGCTTATCGAGCATTAGACTCATAGTTTGAACTTTGTGTTGTAGGTGAGGAAGTCTCTGGTGAGATACATGATGACGGAACAAATTAATGGCACAAGTTGATGGGAATATCCGTGATGAACACTCAATGTTGTTGAGACGATTGACTAAGGTTGGCTCATAAAAGAATGAATTTCTGGATGGAAAAATTAGGTGCACATTAGAATTCCGTTTTCGAACTTGTTTTTGGCATGTAAAAGATCAAGTTGAGTTTTATGATAGAAAATGCTTTAAGAAATGTTTTGGGTTTGGCATGGATGTTTATTTACTTAATGAACAGTTTGTGTTTTCATTGAAAAAGTCTTCCGCTATTGTTTATTTTAAAAGGCATGTTTTATTTCGTTTGTTTAAAATACATGTTTTAGTTATTTTCAAAAATAAAAATTAATAGGAATATTGGCAATAATATAGAGATTTACTAAAGGATTGTTAGAGATTGTATGCTCATTAAGATATAAATTTTTGCACAAAAGTGAATGGATGTGTTGTATATGAGCATGGTCCCTGTTTGAGGTTAACTAAAGAGGTTATTGTGATTAACAATTCAAATTATTTTAAGGTCATAACGTAGACGCATAAATGAAGTGTATGGCTTTCGATTGAAGGGATTTGGATGTACATTAAAAGTTATTCAATTTGGAATTTGGATGAGTTTAAAACTGCACTGTTTTAGAATATGTCTTTAAATTGGACTTTAGAGTGGGAATTTGGATAAGCTTATAAAAGGAAAAATGTTCCTAATATATTTAAATATGCGACCATGTAATAAAGTTGAACAACCAATGAGGTTATGTCATGTGTCACCTAGAGATTAGAGACTATGTGTGATCAAGGTGTAATATAAAGTTAATTAATCATGATTAATTATAATAATCATGGGAATTAGCTTAGAACTAAGGTATATTAATTATTTTAAGCTAAGAATATTTAAGGATAATAATCATGGTATTTTTTAAGATAACCATGAAGTTAAGGGTAAAATTGTAAAATTGGAAGGACAAAATGGACAAATTGTTAAATTAACCCTAAGATCTCTCTAGAAAAAGGAAGAACGCTGAGAAATCAGCCACATTTAGTACTGGAACCAGAGGAGAAAAGAAGAGAAGAGAAAGAAAAAGGGAAGAGAGAAGGAGAGGAAAAAAGAGAAAATTGAGGGAGAAAACTTGAGAATTGACCTTCAATTTCTTCATCAAAGTTGCTCCTCTTATCAAGAGAATTCATTTGATCCTAAAATCAAAAAGTGAGAGTGAACAAAAAATGATCTACGAGAGGTAAGAACCCTAACCAAGGTGATTTATGTAAACTACTATGCTTTATTACATAGTTTTGGTGGAAGAAGTTGTATAAATGGGATTGTAAGTGAAATTCATGAATTTCATGTTATTAATTAATGGTGATCTTGGATTGAAAGTAAAATGATTGAAAAAAAGATATGACATTGAAGTTGGTTAATTTGGTTAAATTTATGGTTATATAGAACATATATGATGAAGTTAATTATAATTGGGGGAATTGGTTGAACCTTTGGATGCATGCAGATAATTAATGTTGTAATGGGTTAATTTAGATGAATTAATGGGAATATAATTGATATTTCTTTTAATTAGTTAAATAAAAAGACATGAAATTGACGGTCTATAAATTATATCATATGATTTAGGATTGGTAAGTCATTAATGAAATTTAATGATTGGTTTTGGGTAGAGATGACAAGAATATGTTTAATTGATGATATTTGATCATTATATTGGTTATAGTTGAGTTTTGGCATGAAAATGTTTGCTTGAAATGTGAGGAATTGGGAAATGGACACAGGAGTGGACGTCTAGTCTTTGGGGGCGGACGTTTGGACATGTAAAAATGAAAGGAAAACTACCTCGAGAGTGGATGAATGCTCTTTGGGGCAGACATTCAAAATTAAAAGTGCTCTCAGGCTGGGATAGTGGGCGACTAGGGGTCCAAAGCAGTAGCCCATAAATGAATAACGGTTTTGTGATGTTTTAGAGCAGATGGCCATGGATGAGGAGCATGTTAGCTTAAGAGGATTAAGTTTAATTATTTCGATGATGAATGATTAATTTGATAATAAGTTGTTTATAACTTGAATATGATTAAATTTCTTATTGTTTATTTTATCTTTTATCTTCATTGGAAATACCCTGTAAAATGAGTATTTAATTGTTCTAACATGTTTGTTAAAGTCTTTGTAGAGAATGACTTAATCTTTGAGATGAATGATTCTTGGGTGAAGTAAAACACAAAGGATAGTTGACCAAAATGAATAGGTGGTCGACCGATATTCTTATAGAGAGCAAGCAAACTTTGATATCAAAGAAGGCGGTCGACTGGTGACAAGGTGGTCGATCGTAAATCTTACAGATTGCTCCATATTTTTAATGCAATGTGAAAGTGGTCGACTAGGTGACTACAGTTGACCCAAAATATGGCAGAGAGCAGACTCATTTATGGAATGTGTTGAAGTGGTCGATCAGGGTATAATTGGTTAGCCGGTGCAGTTGACCAGAGCAAAAACTTGGTTGACCATAAGCTTAAAGAATTACATGTACCGATCATATAGCGGTCGACCAAAATGGTTGAGTGGTCGACTGTCAACAACTTGGCTAGAAAAATCTATAAATAGAGGAAAGCTTTGTGAGAAGAATATCTTGAGCAAGCTGTCAAAGTCAAAGTGCTGCAAAAAATTTTTAACCTTTTGAGCCTTCATTCTATTGCTTGAGAAACCTTACTTTTTGTCTAATCATTGGTGTTATCCATATTAAGAGTGAGGTTGTGTTGTATTGAATATTGTCAACAAACAATTGGTTGTCGCATGTGAGTGACGATGAAGTCATTGTGAGGTTGGATTGACTCCCAGAAAGGTCAATCATCTATAACCGAAGGTTAAAGTGAAAAGATCTTCAAAGAGTAGCCTTGAAACACGAACCTAGGTGTGTTTAGCCAAACCGCATCACCAAATTAGTTTGCATCCTTTTTACCCTTTTCTTTGATTGCATATTTTGATTGTGCTTGAATCATAATAATTGTTGAACTTGCATTAGATCACTTAGCATTTCTTAAATAGTTAAATTATTTTAATCACTCAAAAAAATTTGATTTGCCTAATTCACCTCCCCCCGCCCTCCCTCCTCGAGGCTAATTTAGATCCTACAATTGGTATCATAGTAGGTGAATAACTTTGTTGTGATTAAAAGTAAAATTATTTTTGCTAAATTACTATGGCATTCAATATGAACAATATGCATGTACAAGGGCAATCAATCTCTAGGCCTCCATTCTTTGATAGTAAAGAATGAGAATTTTTGTTCAGTGCATGAACTATGATTTATGGCACATTATTGAAACTGGACCACATGTACCTATCAAAACTGAAAATGAAGTTAGTGTTCCAAAGTTTTCTATTGAATTTGATGAATTTGACAAACATAAATTGAGTAGGAACGCTATGGCAATTAATGCATTATATTGTGCATTAAATAGAGATGAATTTAATAGAGTGCAAGCATGTGATAGTGCATATGGAATATGGAAGTCACTTGAAGTTACACATGAAGGTACAAATCAAGTAAAAGAAAATAAACTAAGCATACTTTTACATGAATACGAACTATTTAGCATGGGCAAAGATGAATCTATTAGTCAAATGTTCACCCGCTTTACTAACATTACTAATGATTTAAAGGTTCTTGGTAGAATTTACCCTAATGAAGAGCTTGTTAAGAAGATTCTCCGATGTCTACCGATAGTGTGGCAACCAAAAGTGATGACCATTCAAGAGGCAAGGGATCTAAAAGTCCTTAAGATGGAGAAACTTATTAGCTCACTCATGAGACACGAGATCACAATGAGAGCCAATGAGAAGGAAGAGCTAAAAAAGAAAGAGGCATCCAAGAAGAAGGACACTGCCCTCAAAGTCTCTTCAAGTAAACAAGGTGAATCAAAGAAGGAAGAAGAAGACGATGAGGAAATCACATTTATGACTCAGAGATTCAATAAATTTCTCCAACGAAGAAAGTGGAAAGGGAAGAGAAACTTCAAGGGAGAACAGTCTCAAAGGGAAAAAGAGATCACATGCTTCAAGTGTGGAAAGCCCAGTTACATTAAATCCGAATGTCCACAAGGGAAGAAGATATCAAAAACTCTAAAAAAGAAAGCATTAAAGGCGACATGGGATGATAGTGATGAAGAATCATCATCCGGAAGTGAAGAGGTAGCAAATATGTCCTTCATGGCAAAAGAGAGTGAGATTCATGACTCTCTTAGTGATATAGATGATAACATGATAATAATTTGATGGAAGCCTTTGATGAATTATATGAGCAATTTAACGTGCTTAAAGCAAAATATAAAATATTGAAAAAGGAAAATGAAAACATTGTGAAAAGGCATGTTAGTATGGTTAAAGAATTTGAAAATGAAATTAGCATTTTGAAAACTAAGAATGATGACTTAAATGCCATAGTCCATAAGTTCACAAATGGTAGCAAAAATTTAAATATGCTTTTAGGACAACAAAGAGTAACATTTGATAAAGTCGGATTAGGACATCAATCATTTCAAAAGAAAAAGGCTCATAAGAATTTCTTTGTTAGTCCATCTACATGTCATGCATGTAATTCAATAGGGCATAAATCATTTTATTGTCCATTAAAATCATATGATAAGAAGAAATTTTCTAAACTTATATGGGTTCCTAAAGGGACAAAAGCTAACTCTCAAGGACCCAAAAAGATTGGGTACCTAAGAAATTAGACTAATTTTTCCTTATAGATTGGAGACTCTCCCGTGAAGGATGAATGATATTTGGATAGTGGATGCTCAAGACACATAATGGGAGACTCCTCAAGATTTACCTCCATGAAGAAGAAGAAAGAAAATGTAACATTTGGAGGTAATCAAAAGGGGAAAATACTTGGTATCGGAAATATCGATAATCCCTCAAATCCTTTCATTGAGAATGTTGTATTAGTTGATAGATTAAAACATAATTTGCTAAGTATTAGTCAACTATTTGATAAAGGTTATAAGGCAATTTTTTAATCTAAAATTTGCATGATTGAGGATAGTTCTAATGGAAAAATCTTGTTTATGGGTTATATACATGAAAATATTAATGTCATTGATTTGAATAATGTTTTATGCCTTCATGAGAAATGCTTGACTGCGAATTCCTCTAGTGATTTTTGGTCTTGGCATAGAAGATTAAGACATGTTGGAATGGATACCTTAGCTAAGATCTCTAGGAAGAATCTTTTAGGGGTTTACCTAAATTATCCTTTGAAAATGATAAAATTTGTGATGCTTATCAAATGGGGAAGCAAACGAAGTTCATCTGCTTCCAAATATTTTTACTTCAACTTCCAAACCTCTCCAATTACTCCATATGGATCTTTTTAGTCTGTCTAAGGTATCAAGCTTGGAAGGGAAACTCTATGTGTATGTCATTGTAGATGTTTTCTCAAGATTCACTTGGGTTTTCTGATGCACCAGCGAAAGGAGTAAAGAAATAACCTGTAGAATATGTTGAAGAAATATGATGAAGTATTGAAGTGTTGGTGAAGGATTCTTTGATGTTGATCAACCAGTTGGGAAGAAGCAGCTCTGGCAGTCGATCAAAAGGAAACAACACAGGTGGAGATTGACCAGTTCTTGAAGGATTTAGATTGACCGAGCTTCGTGATCTAGCAAGAGGTCGACTTCAAAAAAGGTAGTTGCAAATATATGAAGGAATCGGTCGAGCTAATTGATCGGTTCCTCTATTTTCCTATTTGGCCGCAAAACTCACTTTTGGAAAGTCAACTTTGGCAACCAATAACTCCCACATTTTATAAGCTTTTAAGCTGAAATTTGGATCACGCCTTCTTGAATGAATAAGGAAAGAACTCCTTCAGAAATTATGGAAAGAACCTTCAAGAATTAGGAAATATGCTAACAAGAATTCAAGCGATCGGAAATAGAAAGTAACACAGCTTGCAACTCCCTTCTTGAAGACTTTGCGGATGGAATCCTTCTTGATAGTTGGACACCTCTTCACACAAACTTCCTTCAAGGAGTAGGGCCACGGATACCAATAAGAGAACTCACTCAACTCCAAGTGAGCCCAATCTTGTAATGCTACTCACACAAAGATAACTTTGGATGCAACTCACCAAAGTGTTTGAAAAAGAAATCACTCCAATTTCGAAAGAAAGCAAGAGCTTTTTATGTTCAAACTTCAATTCCCCTAAACATGTACATAAGTGGCTTTAAATAGCCAATTACAAACTATAAAGTATTAGTAAACAAATTAAGCAACAATAACCCTAAATCGACTCATAGTATAAGTTGTATGATTCTTTACTTACTAGTTACTAGGTAAATTGTCTAAAAGAATATTTAATTAATATCTTCATTTCTTCTTCTCCAAGTCTAGAGGTCTTTTGATAGCTATTTCTTGTTGGTGCTTAGCCACTTGGATGGTTTCCATGTATAGACTTCCTTGGTCTCCAAGCTTGGACACTTGGACTTTCCATAATATTAATCTTGTGTTCTGTGTGCTTTTGTCATAGCAAACAAACTCCAAATTTAATGATTTAACCCATTGTAGAAAGCTTAGGAATTCCATTACAATCTTCATGAAGCTTTCTTTTTGAAATGACATCGTTTCAAATGCCAAAATTGTCAAACACTTGTCAAAGGTCAGAAACTAGACAGATTTGGAAAGTCCATCAAATATTCCACAATTGTTCTTGGACTTCCACCTATGCTTGACCTTGAATCTCTCCATGATAATCTTCGAAACTTGATTAATAATGGAATGGACTCGTAGTCCATCATCCTCTCAAGGTTGAAAAGGATTCAACCTTGAATCATATATTGTTCAACTATAATCTTTATTACCATAATAAGAGGAATCATCATGGGCTATCAATATTGCAATGTCTTCAATCTTTCCATGAATGTAATAAGGAAACAAATAATTTTTTGATGTAGCCAGCTGATGATATTAAGATTTTCATAAACTTCTTTCTATACTTGAACAATAACTCGGATAATAGATTCTCATTCTTTGTCTTTGAGTTAGAAATAATGTAGACCACAATAATAGTTACCATAAATAAAAAGTTGAGAACACCTTTAAGTATATGTGACCATAGAATAATCCTTTCATAATTCTCTTCCATAAGATAGGTAGATGTGTCATGGATTTTAAGATTTGCATTGACTTTAAAATCTCCATGAATGAAATAAGGAAACAATCTTGTATAATGTGGTAGGCCTATAATAGTAAGATATTCACAAATCACCTCCCATAATTGAACAATAGCTTAGGAATGTCGTGATACCCCTTTGTAATTCAATGATTTCCATAAAAATAGTTTTGGGAATACCTTTGAGTATGTGTGGCCAAAGAACAATGTTTTCATAGAATCTTGAATTGCATTTTCCTTGACTTGGCTTACTAGGAACCCCACAAATACATTCCTTATGAGTGATTTTCAAATTCCATGAGTTGTCATACTAAGCTTGTCATCTTTGGAAACACAATCTTTGAGTTGAAGCATTGGCCACTAGTTTTGTCTTTCCCCTTTAATATCTTCATGAAGTAGTAAAGTTGTCCACAAGGTGCAATATGTTCCCATAATCCCAAAATAGTAATCAAATGATAACAAGATTCATTAATAACAACCTTCTTTTTCCACCAATATACATATCCACAAATGCGGTTCCACCAAGATTGAAGAAAACAATTTTGTTACCATAAATACCACAACAAAATATCATGCCAATAATATAAGAAGTTTTAGTTCATCTAACTCTAAAAATCCAAGTAATCAATTTATCCAATGGTGCATACCTCTTTGTCACAAGCAAAGGAATTTTCAATCGATTTTTCTTTAATACCTCATAACCCTTTGTAGGTTGCTTTGGCCAAATTGGTGCTAGCTTGTTCCTCCTCCTAGTATCTTTGAATGCATAACAATTGGGAAGGTGATTAGGATTTTCATCATGTGCATGCCACGGTAATTCCCAAAGACGATCACTTGTACTTGCCATATCACAAATCAATATATTAGTAAAACTTCCATAAGCAAAATCAGTCCAAGTTTGATTAAAGTCCATGGAAGGCAAATTGTCGTCACTCTTTCCATCTTTGATTAAAGGACAAACTTTTTTCTTGCTTAAACTTTGGTCATGAACATTTTGGTCCTTATCAATGTGCCACCAAAATTTGTAAGTACTACCATGCATCAATAATTTCAAGCTAAGCCCCTTAACCATGATCAAAGGAACTATGTTAGCACAAATTTCATCCTTAGTGAATAAAGAGCAAACCTTGTGATTGTTGGAGCTTCGGATATGAAAAGTTTGTTCTTTTTTACATTCTTCCTCCTCTGTTTGATACTCCAAAGATAGTAACGACCATTCTTCTACATAAATAACTTTTTCTTCAATTTCCTCCTTTGCCCCAAGAGTTTCTTCTAAATCATGATTGTCGGTTTGCAAGGTAGAGGAGTATTGTGGTTCTTGTTTCTTTGCCAAAGTATCACTCATGTCGTCTAGTAGTTGAAGTGCCTCCCAAAAAAAGGCTTGCATGTAATGCGCCACGTTAAATTCTGAAATCTTTTTCCTTTTTCCTTTTGATTTTTCATGTAAAAATTTCCTTTTTATTGATTTAAAACGTATAAGAGGAAATAAATTGAAGTGCGTAAAATACATCAGAGTAAAAAGCGGAAAGCATTAATAAATTCAAAATATGGTTTGATAATTAAACATGAGTTCATAGTTCACAAAATGTTTATCGTTTCTCAAACCATTTCAAAATAACATTTTTGCTTCTTTGCGAGCCATAACCTCTCAAGTTGATTTAGTTGGGTAACCTAAGTGCTCAACAGGCAATGTCTCCTCCTCCACTTTGAGAATGCTAATATCCTGACAGTTACCTACATCACAAGCAAACTGTAAGCTTAAGGCCCAGCAAGAAATGAGATGCAATATGATGTATGCATGTAATTGATTATGTCAAAATGAAATCCACTCAATATGTTCTTTACTCACAGTGAATACATTAACTCGTACATTGAGCTGGGACATTGGAGGTCTTTCTTGCAGGGAGAATAGTCACTTCTCGGAATCTAACCCTCAGGTAGACAGGCTCTCGCAACCCAACAAATTTGAAGTGCTACAAAATTGTTTAACCTTTTGAGCCTTCATTATATTGCTTGAGAAACCTCATTAAAGTGAGGTTGTGTTGTATTGAATATTGTCAACAAACAATTGGTTGTTGCGTGTGAGTGACGGTGAAGTTATTGTAAGGTTGGATTGACGCCCAAAAAGGTCAATAATCTGTAATCGAAGGTTAAAGTGAGAAGATCTTCAAGGAGGAGCCTTGAACCATAGACGTAGGTGTTAACTTTTTTGTTAGGCTAAGTTGTATTTTGATATTGACTAAAATGCTATATTATTTAATAATTCAATAAGTGGTGTTGTGTATTTTCTAGATATTATTTTTAACATTTTTATAATAATAATTATATCCATAATTATTGAACATACCCTCAAAATGGGTATTATTAATGTGCTAACAAGTTTACCTGAGTCTATGTAGTGTAGCATATCATTTTGGTACTTAGTATAGTTCAGGGGCTATCTTGGAGTGAGCTTTTGGAAGGCTGCGGACGAAGGAAGTCGGCCAAAACTGGCCTTTGGCATTTTCAAACACATGCGGACGAGCGAGGTCAAAGGCTAACGTCTGAAATCCTCAATTGGGACGAGTGAGGACTAGTCGAGTGCGTCCCAATCTCACAAGTAGTGCAGTCCGGAATTTTCGGACTATAGCGGACGAGGCCAGGACGATAGGGGATGATGAGCTTTTGAATTTATAAGTTTGGGAAGACTTTTCAGACCCCACGAGGTTGAGGTCGGACGATAGCGGACGACAAGCAATTGAATTTGTAATATTCTAGCTGCTTTTCGGACGATAGCGGACGATTGCAGACAAGGACATGTCAACCGAAAAGTCCAGATTGTGTGCAACGGCTACATTTCTAACAGACGAATTTCAACGCCTATTCTTCAACGGCTTCATGTGGAAGACCGAAAAGGTTTTGGGACGTCCGAAAACCCGCAGTCTATGAATAGAAGATCACTCCAAGCTCAATGTAAAGAACGGAAAATCATGGCGAAGCCCTACTGAATTTACTATGCGATTTCTAAACCACTGTGAGCTTATTGTAAATCCAATTCTCCCCACCCATAAACTTACGAGTTAATATTGAGAGAATTTGGATTAGATAAATTTGAGCTTTAAATTCCGTATTCTATATTTGCGCTAAATTGTAAAGGGTGATTCCCTAAGAATTCATCACACTAAAGTGACGCCCGAAATAGTCATTGGCTTGATTGAACGCCCGTAAGTTCAATCAAAGGGCAACTCCTCGTAATCGTCAAATTTAGGGTGACTCCCCATAATAGTCAATTATAGGGTGACGCCCCGCAATAGTCAAAGATTGACGACCTTAGAATTAGTTAAGGGTGATGCCCCGTTAATAGCTAATTTGTAAATGGTTTTTTGGCACCCGTAAGCCAATTATTTAGTGGATCTCCAAGTGGAACTTGGAGCGTGGACGTAGGTGGGTTTGTCGAACCGCGTAAACAAATATTGTGCACTCTCTCTAGCCTCTCTTTACTTTGTAGCATATATTTGTTAATGTTTATTTTAATTATATGCATTAAATCACTTAGGGTTGTTAGAGATTAAATATCGCACGAAAATACTAGGACGCTATATTCAACCCCACCCCCCCCCCCCCCCCCTCTCTATAGGCATATATCGATCCCACAGTAGGCGTGTTTGGCCGAACCGTGTACCCAAATTAGTTTGCATCCTTTTTACCCTTCTCTTTGATTGCATATTTTCATTGTGCTTGAATCTTAATAATTGTTGAACTCGCATTAGATCACTTAGCATTTCTTGATAGTTAAATTATTTTAATCACTAAAAAAAATTTGATTTGCCTAATTCATCTCACCCCGCTCTCTTAGGCTAATTTAGATCCTACAGAGCGGGCATCCAAACTCTGTTGATTAAGAATATTTTCTTTGGTTTTAAACCAATTATTTAACCATTGCATAAGTCATTTGAGAATAGTTTGAGACATGAGTAGTGTAACACCTGGAAAATTTAAATGAACAATTTCATGTGTGACATGGCATTTTGGAATATAAATTGAATGAATGATATCACAATAGAAAATTTATATTTTGTGTAGTGATGAGTAATATTATAGTAAAATATGAGATTTATTTCACTAAGCACGTTACAAGATAGAAAAAGTTTAGTGTGCAAAGAAATTGGAAAGAATAATGTCTGCAGAAGAGTAAATTTCAATAAAGATATGAGATTTATTTTATTAGGCACGTTATAGGATTAGGAAAGTTTAGTGTGCAAAGAAATTGGAAATAATAATGAGTAAGTGTCCACAAAAGGGTTAAATTTTAATAAAGACATGAGAATTATTTTATTAAGCTTGTTATAGGATTAGGAAAGCTGAGTATGGAAGGGAATTGGAAGGAATAAAGTAAAATTGTTCGCGAAAGGGTACCTGTGGAATGAAATGTATCCACGGAAGTGTTGGTGTCTGCAGGTGTGAGATGGCATCTGTGGAGAGAGGTGTGTTCATGAGAAGATATGTATACATGACAAATAGTAATTGGTGGGCAATGTGGAAGAGTTGGTATCTGCAGAAGTGTTAGGGTCTGTGAAATCATTTGTATCCATGAAAATGAGATGTCTATGAAGGAAATGTATATGTGGCAGCTAGTTATTGGTGACAATGCAGAGAAGTTGGTATCTATGGGAGCATTAGTGTCCACAAAAGTGAGATGTCTGTGAAGGAAATATATATGTGGCAAAAGTTATTGGTAACAATGCAAATGAGTTAGTATCCGCAAGAGCATTATTGTCCATAGAAGTGAGATGTCCGCAAAGGAACGGTATATGTGGCAGACATTGATTGGTGAACAAGGTAAGGATGTATTCGCAGAAGTGTGGTGTCCATGGGAGAGTTGGTATTTGCAAAACGATATGTGTACATGGCAGATAGCGATTGGCAGATAGCGATTGGAGGGATTCACGGGATAAGGAGTCTGCGGAAGAGTTAGTATCTACAAAATTATTGGTTTCTACAACTGAGAGGTATCCATGAAAGGATGGTATGTGGCAGATAGCTATTGACAGATAGTTTAAGAGGGATCTGCAGGATGAGGTGTCCGCGGAAGCATTGGTGTCCGCAAAAGTAAGTTTGAAGTATGAACGTGGCAGATGATTATTAGCAAACAAGGTGAGCTAAAACTCGCAGCAGAAGCGTACGTGTCTGCAACTGAACCTTGCACACCCACTGCAACTATACGAGACAGATTCAGAATGCGTTTGTCCACAAATTTTTTGGACTATGAATTTATCTTTACATTGCAATTAGATTCTTGGACTGCTGAAAAGGAAGGTTGCTAATTTATAAATAAGAAACTAAAGAGAAAAACCCTAATCACCCACACACTAAGAGCCAGAAAATTTGGTGTTTTTTTTGCTCAAGCTCTCTGAAGGTAAGTCTACTACAAACTAGAATTTCGTAAATTGGGTTTGTTCGTCATTCATAAGATGGACTACGATGGTGAATGACAAAAATCATAGGAGTTGTTACTAAGCCTTTGAAGCGTAGTAGTTGATAAATTTTCATTCTTTTTATTAACTCAATTTTTATTTATCTCAAGGAAAATAAATGTGTTGGAAACAAGTTCGAGCAAAGATTGGATCAGATTATGAGTGAATAGTTCACTAAGAATTTCTGGTAAGTGATGATTGCATGTGTTTGGCATTTTGTTTTTGCGAAATTGCATCTCATGTTCATGATATACATATGCATCTCCTAAGCGTTAGACTCATAGATGAACTTTGTGATGTAGGTAAGAATACTTTTGATGAAACATAATGAGGAAATACTTTGAGGTTGCAGTTGATAGAGAATTCTCATGGGCAAGACTAAGGCGTTGTTGGAGTGAAATTGATTTGTGGGTGAAGACTGAAAAGGATGGGTTACTTTGAGAACTTTTAATAAGATATTATGAAATATTTTTATGCTTTAATTGTTTGGAGATTTAGTAAAAATGTTTTACGAATATTAATGTTTATTTTATGTTGGATTTTTACTACATTCGGATTTTAAATGAGATTTCTTTTAAAACTTCTATTGTCATATTTTAAATACAAGATTTAAATAGATTTTTTTTTTTAAATGACAAGAAAAAGTATTTACGCTACGGGGCATTACAAGTAGAGAGTGTCTAGATAGATGTATGATACCATTTCATGCATCATTTGTGTATGCTTAATAACAAAATTTGCATATTTATATTACATGCATTATTAATATATATTATATTCATTTTAATGTATCCATAATGTTGATGTCAAATCATGCATCATAGAAATATTTAATAGATCGACCCATTATACTTTGCCAAATTTGTGTGACATATATAAAATGGAAAGTAGAAAGGGACTGATAGTAGATCCCCCTTTGGGTTTCCCTAGACCTCCAAAGGTATTTGAGCATGTACACACCTATTGGGAGTATTGGCCAATATGGTGGGGTGACATGATTTATGCGACTTTACATATGATGGTGTTTGATCATTTATATTGACATTCACATATATATTAATATGATATGTGTTAAATAACATCACCATTTAATTAAAATAGAGCATTGGTATTGATTCATATTATCATTGTATGAAGGTGAATAGAAGGCATTGTGTGATTTCCTATGCATTTCATATATTGCATAATTTTGGTCATGGAATGACATAGTTAGATGGTTATGTGAAAGGAAGTGTTAAGGGATCTAAGCTATGATTTAAATGTCATGAGTCTAGGCATATTCATGTATTGGCATCATATGGTTCATTCATATAGAGGATCATGTTAGAAGTATCATTTGAAACTAGACATTAATTAGAAATGTCAATATAGTTGGGTTAGACATATATTAGAAAAGTTTAAATAGTAATGGTTCTAGATAAACCATAAAAAAGTATATGATTCTTAAAATAATTAATTGTGTTAAAGTAAATAAAAGAGAATATGGGGTACACTTAAGAATTCAAGATGTGCTTAAAATGGAATAGCACATGAGACTTGTGATTAAGGCATTTGGTATACATATATACTTATAGAATTAAGTTGTGAATAAAGAAATTGCACATGAGATTTGGAAAATAGTTAAGCTATGATTACCTAAATCATATGCCTATGTATTTGCATGTATGCACTAAACATTTCTTATATAAAGAAGTGTAACACAAATGAGATATTAATAAGAGATATTAATCTTGAGATTTATAATATAAATCACGAGATGTGTGATTATAAGAGTTGATCAAAGCTGAAAATTGAAATTAAGGTTGTGCGGACTAATCATGTAAGGCTTAGTACATGATTAATTGTAATATTTATATGGTTTAGAATTCTTATATTAGGATTCTTATTAAGCTCAAAAAGTTCATTCATGTTTCCTCCAATTTTTTAGAAACAGGTGGAAGAAGCTTGGGTGTGAAAAGATAAAGATCAATTGGATTGCTGAGTCTAGTATGACATAGACCCAGTGGAGTGACTATGGGTTTGATTTTTTTTTTTTGTATTTAGTTTAGTTCGGCCCAATGTTTGTAAAGTAAATTTGGATAAAATTTTGTAAATAAATAATATTATAACTTTATTGTTTGGGGTGAATTTTATATTTATGTGGTCCAATTAGGCAAATATATTCATTATTTGTGAACTTCCGCCGATGTGTACGTTCTCTGGACAAAGAATCCTATTCACAATCCCAATTCCTAAGGGAAATGAGGTCAGTGTCATGACATTGTCGGTGTGTCAGTGATTCGTAGCAGTCAACAGAGTGGATTTCATTATCACGAAGAGCTTTCTGACGTCCATGTCTAATGCAAAACCAAATGCAACATCCTCTCATTCTCATGGGCGTCTAAGGAAGGCACAGATGCCCGGGGATGTATGTCAGACATCTAAGGATGGTCTATGGATGTCAACGTCCGCGTCCAATACAAAATCAAATGCAACATCCTCTTATGTACGAGCGGAAAGGGGTGAAGAAATAACCTTGTAAGTGTTTGATAATTTGATGAAGAAGTTGTTCAAGTGTTGATTGACCTAGAGTTAGAATAGGCAGAAGTGTGGTTGATCAATAGACGAAGGAGTTCGACCACAAATCTTCTATTTTTAATCGTCCACAAAATCGCGGTCAGTCATCAATAGATAAATATATTATAGATTCAAATGAAATTGAGGGAGGTCGGATGAGCGGTTGGTTAGATGAAGGATGGGCGATTGACCGGTTGAAGAACTTTCCTAAACTTTGCTGGAAATCACCTTATGGAAAGTCCAACTTTGGAAATCAATAACTCCCTCGTTTTAAAAGCTTTTCCTCTTAAATTTTGACAGTAGTCGCATTGATAAGTGAAGAAGAACTCCTTCAAAAATAATGGTAATAAATCTTACGAATTTGGAAATATGCGTGAGAGAAGAAGATTGGCCGAAAATAGCAAATAGTAATACTTGTAACTCCCGTATAGATATCTTTGCCAATGAAACTCCTTTTGAAAGTTGGACACCACTTCACACACCCTTCCTTCAAGAAGTAAGAGTACAAATGTCAATAAGAGAACTCAATCAACTCACAAAGTAAGCTCAATCTTGTGATGTAACACACTAGGAAACTTTGGATGTAACTCACCAAAGGGTTGAAAGAGGAATCACTCCAATTTCGAAAATAAAGCAAAAGTTTTTTCTATTCAAATTCCACTTGTCTAAACATTTACATTAGGTGGCTTTAAATAGCTAATTACAAACTAAAGAATAGTAAATAACTAAATAAGCAACAATATCACTAAATTGGCTATAATACAAACTTGGCCGATACTTTACTTAATAGTTACTAGGCAACTTAACTTATAGATTATTTAATTAATTCTTTCTTTCTTCTTCTCTAAGTCTTGATGTCTTTTGGCAGCTTTTCCTTCTTGAATTGGCCACTTTGATGGTTTCCATGTATTGACTTTCCTTGGTCTCCAAGCTTGGTTACTTGGGCTTTGAACAATATTTATTCTCTATTTTGTGGGCTTTTGATATAGCAAACAAACTCCAATTTTAATACTCTAGCCTATTTTAGAAAGCTTAGGAAGTCAGCTACAATCTTTATAAAGCACACTTTCTAATATGACATCGTTCTGAATGCCAAAACTGTCAAATACTTGCCAAAAGTCAAAAAGTAGCCAGATTTGTGAAGCTCATAAAATATTATACAATTGTTTTTGAACTTCCACTTATGTTTGATTTTGAATACTTCTATAATGTTATTGGAAGCTTGATTGTTGATAGAGTGGACCCGTTGTAACAACCCGATTTTTCATAAATCCGTTAAAATGCGTAAGATTTGAAATTTCTTTTTAAAACAAAACGTATCATAGTTCGTCTAAAATAAAATGTATCGCTACTGACTCTTTCTTCAAACTCGTTACGAAAACTAATTAATAAAATGTGCGGAAGCGTTATAAAATAAACCCTTGTAAAACATGGAGGAAGCTTAAACAAATCATTTAAGAACGAAATACTAAACAATTGAAACACTACGTTTAACAAATGAAACTGACAATTAAACATCATTTGGTTACACTCGTTTACTCATCTTTCTCTTTGCCTGGCCAGCCCCGAGTCTTGTGCATGCGAAAACCTCCATCCCTGCTTCATTATGTGTTTATCATCTACTTATTATCTGTTCGTCGTTGTACCTACACCACAAGTAATACGTGAGCCTAATGGCTCAGTAAGGAAAAGGGTTTAATGCAATTATGCTTATGACTCTCTTTAGTTCATTTGGAGTGGGGGCCACCCAAACCAATCATTTCATTACATTCGTTCTTTCGTTTGTTATTTACTCGCACATCAAGTTGGAGATTGGAGGGGTCTTAGGAGATGGAATAGTTGACTGGATTTAACCATTTACTTGCAACTAGGTCCCCATTCCCATCAAGGTTGGGGGCTTCGCCTAGCCGCGGACTAGTTCCGCTACCCATCCGCCCCCTACTCCCTTTTTCGTCCCCTTTCCGCTGTATCCTGCCTTCAAGGTTCCTCCCCTTCCAGCGTATCCCGCCTTCAGGGTTTCTTCCCTTCTGGCGTATCCCACCGCTAGGGTTTCTTCAATGTCATCCCGAACATTCTTTTTCTTAGCATTTTCTTCACTCATGCTTGTGGGTACCACCCTGAGGGGGTACCCCCTACTTGGTTCCTATTAACGTGATGCATGACCATACATTCTCAACCTAGCATGATGCATGATGCGTAAGGACATAACATTCATAATAATCTAAGTGCGCATTAAAGTAACGGTAATGGAAAACGCATATACAAGGATAGCAGTAATTGAACGTGCACACAAAGACAAGTAACAACAATGGTACACCCAATAAAATATAGCATGTGAAGGAAGCAATTGTAAAACTAATTAATCATCGGGGACATGCTTGGACATGTAAATCACAATAATAAAGACACACAACAAATTAACAAGCGACGTGCATATGAAAGTAAAGCATAATTTAATTAACATGCTCAAAAACTTGTTATTATTTACAACTGAATAATTAACATGCTCGAAAAAGGATTATAATTATCATCTAGTTAATTATCATAATGGATTTATATGCTCAATCGTTGATTTTATGCTCATATCCTAGTTAACTAATCATGCTTCGATTTAGTGTCAACTAATCATGCTTAAAGAATATTTTACATGCTTTAGTGTCAATATCATGCCCAAATAAATACTAGCCATTTAACATGCTGGAATAGTCAATTAAACATGCTCAATCCTAATTACTTGCTTTAGTTAGTTACCCTAACATGCTGCTAGATGATTTACATGTGTTATACTAATTAGACGATTTAAACATGTTGGTTAAGCAATCTAAAGACGTTGGCTATTTAATTAAACATGTTGGTAAGTCAATGCCAAATCGAATGGTTCACAGGCTTCAACTACTACATGGGTTACACGCTCAATTGAGTATTATTTAACTAAGGTGGATAGCATGCTAAAAAGGGGTTAACAATTATCAATTTACGTTTAGCTAAACGACAGAACAATAACAAAGAGATGATCACATTATAAACCTTCAGCAACGCATTAAAACTCTTAGCTCGTTTCCAGAATTCTCATACCCATTGATCATTCACATTTTTAGCATTATCACCATCGTCATTAGAAATTACAAGACCATATACAATCAAGGAAGTCATTCACAAAGAATTCTAGCAGCATATATATATATATCATGGCAGTAACTGTCACTAAAAGGGAAGTAACACAAATAAAGAGAGCAACCAGCAATCAATAAGGATGAACATCAAACTATCCATAGACTATGGAGTGCTAATAAATCTATACTATAATGAAGAAAAACATTTAGTCATAGTACTATCAACAAGGAGGATGCAGAGCAGTAAAATCCTACAGAGCATTAGTAAATCCACACTATCATTCCAAACATTATCTACAAGCATCAACAAGAGCATTATTCACAGTAGCAATAAGCATCTAACAATGACTACTCGACATAAGTAATAGGCATCTTAAGACAAACAACATACTTAACAACTAACAATAACATTTCAAGGACACCAACACTAAACTCACACACACACTTGTGGTGTAGGGCCTCCAAATGGCCAAGACTCTACCCTATTTTCTTACCTAAATCGATGAACTCACTCACAATTGGCACTCCACAGTGGCGATTCAAATAGCTCTTGGACAGTAGCAGTTTTAGCAACTCACCCACTTCCAGCTCCTTAGCTCACTCTTGTTACACACTCAACCTTCAATGGCTAACCCACCATCTCACTTAGCTCACCTCCACTCTCATAGATCTCTCTCTCTCTCTCTCTGGAATTTCTCCCGCAGAACATGAAGAATGGAGTGAAGAAGAGAGGGATGGCTTTACCCACCTGGGAGAGGGGACAATCGTACCTGGAAGGGGCAGAGGGGATGTCGGCTGGCAAGGTCTGGGGTGGTTTCTTGTCGGGGAATCGCTTCTCATTGGTTAAACATCGTTTTCTTTCTGATTTTAAGTCCTTTTTGTCGCTGATCTGCTATGATTCGGACAAGTGCGCACGGAATCTTCGCGTCCGCAAGAGTAGATTTTTCCCAGGTAAAGTCTGACTTCGGACAAAAATTGGCGTCCCCACCTTTGTCCGTACCGTCCACAGTCGAGGTTCGGATGCCAGTCGACGTCCGCATGTGTCATCCGAAAGTACCCTAAGATCAGACAAGGGCAAAACAGACGAAGCCCCGACTCGTCCGTAGTCGTCCTGACTCGTCCGAATGTATCTAGGTCTGGACAGATTCAATCCGGACGTGACTATTGGCGTCTGCAAGTACTTCATCTGCAACGTCCACAAAGGCAGGGGCGACCTTGGGACGTGAAATGGCGTCCGTGAGAGTTGTTCCAAAGCGCTGGGGCAGCGTCTTATAAAATTGCGAATGAGGAACAGCGTCCTTAGAGTCGTCCGCAGGTGCACAGTCCAACTCTTTCCTCAAATTTTTCCATTTAACTTTTATCCCGTAACACTTTCTCCCTTAATTACGTGTCATAACATAACACATAACCACGCGAAATGTAATGTCCTAGTTACCCTATCCTTTAATTATATCGCATATGCGGGAAAAATGTTAACATAATTACCCCTAGAATTAACGATCTAGAACGTCTTTGGTAATACCCTGTTAATTTTCCAACTTAAAAAGTCGAGGTGTTACACACATAGTCCATCATCCTCTCATTCCCATGAGCGTCTGAGAAAGGCACAGATGTCCAAGGATGTATAAACCATTTCACCTTTCAACTATTGAATTCTTATAAACCAATTTAAGTACTTAGAAATAAATATAAAATATGAGAAATAAATACATACATACATATTCATAATATTTGAAAAATGTCCATAATATAGTACAATTAAATTACAAAAATAAAAAATCAAACAAATCATTTTCAGAGTCACATAATTGCAAAATGTCCATAAATATGCATAATATTTGCAAAATGTCCATAATATAGTACAATTAAATTACAAAAAAAAAAAATCATCTTCTGAGTCATATAATGAATGAAGTTCATCGTCTAGAGATGTTGCGATCAAATCCACCTCTATAGCAGTTTCATAATCGAACACATGAAGCTTTTCGGCCTGAAATCCCGAAACAGGCTTCACCTCCATTACGCATTTAATAGATTCTTGATATTTGGTTTCTTGTATGTATAAAAAAACAAGGTACTCACACATCAATCACATTACATAATAAATTGCATAGTAAGTTGTTACAAATAATTTATAACAAAATTTACCTCCCCTCCACGCCATTTAGTATGCAATACTCAAACGCTTTAAAATCCAATTATATGGAAAACAACGCACAAATTAAAAGATCAAATTTCATTTTCATGACACCGTTCAAAATTCAACAAACATAAAATCCGTTTTACCCGAAAAAAATTTGTGTTAGATTAATATACTTTAAATTTGGAAGGGCAAATAACGGATTTGCTTAGAGAAAATGATTTTAAGGTCGAAAAAAGTGAGACTAACGCTTGGATGGTGTTCAGGGATTAAAGGTCGCAAAGGATTTAGGGATCGCGCAGAAATGATCTCTTTCATTATGCAATATACTTGAAAGCGCTGTCATCCACTCTTACATGCGGTTGTTTGATTCTTTTTAAAGTCAATACTCGGATGTCCGTTATTTAAGTACAGTCGTCCAAAAGTAAAATATATGACAGAGTAGACATCTACTCTTAACGTTCAGTCATTCGCTTCTATGCATAGGCGAAGACGCGAACATCCGTTTTATAAATATACTCATCTAGAACTTCATATCTTATGGGTGAACAGACCTCTCTTTTTCTACAATCATCCGCTTTTATGTAAATGTGTATACACAGACTCTCTTGTGGATTGATGCAAACGTCTTAAACATGTTTTTTAACAAAAAAACGTAAATGCAAAATTTGCCTTTTTCATTTTTTGTAGTTCATAATTTTATTGATTAGAGAAATTAGTTTAAAATTTAATTTGTTACTAATCTCATAGCTCATAGCTCAGTATATTTTTTTTTTGGAAAATGACAAATCAACCATCATCCTTTACTATTAGTGACAAACCAACCATCATCTTTTTTTTTTGTTAACAATTTAACCACTGAACTTTGAGAAATTGCCGCCACAAACATCACCGTTAACTTTCTGAAAATCACGTTAACTTTCTCAAAATCACAGTGCAAAAGAACAAATACTCATGGAAAAAACGGGAAAAAAAAAACGGAAGAACTCGTGATTATAAAATAGATTTTCAGTGGAAAAGAATTAATATTCATGGAGAATGGATTTAGAAGATTTTGTATTTTGAAAAAATGAATTTAGAAAATTTCGGATTTTATAATTTAGAAGAATTTGTAAAAGAATGTTAATGTTTGTAGTTTTCGGATGATTTACAATTGTTTTACAGTGCATGAGAGAATCACAGTTTGTCTGGGTTTTTGTACGAAGAAGACAATGAAGTTTTTTTATTTGCAAATGAACCGCAGCGGTTTCACTACAAACCGCTGCGGTTTCACGACAAACCGCAACAGTTTGTCATCAAGTCGCGGCGGTTTGACGACAAACTGTTGCGGCTCATCGTGAAGCCGTTGAGGCTCGTCGTCAAGCGGCTGCGGCTACGGGTGTCAGAATTGGTGAAACGCGGTTCGTAGAGTCCTTTGACCTCTTCAACTTCAAAGGACCATAATTTCGGTTACGAGTGTCTGAATTGGCTTCATAAGATATCAAATCGAAGCTCTCTCAAAGATCTACGACATATTATTAGGCTTACCCTACGACCCACATTTCTCGGCCCCAAAATCACGCGTTTAAGCCCTCAAATTTGCGATCAAAGATTTTAAACAATAATTTCAAGTGACAAACCGCTGCAATTTCACAACAAACCACTACGGTTTCACAACAAATTGCTACGGTTCGTCGTTAAACCACTGCTTCGTTGTCAAAGCGTTAACGGCAAACGTGACAACAATGTTAACAGCGTTATTTTTTCATAGTTGAGTAGTTAATTTATTAAAAAAAATAATTAATTTATCAAAAACAGTAAAAGATTATGGTTGTTTTGTCCTTTTCCCTTTTTTTTTTTTGTTAAATATCCTTTGATTATCAAATAAATAATTTTGGTACTTCCAAAAGCAATCGGCCAAATATCTCATAATGATTAATTTATTATTTCTCCACATGCCATTTCAATCAGGCAAACCAACATTTCTCAGACAGATGTGCCTTCTAAAATTCTCCACAAAGCCTAAAAAATGTCGATATTTCTATTAAATACAAAACAAAAATTGAGACAGCTCAGCTTTTTTCGTCGAACCCAATCTTAAGCTGCATCGCTACATAGAGTTCAAGTTTACATACATAGCAGAGGCAGGAAATTTTAGATATGATCTTCATCTCTCAAAATCAATGTTTCCTTTCATGTAATAATTGAAAAAATATAAAATATAACTCCTCTTTCGCTAGCTTTTAGCTGGAAGGACCAGATTTCTTCTTTCTGGATTTTGACTTGAGGAGAACTTAGAATCACTGCAAAGCATTTCTCATGGGACAGAAATTAAGAGGGAAGAATAAGTCGATACCGATTGCTGGATAATTCACTTGAAGGTCTGGTGTGGATCAATCGAGTCTTGATTTGCTTTGCTGCAAAATTTTTGAGTATTTTTCAGAGGGACCTCCTCTAGTTACCACCTTTGTCCGGACTTCGTCCATGTCTTCCAGTTTTCATGAGAGCTTTGCCTATGTGAGCTTTTGGCACACGACGGGCTTCTGTTGCTACTTCTCTCACTTTTCTTTGCAGCTTTTCTCATGTCCTCTTCAAGATCATATTGTGATCGCTGTTGCACAGAAATGGAAGACCACAATTAAAAGGCTACAACACCAATTATTCTATCAGCAAATTCTGAAATGCAATACTATCAAACTAAGTAGTCAAACTATTCAATCAAGTTCGAGTGTGTGCCAGGTTACCATTGCTTTAATCACCCTTCTCTGTCTCTACCCTTCTCTATCTCACTTAATTCCTCTATCGTCTTTATTTTTCTTAATCCAACCTCTCTTCTACATCAATTAACACGATGTATAGCCACACGGCATCAGACCCTCAAATGTGCCATTATCATTCTAAGATGTTCATACTAAGTGAGTGCTATTTCAGTATCTCCCATATTTGCTAATGAGGAATTCTAGATGTATATTTTAATTTCACTGACGTGTCCTTCATTTATTAATAAAGTAATAGTCGTAGTTATAATAATAAAAATATTACTAGTACCAATAAATAAACTTGAAGTGGACATGTAGAAATACTCTCATAAGCTTCTCAAGATCATAACTTTATAACACTATATATTATGCATGGAACTCTTCATTTTTAAGTTTTATGGCTGCAAACCTTGTCGGGGTTGGAAAGTACAGCATGAGACTCTCCAATTATCTTAAATAGCTTGTCGGCATCCTTGTGAACCTCATTAGAGATTTCTTTCCAGATTTGCACTTCATTTCCGCTCTCACTTCTTACAACAAATTGGCCAACCTAAATGCGGAGTACAGAAAAAAAAAAAAAAAAATGAAATCACAAGAGTAAAAATATCAGCTTGCGTGAAATGAAATGAAAGCACAAACTTTGTCGGGGTGATGTCTGAGGGCTGCCTTTCGATATGCTTTTTTTATATCAGAAGCTGTGTCAGATGATTTTACGCCCCTGACATTGAATATAGAAATAATAAATCATAGGATAAGAAATGGCAAAAAATTGATATTAATCTTTTATCTTCATTTTGTCACACTATGTGCTCTGGATTAGAACTCTAGGCCAAAAGGTGAACTTGGTATAAAGTTTCCAGAATCCTGGGGGGCGTTAGAGATCACCCTCTTGTACAGTATTTGCGTTTATACAATATTTTTATTACTAACAATAAAAAAGGAACAGATGGTCCTTTCCAAACTTCAAATTCGGAGCTTTTTCCCCACCAAGCATAATTAAGGGAGTGTAAAAAACTTCAAGAAAATGCGAAGATTCGTGATTACTTAAAAATGCTTAACTTACAAGATGAGATAAAAATCCAAGGGAATTCCGTTCTTAGCTTCTTCTTCCATCAAAGGCAGACGTTTGCAAGCTTTTCTCAATTCAACATTGATGGTGGATCTGTTCAGTGTGCTAGACTGTTTGCCGTTGTCATTAGATTGATTTTCCAGAAGGAAATTGAGTTTCTGGAGATCATTAACTGCTTGTTCATAATCTCTGATCATCTCATGCAAATTGGCCCTTTTGGAAATTGCCTGCAAAACGATCGAAGTAAAATAATGATTATTTCATTACGACATTTAGAAGGTTTGGTACAATCATTGTTTTTCATCTGTAGTAAATAAATCAATAAATGTGAAAGCTATGAAAAAAAACTAAACTCAAAGAAGCTTTACAAAAATGCCTATTTGCATGAATCTTAAACCCACCAAAATATTGTATTATGAAAGGAAAATCTCCGTTTCTGTACATACCAAATTTTCTCATCCAAAAATTCTTCATTAAATAATTTCAGAAAGAGAGGCAAATTTATTACAAGGAAGCACAGTAACTGGAAGCAGCAGGACAAAGCAAAATCTTTAAATTGTGTCTTTCCTTGTTAAGAATTGTATGTATTCAATTAGGTTAATATCTTCCATAATTAAGGAGATTTGATTTCGTATTTAACTAGGAGCTAAATGAGGGAGATTTGATTCTATTTTTTTGTTACTTTAATTTTCAATTTTTAGTATAAATATTACCAATACAATGAATGAAATCCATCAAGAAAGTAATTTCTTCTCTTAAAATTAACATAATATTAGAAAAGTAAACTTTTTTTAAAATTATATATTTTTTGGCTCTAGGAGCATAAATTTGTTTAGGAGCTAGCGTTACAGTGTTATGAACCTTATATAATTTCGTAACGAAATTACAAAATCTCATAGACATTCAAGAGTTTTGCTACCTCTTTTCCAATATAATTTCCCAAAATTATCAATGTCCCCTCATACTACTCTCGTCTCCTAAAATAAAAAACTTAAACAGAATAAAAGATATAATTAAATAAATATCTAGAAATCCTAAAAGATACTTAAAATAAATACACTATAATAAGTGCACACATTGAGACTCTAACTCTATTATTACTTGCCGTCCAATGAGCACTTTGTCTTCAAAGTGTGTGATCTTGTAATTGCCGATAGAGAACTTTTCTGATAGCGTGCATCGTCGATATATTCTCGGTATATACAATTGGGATTTTTTTTTGCTCCTACTTCAAGAAAACAACCGCCGCCTTCCTCCAAAACTACCTCGTTGAATCGAAGAATGCCTTCATCTATGCTGTCATACACCTGTATCTTCTAAACCCTAGCCAATTAGACCGCCACCGTCCATCTCTGTTCACCAACGTTCAGATTCATTCGTTGTTGTTCCTGCACATTTGTCGCCTAGATTCATAGATCCTGGTAGTCGACGATATTCTGCATCTTCTTCATTGCCAGACATCTTTGGTTTTCAACATCTTTGGCATTCTAGATCTCCTTTTTTGTTGTTATTGTTCGGTGTTCTCACCATTTGCCCGAGCATCTATGATGCACCCCAAGACCCTATCACTCGAGTCAAGGGACTCATTGTTTATCTAACCAATGTTTATTTTGCAGGAGAAACTAAGCAAAAGGATCTTGAAGATGAACCAAAGCATGAGGCTAAAGAGGTTCCTAAACATATGCTCATTTGGAACCAAGAAGCTACACCTCGGCTTGGAGCAACCACCTGCGACCACTTAGAGTATTCCAATGGCCGAGTCCAATAACGCCTATTAAAATGAGATATGCATATTTTGTATGTTGACATGTTGAAATGGTCTATGCTTGATTGATTATTAGTGGTTGGATTGCATTAGGATTAGAATTAGAACGTTTTGGACTTGTCACAATTTGAGTACTCGACTAGCATGTTAGCCGAGCCCTCATGCCCTAATTTTGTGAACTAAAGGCTATTTTTGTAATTTCCTTTTAACTTTCATTAGGGAAGTATTTAGGTCTTCCCTAATGGAGTCCTAAATTAGTTTTGAAAACCTAAAATCGTAGCAACAACTCTTGCTTGGAGTTCTCTCCAAAACCTCTCAGTGCTCGATTCTTGCTTCACCGCAAATCCAACATCAAAGCTCATCCTCTCTCGTATCTTGCTCGATCTTGGAGAGGAGGTTCGAGCTAGTTCTCCCAGCATTTCTCCTAGGAAGTGTCATTGACGTGGAGAGCTAGAAGATTGAGCAAAAGCCAAGGAGTGGCCTTTTCTTGAAGAGGTCCGAACTAGTTACTCATCTCGGTTGTTTGAGGTGTTGCGGACCTTGTTGGTTTTTTGTTTTCCTTTTTATTTACAGAGCTATTTTGGTGATTGAAACTTTGGATTTGGTTGTTATTGATTGTTTATTGAAGTATTGGAGGCTGCTTATTCATTTTTTGGATCAAAATATAGATGTGTGAATGTTTTGTTGGAAACCGCAGCTTGGTTCATCTTATCCGCTAATTCTGAGCAGGATTTTCTTCTGTGCATAAATCAGTGTGTAGAACGAATTTGAGCGCGAATTTTGGTATGAGTTTTAGCCCCTGTTTAATTGACGTCCCCTCCAAATTTGACGTCAATTGGACTTCAGATTCGTGAGATATTGAATTATCATCTGGTGGGTCGCAATCTGTTTTCTGGTAGTGAATTCTGTACAACTCTGTGTTTCAACCATATCTCCAATTGTGTAACGATTTTGTGCGAAATTTTTGGAGGACTCCTGTTTCTAAATGTTGGTTTAATCTCCTCAAAATTTGGTACTATTTGGCTGTAAGCATTGTAAGTTAACGTCGTTTTCATTTGGATTGGCCGGATTAACCCTAGCAGATTACAGTCTTGCTTAGTCTCTTGTTTCGGGCATAACTCCATTTGTATTTCGATTTTGCACGTGAAATTTGGAGGTCCCCTGTCTTTATTGGTTATTTAAATCTCCTCCAAATTTGGGACTTATTGGCTGTAGGCATTGGGAGTTGTCATTGTTTCATTGAGAGTGGACAGATTTAAGTTTATCGATTGTTATTTTGCCCTAGTGTTGTCTTCTTGCATTTTGGGGCACATCAAATTTCATACACTCTGCTTCAATCCAATAAAGAACAAAATCCCAAATTTCCAGAGTAGAATTCACAATACAAATAATAGAAGATTGCAGCAAACATACCAGCAGGTTCACCTTTCCACAATCCGAGAATAAATTTATGCATATGTTCCCCGGGAACAACTCTTTCATAGGTTCACCAACACATCGTCCACCCGGATCAAATGGGAAACATTTGTTAACATCATGAGTCAACTCATTCATATTAGAGTGTCCATATAAAAGAACAATAACAAAGTCTTCAAGTAAGTTCACCCCTTTGGTAAAGAACAGTGATGAGAGCACTAGGTGATGTAGTACCCAACCCCCGCGTGATCGTTTCTTAAATTGACCACCTAGATCAAATGAAATAACATTATTTAGGCCATGCGTCTTCCATTTCCATTTGTCTTGCCAAAAATTACTTTGCAATGACTACATGGCGGTGGTAGTATCCTTTAGACAACATCCACAAGAATCAGCAACAATCCCTAGTGATAAAGTTCTTGCAATGTGCAGGAAAAACTTCTCAAAGCAGAAGTGATTGAATTGTATATGCAAAGATTTGAATTTCTTCTGTTGATGGTACCAAATTTGTTCAAACTCTTTCACCCCAAATTGTAGCTCAACTCGATGGTTTAGTAAGAAAACAACTGTCGACTTAATTGGTAAGAAAGGCCCCTTCAGCAAACCATCCTAAAACATGTTAGTAGGTTTCATTGGAACTTTTTGACCCTTCGGAGCTTCAATTTTTCTTCGAAATCTAGTCAATAATAATGGTTCTCTTCTTGCCATCACTAGAGGAGTTTCGCATGTTGCACACTCCGATTCGATATCAATGAGTGAAGATGAGTTGTTAAGATCCAAGTCTACTCTCGGATTGGGCAAAACAAATCTTTCTTTATGTTGTTCTTTCTTTTCTTCGGTTGCCTGTAACTCCAAACTCATTTCGAATAGTTGATCAGAGTGCTGAAAATCAATCTCAGTGACCAACACTTCTTCTTTCACAATATCCTCCTGTGTTGTGTCGGATTCTTCTACAACCTCATTTTGACTTTCGGTTTGCAAGATAGAAGAACATTCAGATTCTCGCTTCATTGCCAGATTATTACTCATGTTGTCCAGTAATTGAATGGCCTTACTCCAAATGGTCTTAAACTCCTTGTGCTCGGATCGTTGACTCTTGGAACATTTTGACTCATACCTTAAAATTGGTGGCGGTGAGGCAATCTTGATAGATTTCAGAGCATATTTTTTCTCAGAAGTTTCATCACTTTCACGTTTTGATGTCTTCTTCTCCGTCTTCCTTTCGATCGGCAATTAGTTTGTTCTACCATTTCGAAAATCCTTCTCTAAGCTTTGAAGAAAAATTTTTTACCATTCTTCTTTCCAAAAGATAACAACACAGAAAAATTTTGTCTACTTCGTCTTCCCATTCCAAATAATCTTCAAACCACTCTGACCTACTAAAAGTAGGAATAGATGATTGAAACTCTTCTTCTTCTGTAAGGTATTCCTTGAATGACCTTAGCCCCTTGTCATCATAAAGAACAATTCACAAAAGAACAAACTCAAAGTATAAAATAGGAGCAAAGCTCTGATGCCAAATGATGTGCCTCAAAATGCAAGAAGACAACACTAGGGCAAAATAACAATCAACAAATTTAAATTTATCCACTCTCAATGAAACAATGACAACTCCCAATGCCTACAACCAATAAGTCCCAAATTTGAAGGAGATTTAAATAACCAATAAAGACGGGGAACCTCCAAATTTCACGTGCAAAATCGAAATACAAATGAAGTTATGCCCGAAACAAAAGACAAAGCAAGATTGTAATCTGCTAGGGTTAATCTGATCAATCCAAATGAAAACGATGTTAACTTACAACGCATACAGCCAAATAGTACCAAATTTTGAGGAGATTAAACTAATATTTAGAAATAGGGGTCCTCCAAAAATCTCGCACAAAATCGTTACACAATTGGAGATATGGCTGAAACACAGAATTGTTCGGAATTCACTACCAGAAAACAGATTGCGACTCACCATACTGATAATTCAATATCTCACCAATCTGAAGTCCAATTGACGTCAAATTTGGAGGAAACGTCAATTAAATAGGGGCTAAAACTCACACCAAAATTCGCGCTCAAATTTGTTCTACACTGATTTATGCACGGAAGAAAATCCTGCTCGAAATTAGTGGCAAAGAAGAAACAAGCTACAAATTCCAACAAAACATTCACACATCTATATTCTAATCCCAAAAATGAATAAGCAGCCTCTAATAATTCAATAAACAATCAATAACAACCAAATCCAAAGTTTCAATCACCAAAATAGCTCTGTAAATAAAAAGGAATACAGAAAACCAACAATGTCCGCAACACCTCAAACAATCCAGATGAGCGACTAGTTTGGACCTCTTCAAGAAAATGTCACTCCTTCTTGGCTTTTGCTCAATCTTCTAGCTCTCCACGCCAATGACACTTCCTAGGAGAAATGCTAGGAGAACTAGCTCGAACCTCCTCTCCAAGATCGAGCAAGAAACGAGAGAAAAGGAGTTTTGGTGTTGGATTTGCGGTGAAGCAAGAACCGAGCACCAAGAGAGTTTGGAAAAAACTCCAAGCAAGAGTTGCTGCTGCGGTTTTAGGTTTTCAAAACTAATTTATGACTCCATTAGAGTAGGCCTAAATATTTCCCTAATGAAAGTTCAAAGAAAATTACAAAAATAGCCCTTAGTTCACAAAATTAGGGCATGAGGGCTCAACTAACATGCTAGTCGAACACTCAAATTGTGACAAGTCCTAAACATTCTAATTCTAATCCTAATGCAATCTAACCACTAATAATCAATAAAGCATAAACCATTTCAACATGTCAACATAGAAAATAAGCATATCTCAATCTAATAGGCATTATTGGACTCGGCCATTGGAATGCCCTAAGTGGTCGCAAGTGGTTGCTCCAAGCCGAGGGGTAGCTTCTTGGTTCCAAATGAGCACATGTTTAGGAACCTCTTTAACCTCATGCTTTGGTTCATCTTCAAATTCAGCTTAGTTTCTCTTGCAAAATAAATATTGGTTAGATAAACAATGAGCCCCTTGGCTCGGGCTCAGGTGATAGGGTCTTGGGGTGCATCAATCTGGAATTTTCCATCTCCGACCACGATTCGTTGGTCTGACTTGCCGAAGCTCCAAATATCAAAAGAATGATTAAAATCTTCATCTACTCCTATCACTGCCCTTGACAAGTCTGGTAACCCAAAAACATGTCTTCTTTCCTCCTCAAAGTGGGTAATCGATTCTGGTGACACAAATCACATGGCAGGTAAGCTCAATCTCTTTTCAACCAATAAGTCACTAGCATCATCTTCTAAAATTATGTTAGCTTATGGGTCGACCTTATGTGTTCTTGGGTCTAGAACAATTAAACATACCCCTTGATTACTCTATCCTTCGTATTAAATTTATTGCAGTTCTCTTTCAATTTAATTTCTGTGAGCATACTTACGCATGACCTTAATTGTTGTCTTATTTTTTCCCAATCATTGTATCTTTTAAAATCTAACGGCGAAGAAGATTATTGACAAGACACGTGAATTTGGAAATTTCTACATTCTTAACACAACTATCAAGGCATGTTGCTTGTACTGGAGTATCAACTCCATTCCGACGTTCACTATCGATTGAGACATTCTTCTCTCCTTGTGTTGAAGAAATTATATCATTAACTTGCTAATTAGCATTTCTTAGAGTGTGAATCTTGTCAGTTTGCTAAATATCATTGTCTGAGCTCTAGTCCTCGAAATAATAAACAAACCACTTGCCCATTTGAATTAGTTCCTTCAGATGTCTAGGGCATGTGTCCTGCAACGTATCCAATTGGTTTCAAATATTTTGTTACTTTTGTCTTTGACTATTCTCATGTGACTTTGTTGTATTTAATGAAATCTCGTTATGAATTATTTTCTCATTTTTGTTCATTTTGTGATGAGGTAAAAACTTAAGTTAATGTTTTTATGCAAACATTGAAAAGTGATAATGCAAAAGAATATTTTATTTATCTACAACTTTTGACTCTTACATGATTGAAAATGCAATTTGTCATCAAATTTCATTTGTTGACACACCATCCTAATATGGTGTGAAAGAAAGAAAGAATCGACATCTCCTTGAAATAGCAAGAGCCCTTCTCTTTCATATGCATATTCCAAATCAATTTTAGGTCAATGTAGTTTCCTTAGTTTGCTTTCTAATTAACTGTATGCCTTCTATTCTTCATGGTGAAACTCCTTACATAACACTATTCCCTATTAAACCTTTGAGATCTATCAAACTAAGAATATTTGGTAGTACTTCCTTTGTTTGTGATGTTCGGCCCCAAGTTACCAAATTAGTTCCAAAATCATTAAAATGTGTTTTTCTATGGTATTCTCGTTTACAAAAACGGTATCGATACTCTTGTCCTACTTTTAATTGATATCTAATTTCTATTGATGTTGCTTTTTCAAAAAATCCTACTTTCTTCCCTATATCTTATAGGGATGAAAGTCACGGAGGATGATGATGTGTTACTTTAGAGTGTTGTTCCTCCACTGTAAGTTCCTCCCATTCTTCAAGCATACTCCAAATGCCAAGGACCTCCTAGTATATGTCCTATACCAATATCTTTGTCTCCGATTCTAGTGTTAAATAGTCATGATCTTTCAATTGCTCTCCAAAAGGTAAACGAAAATGTACTGATCCTATTTCTTCTGTGTCTTTTGATCGTCTCTCACCTTTATCATACTCTTTTGTATCATCTTTTTTACTCTCTTTCTGTTTCATCTCACCTTCATTAATGGAGCCTTACGGTTAACTTACCAAAAGGAAAGAAAGTCATTAGATGAAAATGAGTTTACGGTTAAAGTAAATCGAAATGGATTATTAGATAGGCTAAAAGTTCGTCTTGTTGCTAAAGAATACGTATGAAGTAGATTTTTTTGATATTTTATTTCTTGTTGCTAAACTTGCATCTATAAGATGATTTATCTTTTTGGCAACAACTCATATTTGGTCTTTATATCAGTTAGCTATCAAAAATGTTTTCTCACATGGCGATCTTCAGGAGGAAATCTTTATGGAGCAATCACTTGAGTTTGTTGCTCAGAGGTAGTACGAGAAAATTTGTTATTTTTGTTAATTGTTGCATGGCTAATAGAGTCATCGAGCTTGATTTAGAAAATTCAATCAGACACTTAAAAACCTCATAATGAAAAAAGGGCAAAACTGATCATTCAGTGTTCTATAAACAATCTAAAGCTGTATTATTCTTTTAGTAGTATATGTTAATGATATTGTCATTATCAAAATTGATGACAATGGAATTTCAGCCCTTCAAGCTTTTCTTCATGCTACCAAAAACTAGAGAGAATTGAAGTATTTTTGGGAGTTGAGGTAATACGAAACAAAAAAAGAATCTTCTTATCTCAAAGGAAATATATACTTGACTTATTAATTGAAACTGAAAATTTTGGAGCAAAACCAAGGAGGCCAATTATTCCTAATTTACAACTTATAAAATATGGCAAACCACTCAAAGATCCTGAGAGATATAGAAAGTTGGTGGGAAAATTAAATTATCTCATTGTGATTCATCTTGATATTGCATACTCTGTTAGTATCGTAAGTCAATTTCTGTATTCTCCAACAATTACTCATTGGGCACCAGTAGAGCAAATTTTGTGTTACTTGAAAGAGTCGTAGGCGACATCTTTTATGGAAATCATGGACATATTCTGTAGAATTTTGAAGGAGAAGAATAATAATTTTTTAATAATAATTTGGAGACTAATACACTTCAATATATAGAATTTACATGTGTCATAAAGGGCATTAAGTTTCTAAAATTAAGGGATTAAAATTGGAATAAAATTAGGAAATATTAATATCCATATTTAGATTTCCTAATATTACATAATAATTGAAATAAACATAAATCAAGACAAATCCAATAATGGTAACTTTGATGAAAATTCAACACTCCCCCTCAAGTTAGATTGTATATATTATACATGTCCAACTTGTTACATAAATCCTTAAAGTTAGGTCCTAATGGTGCCTTGGTTAAGATATTAGCAATTTATTCTCAAGAAGAGGTATTTATTAGTTGTACTTCTAATTTTTCAATTTTTTCTGCTACAAAATGTCTATCGATCTCCACATGTTTAATTTTGTCATGATGGATCTTTTGCAATACTAATTGCAGCTTAATTATCACATCTAAGTTTTGTTGTCTTCTCAAGCTCCATTCTCAGCAAATAGTCATTGCTAAAGCTCTTAATTTAACTTCAGCACTACTTCTAGAAACAACATCTTGCTTTTTACTTCTCCATGTTACAATATTTCCCCAAACTTTCGAGCAATATCATGTTGACCTCCGATTCATCTAATTTCCTGCCCAATCTGCATCTGAGTGTAGGACTATGTCGCTGTGTTCACTTTTCTTGAATAATATCCATTTTCC
This sequence comes from Begonia loranthoides, assembly GCA_022433065.1. Taxonomy (NCBI): domain Eukaryota; kingdom Viridiplantae; phylum Streptophyta; class Magnoliopsida; order Cucurbitales; family Begoniaceae; genus Begonia; species Begonia loranthoides. The sequence continues at coordinate 49,015,460 of CM039468.1, read as the reverse complement.
TAGAGTCATTTTAAGATACTTGAGGATACGATATAAGGCTTCCATGTGCTCCTTCATGGGTTGGTGCATAAACTGACTTACTACACTCACTGCAAAACTAATATCCGGCCGAATATGAGAGAGATAAATAAATATTCCTACTAGACGTTGATATATTCCTTTGTCCACGAGAATCCCTTCTTTTTCACATCTTAATTTCTTGTTAAAATCCATAGGTATGTTTGCCAATTTGTATCCTAGCATGTATGTTTCTTTAGTATGTCTAAGATATATTTTCGTTGAGAGATAAATATCCCTTTTTTTGACCGGGCCACTTCCATGCCTAGAAAGTAGCAAAGAGGGCCAAGGTCTTTTACTTCAAATTCTTTTGCTAAGGACCGTTTGATTTTCGACAATTCTTCCTCATAATCTCCAGTTAAAATGATGTCACCAACGTATACAATGAGAATGGCTAATTTCTTATTAGGAGAGTGCTTCACAAAGAGTGTATGGCCAACTTGACATTGAGTAAATCCATGTTCTTTTACTGATCGTGAAAAAACCAACTGAACCATGCTCTAGGAGATTGCTTCTAGGGGTGGAATCGATTCAGTTTGGTTTGAGTTTTGACCGAATTAGAATCAAACTGAATCGGTTGGGTTTTTGTTTTGAAAAACCGAAACCGAACAAAGGACAATGACAAACTGGACTAAAAACCAAACCTCGATTTCGGTTCTCATCGGTTCGGTTTCAATTTCGGTACATTTTTTTCTTGTTTTCAATTTTTGTTTTTTCAATTCTGTTTTTCGGTTTTGTAGTTGGTTTTGAGGATGGTTTTCTCGATTCTGTTCTTTCGGTTTTCTCGGTTTTCTCCAATGGTATCTACAACTTTCATTTTCCTTAAAAATGGAGGAAAACCATAAGCAAAAAAAGCAAAAAGGTCACTCAAAAGCAGTAAACAAGTGGATTAAGGCAAATATACAGTTTTCTGCTTCAAGTACTACACAACATTCTAATAACCTTAGACCCATCATCCTACATCTAACGTCTTCCATTTCCTTCTAAGGACACAAATGGATCAAAAATGAAGACAGTAGAAGAAACTACAAAGCAGTAAACATCTAACATTTCGCCTTAGGACCCGAACGAGTAGGTGTTGAATCCAAATCCTCCATTCGTTAATGTCATCTCATTGTGTTCCTGCATTATGCAACAAAATTCTTTTTGCTAAAAAGACGAGTAAACAAAAAATAATTAAGAATTTTTTATTAATTTTCAAAAATTCTACTTGAGATGTGATAAACCAAGAAATTCAATCAGATTTAGTGAATTGAGAGAACAAAAGGGTATCATTCACCCCACAGCTTAACTATTTTGATCAAATTATTATCTCCTCAATTCCTAAAACAACATATAGTAATATCATACTTTCTCAACCTAATCCGTAATGTCAAAACTTGTTTTGGGGTTGCAAAACAAGTTCTAATCGAACATATTAAGACTCTCAAGATCACTCTACAATCCCGATCGATCTGCAAAATAAATATTTGATGATCATGTGGATTTGACAATAAAATGTAAAGATGAGTCTGTAGTTCAAGGGTTTCTTCAATTTTCATTTAATTCGATCCGAAAAGTTTGTTAGAACACACCCTTTATTTTCATCTAACCTAGAACTAACTCTGACCTGAAATTGTTGATTTGGAAACCGACAGTGGCACCGTGAGAACTGTGAAGTTTGCACCGTGAGACTTCGACCTTGCGGGCTGCGCTGGAGACCAGAATGAACGACTTTAAACTGGCAGAGTCTCAACTGAATGCCAGGTATTGTCGATTAGCACTATCGCAATGCAAGGAAAAATCCAATTTCGCGAAATGCGAATCACGATTCCCGCCTTCGGCTAACAACTAGAGAGTCTGAGAGAGAGTTCAGAGTCGAGTCTTCACAGGTTAGTTCAGAGTCGAGCACTTGGGCAAAGAGTTCGAATCACTGTCACCAATTTCTGCCTTCGGCTAAAGAGACTGAGAGAGAGAGAGAGAGAGAGTGCAGTGAGTTCAGTGGGTAGAGAGACTGAGAGTCGAGAGAGAGTCAGAGTAGGCAGGAGGAGGCAGGTTGCAACTTTTTTTTTTTACATTTGTTAGTTCGGTTTCCGGTTACCCCATTCTCCCTATTCAAAACCGAGAACCGAACCAAAAATATCAGTTCGGTTATACATACAAATTTTTCCCTTAACAAATTCGAACCGAACTGGTCAAAACTGCTACCCGGTTCAAACCAAACCGATTCCCACCCCTAATTGCTTCAATCCATACAAAGACTTCAATAAATTACACAACTTATTGTCAGTGTTGTTCATTTGTAGACCGGAGAGAATTTCCATTCATAAAAGCATTCTTTTATATCAAGTTGGTGGAGTAGCCAGTTCAAATTTGTTGCTAATGAAAGAAGTATTATGATGGTGTTGAACTTTGCAACAGGAGTGAAGGTTTCTTGGTAATCAATATCATTAGATTGAGTAAAATCCCTTGTAACCAATTGAGCTTTAAGCCTCTCAATATTTCCATCAACTTTGTGTTTTACAATAAATAGCCATTTACAACTCACTGTTTTCTTTCTTGGTGGAAGTTTAGTAATAATTCATGTTTCATTCATTTCCAAGGCTGTATTTGTTCTTGGATAGCTTGTTTCTATTCTGGATGTTTTAATGCTTCTTCAATATTTGCTAGAATTTGAACACTATCCATCTTTGAGGTATAGTTACGATATGATTGAGAGAGTCTTGCATATGATATGAAATTCCTGATAGGATGTTAAGTACAAGTTCGAGTACCTTTCCTCAAGGCAATCAGCAATTCCAATTCTTCTGCAATTTGAATTTTTTTCGGCCTCATTTTATTCATTTGTGTTAGTCTCTTCAGTTCTTGGGTCCATTTCAGATTCTTGGATAGATGTGAGTTGTGCTAAGGTTTCAATCTCCCCCTGATGTTGTTTTTCTCATCTGAAATACACTTGAATTTTTCCATTCTCTGATTGGGGGTTGGTTACGTTTGAACAAGGCATATTTAACAGATTTGGCCTTGACATAAGTGGATATTCAGAAGTTTGTGAGTTTTCAGACAAGGGATTCCAACTCCAAAAGTGAAGTTCTTTCTGATTCTCCCCCTGAAGTTCAGGTTTGGAGAAATAGATTTTCTTCAAAGAAGGTTACGTCCATTGTTTCAAATGTCCTCCGTGTAGATAAGCAGATGCACATGTAACCCTTTTTATTTGCAGAATAACCAAAAAATATACATTTTGTAGATTTTTGGATCAAGTTTGCTTCTCTTTTGTGGGTACACATAGACAAATGTAGTACACCCGAATACTTTAAAAGGTAGATCAAAGGAGAGAGCACGAGCGTGAAGGAATGTTTTGATGAGAGCTTGACGCGGAGTTTCAAAGTTTAGTACACATGAAGGTAATCTATTTATGAGATATGTAAAAGTAAGAATGACTTCCCCCCACAAATATTTTGGAACATTGGTTAAAAACATGAGGGAGCGAACTACTTCAAGTAAATGAAAATTTTTTCTTTCAGCCACTTCATTTTATTGAGGTGTGCTTGACACATGAACTAACTTAGACAATTCCCTGTTTAGATAGGTATTCACCCAGGCTTTAGGAGAAATATTCTCTAGCATTGTTAGATTTTAGAATTAAAATTTTTGCACTAAATTGTGTTTGTATCATAGAGTTTAAGACTTGGAATACTCTATGAACTTCAAATTTTTCTTTCATAAGGAAAACTCATGTGAGACAAGTATGATCATCTACAAAAGTTATAAACCAACGTGCACTATTAACATTATTCACTCTAGAGGGTCTCCAAATATCACTGTGAATTAATGCAAATGGTTTTGATGGGTTGTAGGGTATACTTGGATAAACAGATCAAGTGTGTTTTGCTTATTGAAAAATCTCACCATTAAAAAAATTTGTGTTTTTATTAAAGAACAAATGGGGAAATAGTTTTTCAAAGTATACAAAGTTTGGATGACTTAATCAATAGTACTATAATATAATTTCACTATCTTTATTAATATTTGAATTAGAGACATACTTGGAGTTGTAATGATGAAAATGTTGATTTTTGGATGGGACAATGCTTGTAATGAGAGCTTTTTTAGGTTGATTTGTTTTTAGGAAATAGAGTCTCGAGCATATCTCAGCACTGTCAATCTTCCTCCTCGAACCCAATTCCTGGAATATACACACAATTAGAAAAAATTTAGTAAATGAATGATTATCATGAGTTAGCTTACTAATGGATATTAAATTGCAATCAATTTTAGGAAAATGAAGCACAAATTTGAGGCTAATTTCGGGTGAGATTTGAATTAAACTCGTCCCTGGCACCTAGGATAAAGAACCATGACAATACGCACTCTAAGGTTGGTTTTGCACGATTGATACTCATGAAAAACATACTTGTCTCCTATCATGTGGTCTGATGCTCCTAAATCAACAACTCATTGTTTTGAATGCTTGGATTTTACTGAAAACACATAACTTATATTACCTGCTTGTGCATGCATGACGGTAGATGGGTTGGAAACCAAAGTGTTGTTTAGAAGTTTTTTCATTACTTCAAGTTGTTCCTTGGTGAAAGGGCTAAATTCACTTGGAGTAGATGGGTGTTCCTCAACAGTTTTAACCGAATTTGCCCCGTTATCTCTATCCAAATTTAACTTGTGGATTTTTCTAGTCTGTTGGTTTTCCATGCAGCTTCCAAAACGTATCTTTTATGTGCCTAGGTTTAAAACAATAATCACACCATGGTCTTCCTTTTTCTGTTGACAACTACTTGTTGATTTTGAAATCGTGAGCCGCATGCAGCAAGGGCAAATCCTTCCAAAATTGGAGATGAGGTTTGGCCACCCATCATGACATTTTTCCTACTTTCCTCTCAGCGAACTTTAGAAAAGGATTCCCGAAGGCTTAGAAATGGTTTGGTTCCCATTATTCTGCCTTGAACTTCATTAAAATTTTTGTTTAATCTTAAGAGGAATTTAAACGTCCTCTTCTGCTCCACAATCTTGCGGTATAAAGCAATGTCTTCAGAGCACTTCCATTCATGATTTTCAAACATATCCAGTTGCTGCTAGTGACGAGTGAGCATGGTGAAATATTGTGTTACAGTGAGGTCTTCCTGTCGTAGATAATGGAGAATTAACTCAATTGCAAATAGTTTTGATGTATTCTTAGAACTAGAGTAACTTTCTCACACCACTTCCCAAATCTCTTGTGCAGTCTCAAAAAGACGAAAATTCTCACCAATATCGACAATCATTGAGTTGATGAGCCATGACATAATCCGGTGATTCTCGTTCTTCCACTTCTTGTAACCTGGATCATCTTTTGTTAGAATTGGAATTTCCCCTATTAGATAATCTTCTTTGCCTTTGCCGCAAATGAACATTCTAACAAATTGAAACCATTAAAGAAAATTTTGGCCATTGAATTTGTGACTCGAGATGAGAGAAGACATAGTCTCTGAGTTTCCAGAATTTCCGAACTGCTGGAGAGATATAATTCAATCAGAGTGAGAGTAGATTTCCGACGCAAAGTTGGTTGTTCCAGTTGCCACACCGAAAGTGACTAAGACAAACAAACGAGGAGACCAGCTCGAACAAAAGAACTGACGAATGATAGTTGGTCATTCTAAAACTTTGAACGAGCGTTGGTCATTCTGAAACTACGAACGAGGAGACTAGCTCGAACGACGAAACATGATGATTTTTCGAGCGAGAGAGCCCAGTTCGAAGTGTTGAACCCAATTTAGGGATTCAGAGAACCGACTTTGATACCATGTAAAATTTTGAAAGAAAAGAATAATATTTTTCTAATAATAATTTGGAGACTAATACACTCCAATATATAGAATTTACATGTGTTATAAAAATTATTAAGTTTCTAAAATTAAGGAATTAAAATTGGAATAAAATTAAGAAATCTTAATATCTATATTTATATTTCCTAATATTACATAATAACTGAAATAAACATAAATCAAGACAAATCTAATAATGGTAACTTTGAGGGAAATTTATCATATTCTTATTGAGTGCTTCTCAAATGCTGATTGAACAGTCTCAAAGGTGGATAGAAAATCTACAACTGGTTATTGCGTTTTTGTTGGAGGAAATTTAATTTCACAGAAATGTAAAGGGCAATGTGTTGTTGCTCAATCTAGTGCGAAGTCCAAATATCAAGCTATAGCACAAGCTACCTGTAAAATTATATAAATATATCAATTGTTAACTAAAGTCGGCCTTAAAACTTCAGTACCAACTAAATTATAGTGTGATAAATAAGTCGTCATTCATATTGCTTTTAATCTAGTATTTCATGAACGAACTAAACACATTGAAATTGAATGTCGTTTCATTCGTGAAAAAATACAGAAATGACTAATTTTTACAGAGTATGTGAAGGCTAGAGAGCATACAAGAGATCTGCTCACAAAATTTCTAAATGAAAATTGAGTGGATTACCTTTGTAACAACCTCTGCATGATAAACATCTATACATTAGCTTGAGAGGGAGTGCTACGAATTGTATATATTCAATTAGTTTAATATTTTCCATAACTAGGGAGATCTAATTTCATATTTAATTAGGAGTTAAATTAGGGAGATTTGATTTGATTTCTTTTTTACTATGATTCCCAATTTTGTGTATAAATATTATCAATGTGATGAATGAAATACATTGACAAAGTAATTTCTTCTCTGAAAATTAATATTTCTTATTTGTAAGCCCTTATATCTATATCAAGAATCTGAATTATGGCTTAAAACACCAACCAGCTTTCTATGTTTGAGAAACTTCGGCCATTTGTTTATGTCAACAATCGCCAGAGTAAACAAGTTCAACTTCCAATATTTCACGCTGCATCAAACCTACAGTAAAATGTGGCTATCTAACTACTTTTCGATAAAGCTATATATTCATTCTTTTTTTTTTGTTGTTGTTGAAACGCTAATTTGCATTAAAAAGGAAGAAGACAAGAAAATTTTAAGGAAGCAATATTTTCGTTCCAGTGAGGCTTACCCAGAAAAAATCATAGGAGAACCTGTAGCCTCATAAGCATAAATTAATAAGACAACCTCATTCATTTCTCAACTTTAAAATGATAGGTTAATTCGTTCCAATTTTTGTTCACCTTTAAGAAAATATTGGACCACAGTAAATACCAAAGGTCGAGTAACGAATCAATCAACATAAACATTGAATTTTGGCATGAAATTAAGTCCCTCCATTATGTAATGATTTGTTTTCTAACGTTCATTCTTGTTAGAGCGTGTAATTAGAAGCTAATTACTTCTCAACCCATATGCAACATTTTAACATCTCAATCAGCATCTTCAATGAAAAACACATGCAGATGGCCTATTTACGATTCAAATGATAATGGGTAAATAAATTATGAAACAAAACCTTTATATAATTTCCATCAAGGGCTATGGCAAGACTGCAATCTGCAATTGCATCAACAATTTGCCGCAAAGCTTGGTGAGCAGCAGCGCGGTTACATAGACAAATTGCCGCAAAAGAGCGGGACTGAAAATTCATTGATAAAGCAGCAGTGTAATACTCTATTGCTTCAGCAAATTTTCCAGATCGAAATGCATCATTCCCCTTATTCTGTCATTCACACATAGGTTTGAATCATATGAAGGCCACCAGTATACAAAAAATTAATAAAGAACTTAATCTCCATCCGCATGGGGAATAGAAAAGCTTTAGAGATATAGGAAAAATTTAGACAACATAAAATCTTCATACCGTGAAGAAATAATAAAATGATTATAACCTCATGTTAATAGCTTGAAATTTTAGATTAATGGTTATATAAAATGATATCATTATCTCTTTATAATTTAAAACATTCACATGGGAGAACAATTATATATTAGGCTATATTAAGAATTAATACCAGACTTCTCTGGGCAATTTCCTTATTTTTATTAACATTCTAGTTCAACTGCCCGGAACAATTACTCCTTTTTCTCTTTTGCTTTCTCCAATAAATAGATCACACCGTTCATAGCTTCTTTGACATTAAATAGAGCACCTAGAATGCTATGTTTAACTTAATGTGATGTCATTTAAAGGCATATAGCTGCTATAAAGGTTACGTGGCACCATTAAACTTTCAACAGGAAAAAAATTTAAAAAATAAGAACTGAAAGTACCTTTTAAGGTACTTTTAATTTATATAATGTAGGTTTAGATAATTCTAAATGGTACTAACAAAAGCTTTGCTATGAGCGTTTGACGCCTCCACATTTGAGTTTTCACCTTAAAAAGTTGTGTAAAGGAGACAGTAGAAGGTTAAAGATACATGGTAATGGTCACCTTGATTTATCTTCTTGCCATAATCAGCAGCTAAAAAGGAATATTATTACAAAAAGAACTTCTTTTCTAAATGCAATTAATAAGTACAAATCATATGGATCTTTCCAGAGTGATTTTAATATCTGGAAGGGTAAAACGGCAATATTACAATAAAACATTTTGGGAACTTGCCCCTGCACTTACTGGAAACTACATTGACAAGATTTTGTTTGCATTTAGTATAAATTCAAGTCCCTAAACAGTAAAATTGACTACAGGGTTTAATGTATTATATTTTCGACAGAAGAACCTTAATATAAACAAGATTACAAGGATCCATCTCACACAAGTACACTATCAATATTCAGAAGGAGCCGAAAGCATTAGGACAAGAAAAGTACCTTGTGCTCCAAAAGTTCATGTATTGTATCTGCTAGCACAAATGTGGATTCCAAATGCTTGATTCTAGACCTTATATGATTAAAAATTAGCATCAACGCCCTTGGAGAGGAAAAAATAGAAATCAACTTAACAACAAACTGGATTCATGAAAATTTTGTGATACCTATCTTCAGTCAGTTCCATTTGCCTTATTTTCTCAAGAGAATCAAGGGCTGCGTCCAACCTCCCTAAATAGAAGTGGGACTTGGATATTAAACAACACCTCCACAATCTAATCAATGAGTGGCTTGAAACATCTGTATTTGCAGCACTGCTAGAATTATTTTCAGCAAAATGAACAGTTCGCTCACATAGTTCAATCACCTCTTCATACTTTTGCAACTGCATTATGTTAAAAAAAAATAGTGCAAAGATTAAACCTGGCGCACAAAAAACATAATGAGCTGACCAGTAAGTCAAATAGGCACTAACCATATACAGAGTCTCTGCCTTCATTTCAAGTAGCTTTTCTGAGTACACACTGATTGCCAAAGCCTCATTAATATTATCTAAAGCACTAAGAGTTGCTTCGGATGTTCTCTGTTCTAAAAGCTTCACTGCACATTTCATTATTTCAGCTACTTTCTGCAAGGAGAATTTCTCAATTATATCCCAAACAAATCAATTACAATCAACTCCCTCTCTCCCATTTGAATATGTACTCAAGGTGTAATTGCATGCATGAGAAAGATAAATAATGTAATATCTAAATTTATATTTGTTAAATTGTAGAGAATCATACACCGCTAGCAGTTTACGAATTTATATGTTTTGTATAGTTAGAAATGCTGTAAAGGATTTGGTTTACGTCTTAATAAGTTTGGGATAGTTTCTGCTTAAGGTTCTTTCCCATGTATAGCTATCTAGTTATTATTGTTTTTTCCTCAAAACGAATAATATCTTCACATTTTTCCTCAAAAAACAAAACATAGAAATTCTGACTAGGATCAAATACTCATGCAAAGTAGTTTACAAAAAAAAATTTGAGCAAGAAAAAGAGGGCATAACACAGATTCATGGCAATCAGAGAGAAAGAACTCACACAGCATCATTATCAATAAATTAACAGCCACCTAAAAAGAATTCTATAGCAGTCAAAGCTATCAAATAAAAGCAGAGATTAAAATTTTTTAGAGGGTTTTTTTTTTCATGACAAGAAACTGTTCAAATCTTAACCATTTCTAAGTACATGTACAATCAGTTCAAACTCGAGGAGGCTAGCACAATAATCCCACCACCATGATATCCTATTAAAATTGGATTTATCTATTGAGGAAATGAACTTGCATTTTACCACAGCATCATAAGTTCATCATACCACTAAGCCATCCAAGGTGGGCAGTGCACTAAATTTGAGAGCATCTGCTATCAAAATTATCATATATAGATGTAGCAACTAACAATATTTACTTGCCATTGAAACTCAATATTTTTCTAAAATTATATATTAGAGTTGAATAAATCATTTGATTATCTTTCTGGTTAAATGGTTGTGTTATCAGTCTATCTAGTGCATTTGTTAAGACAGATTATACAGAAGTTTCTACGGCAGTGAAAAGCAAATTTACATATTAAAGTTGAATAAATCATTTGATTATCTTTCTGCTTAAATTGTTTTGTTTCTTAACAGTCTTTCTTGTGCTTTTGTTAAGACAGATGATTCGGAAGTTTCTATGGTAGTGAAAAGAAAATTTTCAAATTTGGAAATGTTAGTTTCTTTTGTATATTAGTGGAAAGTCATTCATCAAACTACCCCTGACCCTAAGAGATGGACTTGACTCCTTATTACTTTTGTTTATCATTTAGAATCAATTCTGGGACTGCTAAAATTTTATCATACAGTTGCATCCCTTCAAATGCATTCTGTTCAGTAACTGCCAGGTAATTCACTACATTTACCTTCTCAAAATTTGTACTAAACATGGAAATACTTGAAAGTTGAATTATCTGTCTGATTAATTTCATAAGATGACTTTGATAAACCACCAATTCGATTGGTTTATGCTAGGAAAATGAGAGGAAATAAGTTTTATGTGAAAAAGGAGCCAGAGCTGCAGTTCTCCATCATCAGAGTCGCAGAGCCAAAAACAGACGTCTCAGCGCTGCAGCACTACAACGCTGAGCCTCAAGCACCCCAAGAGCCAGAATACATATAGGTCAGCTATGTGGTTCAAAAGTTATTGCTCGGCCCTATCAACATATGCTACAGGCAATAAATTAGTCTCCAACAATTAATAACAGATCAAGGGTACAACTAAAAACTGTTTGCTTAAATAAAAAGATTTGAATGACCACATTTTCAATGCTATTATTCAAGTAAAGCGTGTTGCCTGCTAATGCAATAAAGCATCCGCTCATCCTTTCTGTCCTTTAGATTTTTCCTATGTTCTTTAGGGATCACTAATGCAACTAACCTTTACTGATCAATAATCATGTGAAACGCTCTACAACAATCACAAGAAAAAAGAATTGTGTAAACCACACAACTTCACAAAAAAAAGTAATACCTTAGCTCTTTGTAAGCCATCAGCTGCTTCTATCATTATTCTTCTATCAAGACAAACTCCTGCCCCTGATTCTAAGCAACTATTATAATTCTGCAATGCATTCTCCACCTCTCCAAGAAGAAGATGGCAGCTGGAAAGAAATAGATAACAACCCCATCTAGGATATAAGTGAAGCAATAGAAGATACTATCCAAAGCAAATAAAAACCAAATCCCAAGAATCGAAATTATTTAGTTGTATTATAAGAAGTACAACAGAGGAAAAAAAGTAAAGGAGAGTGAAGGTCTCTCGAAGTACCCTGTGTACGTGTGAAAGTGTGTTTGTATCCTATTGTTGTAATTCTTTGTGTTGTTTAAGGATTGAATAAAGAAAAAGAATTTATCAGTATCATTATAGAATCAATCACGTAATAGTGAAAGCATGCATATCTTTTTCCTAAGTGCAAGGTAATTCTAATTGAACAACAATTCATTTGCACATTACTTATATCAAAATATTGATAGCAAAATCACCTTATCTTCTAAACTCTTAATATTAAAACAAGACAGTAACCATGGCAGCCAAAGAGGATTCTCACCTATTTTCTTGAGCTACACAATTAAATGCTTTTCAAGAAAATGAAAAATGTTACATAATAGCTAAATTAGTTTTAAAAAGGACGAAATTAATGAAGATACATATATCCATAATAAACAGCTCCTTACTTGGCAGCTCTCAATTGAACTTTCAAAAAGCTGGAATCTAGAGTGATTGCCATCTGACAATCCCCCAAAGCTTTTCTAATCCTTCCAAGACCCATTCTTGCTGCGGCTCGATTGCTAAAACACAGCAAAATAGGCTTAACGCATAATTCCATCCTCTCATTAGATGGGACAGAAACTATTCCCTGTGTGTAGAAATTCTCAGCCTCTGAAAGATCCCCCATTTTATAAGCTTGGTTCCCTCTGATACAACATACATAAATAAAAGATGAAACACTATGAATGAACATTGACAAAAACTAGCCAAGAATTTGTAAGGCTGTTATGATCGAAGTACCTGAGTCGCCACTTATCACATATCTCTCGAATTATATTCGAGGATGAGAATTGTTTACTTTTCAATTGTTCTCCTTCTTCCAATTTATTCACCATTTTGGGACTGTCAGCAAATGGTAGAAATTGAGCAGAAGGCTCATTATTTAAATCTTTCATAATCGAACTATGAACAGCTTTCTTTCTGTATTTCTTTCTATATTGACGCTTTGTTGCTGATCGAGTACCTTCAGTAGCACAAGCTGAAGAAAATTTGAAATTCTGCTCATTTAAATTGTCCAAACCTGAAGAAAAGCAAGTCTGCGTTCTACTTATGTTTTCTTTCTTTTCCATATCTGAAATGAAACTTGCTCTTTGTCCAATGGTATCTATGTCGCCAGTATTGTTGCCGCAATGATGCTCACATTTGGAAGAGCAAGCTTTACAGACATAATCACTCCCATAATTTTCTTTAAACTTGTCACATTTCTGAAAACTGGCATCTTGGGCCAAGTCTCCTCTCTCAACAGCCAAATTTTCATTCTTTTTGTCATCAGAACCGGATATAGAACCATTAAACAAGTGGAAGGGGTCATCTGCCATCAAGAAATCTTCTCCCACAGACTTATCAACTGCAGTACTTGCCTCGTTGGGAGAGCAACCCATAGGCGGAAAAAATCCATGAGAGTCGGAATTCAACTGGAAATTTTCTCCATTGAGCACTTCATTTTGCTCCAGCCATTGATTTCTCAAAAGGGGCAGCCTCACTCTGCCCCTTGATTTCCTAGAATTTTTGTTTTTATTAGATTTATTCTTGATATTACATGTAAGGTTAGGTAACAGGTTTTCTTTAAGGCTTGAAGCATCCCAAGGTGATAATTTTATATCTGTAATTGGCCTCCCTAATTTCTCATGACTGTTTAGAGAACTATTATTATCCTTATTTTGAGATTGAAGACCAGGTGACGAGTTTGAAGATGTCATTTCAATGTTGGGTTGTGTTTCTTCATTACCATGATGTTGAGTAAATTGAGGCAAATCACAACTCTCACTGTGTCTTGCCTGAAATATAAACAACTGGGAACTAGCATCTGTCTGAGACCTAGAACATAAGTTGAAATCACTTCCAAATACAAAATTGCACTTGCCACTACTTTCAGAATCCATTCTTCCTGTCCTATCGATTTCATCATGGTTTTGATGAGTTAAGCTTACATTACCATTAGAGGAGCCATGCTTTTCACAAGCTCTAGAGTTGGAAATAATATCCGCATGGAAAGATATGCTCTCTTCTGAACACATATTATTCAGATCACTAATATTTCCAGCATCACTAATATTCAGTTTCCTAAACTCCTCACAAAGCCTAAATGAAAACTTTGGTTTGGAACAATCATCTGCAGCACCGTTACGTCCCTCTACAACTATAGGTGTAGAATCAGTATGGGATCCTGTATTACATGGATGTGTCTCTCTGACGATGTTAAAACGTCTCGAAATTTTACCAATCAACTTCGTCTTGTTCATATGCTTAGCAAGCATGGATTTATTTGAATTGGAACTCTTATTGTTACTGCATCCAAATACGAAAGTATTCTTCCCTTGATCATCTTTCGAAATTTCGATTCCATCGGAAGGAAGTTTCATAACATTAGTTTTCACATACACAGAGTCCACACCACTCTCTACTTCAACCTTGGCCTCAATATCATAAACAACTTTTCCTTGATTTTTGACAGGCCTTTCACCTTCAAAGTTTAAGTTTGATAATGAATTGAAGCAACCAGATTTAAACACGGATGCTGAATCACCAAATTCATTCAACTTAGCTTTATTTTCAGTATTCAAATTTCTGTCATAACTAGAACCTGAATTGCGCAAATTGTCATCAAATTCTCTCTTTTCTAAGTTTTCCCTCATACCACTTTGATTAGAGTCAAGTGTAGAATCATCCTTCTCCATGACACTTTCAGATAGCTTCTCCATCCTTCTATTACCGCAATCCATTTCTTCTACATGCTCTGACAATGGAACTATCTTATTAGCTCCAAACACAAATGCCACATCAAACTTACTCCTACTCCCTATATTGCTATCTGAGGGATGACTCTTGACCTTGCATTCACTATCTTCCCTTCTTTCAGAATTCAAATTTGAATTCTCAATCTGCGATTTGAACTCAAGTTTTTTTTCTAGCTCACCGTAAGATTTTGAAATTCCATCTGAACTACGTTTTATGTCTTTGCAGCCATAACTTGAAGTCGGTTTACACTCTTTAGCACCAAAGACGAAGAAGGCATTCTCATCCTTACTTCCGTCAGAATTCCAAACGAAATCACTCCTACCATTAGATCCACAAGCACTATTACCAGAGCAAAAGGGGTTGAAAGCCGTACCGACCTCGCCCAGAGCAGCTCTAGACCTCACCCGCTTCTTCACCTTCCCAAGTCTTGGTCGCGAGCGAGCCGATCGAAGCAAAGATGGAGCAGAAATCGACCCGCTTTCAGTCGAAATTTCACGGAATGAGTTTATCCCCTGCTGATTCATTTGTAATTTGCTCGAAGAAGCCGCAGTGGAACTAAAAGAAGATGAGAGAGCGGACGATTCAGTTGTAACGATAGGGTTTCAGAGCGTGGTGTGCTTGAATACAGAGTCAGTGATCGGAGGTCGAACTTCGATCGTTGCCGACGGCTATTCGCCGGCCAAGGATATTAGAAATAAATTAAGATTTAAATTAGCGGAAAGTGCAGTTTATCAGAAATTCAGTATGGAGTTAGGGCTTTAAAAAGAGCAGCTCAACGTACAAATTTTTGAATTTTACACGTTTTATTAACGGAATTTAAATTGAGGTCGAATTTGAAGAAAAAAAATATTTATTTTTATATAAAAATTAAGGGTAATTAATAAAACAACCACTTAAACATAGAAAAAATGACAAAACACCCACTAAATAATTTTTGCTAACAAATAAAACACTTAACTATAAAAAATGAATGAAACAAATATCGTTATTGCGTTTTTTGTTAAAAATTTAAATTTTTTTCCGCATCGGATAAATCATATTTCTGCAGCAGACTCATACATAAAATAGTTTTAGTCAATAACTTACTTTCTGCAGCAAAAAAACAAATATCCACTACAACAAATACTCTTTCCACAACAGAAACGTGTCTTCCGCTATGGAAAGTAAGTCTTAATTCAATTACTTGTTTTTCTCATATTATAACTTACTTTCCTCAGCCGAAAGCACATATCCGCTGTGGAAAAAGTATTCTTCGTAGTAGAAAGAATATTTCCTGAAGTGAAAAGAGTAATTTTCTGCCGTCCGTCGATCCATAACAGAGGAAAGACACCGACCAACTCTCCCGCGCCGACGTCTATCTATCGCCATGATTTTTTTCAGTGCACAACGTTGTGTCTTCTCCGTTGAACAGACCAGTGATTGGAAAAACCAGGGGGATAAATTTTTTGGTTGATTTGGTTTTGGAATTATCAAAATTTGGTTGGAATATTTTGTGAAGATTGATTGGTTTGGATTGTTTGGTTTGGATATTGGATTATTCTTGAATATTTGGGGCTTCAATTTTGGTGCAGATATTCTATCAGATTTTTCAGAGTAAATTCTGAAATTTTCAAGATGACTTCGATGAAATATGAAATTTCGATGTTAGATTGGAATACGAGATTTCTAATATGGTAGGTAAAGATGCAGGATGTTCTTGCTCAAATGGAATTAGACAATACATTATTGGGGTTTGATAAAATGCCAGCGTCCTGGACCGAGGAGGAAAAATATATGAGAGACAGAAAAGCATTATCTTTGATTCGTCTTCATTTTTCAAATGCAATTTTGATGGATGTGTTGAACGCGAAATCTGCTGCTGAAATATGGTCAAAATTGGAAGAATTGTGCATGCATAAAACCCTGACGAGTAAGCTGCATTTAAAGCAGCGGTT
The DNA here is from genome assembly GCA_022433065.1 of Begonia loranthoides. Lineage (NCBI taxonomy): Eukaryota > Viridiplantae > Streptophyta > Magnoliopsida > Cucurbitales > Begoniaceae > Begonia > Begonia loranthoides. The sequence continues at coordinate 48,999,183 of CM039468.1, read as the reverse complement.
ATATTTTCATCATATGGGAGAAGGAACTTTGATTGAAGAACACTTGATGGCATTTTAAGAAATTCGTTCAAATTTGGAAACAATTGAATGCAAATATGATGAAGAGAATTTGAGTTTGATTTTGTTATGTTCATTGCCTGCATCGTACAATATTTTCTGGATACTATTTTGTATAGTTGTGACATGTTGACTCTGAAAGAGGTCTACGATGTTTTGCCTTCAAAAAAAAAGGATGAAGCACCTTGTAGTTGGATATGGAACTCAAGGAGAGGGATTGATTACTCGGGGTAAAACATCAGAGAGGTCCGATAAATGGAACAATATTAGAAATGGTTCAAAAAGCATATCAAAGTTTAATAACAGAAACAAAGTTTGTTTTTTCTGTCAGAAAAAGAGGCATATTAAATCTGAGTGTTATAAATTGCAGAACAAAAGAAAAGAGCAAGTTGATCGGAAGGGAAAACAACCAGTGAATTCTGGTGAAATAGTTGTCGCTAAATAAAACAATTATGAATCAGGAGAAGATCTTCTAGTAGTGTCTGACGGAAACTCAAAGCCATCCAAAGAGTGGATTCTGGATTCGGCCTATACGTTTCATATGTGTCTAAATAAAAATTGGTTTTCAACATATGAGCTTGTATGATGGGAAATAATTCATCGTGCAAGATTACAGGGATTGGTTCAATCAGAATTAAAATGTATGATGGAGTTGTCAGAACACTTAGTGACGTGCAACATGTTCCCGATCTGAAGAGAAATTTGATCTCATTGAGTACTCTTGATCTGAAAGGGTACAAGTACACTAGTGAAGGTGGAGTTTTGAAGATCAACCATGGTTCTCTTACTATGATAAAAGGGCAAAGAAAATCTAGAAATTTATATGTTCTGCGGGGATCTACAGTTGTTGAGGATGTTGCAGTTAGTACTTCATTATCATATGAAGATCTTACCAAATTATGGCATATACGTCTGTGGCATATGAGTGAAAACGGGATGAATGAGCTGAGCAAAAGAGGGCTTTTGAATGGTCAGAGCACGAGTAAATTGCAGTTTTGTGAGCATTGTGTTTTCGGGAAACAGAAGAGAGTCACATTCACTACAGCCACTCACAGTATGAAAGAAATACTAGATTATATCCACTCAGATCTTTGAGGTCCAGCACCAGTGCCTTCCAAGGGAGGGGCACATTATATGCTGACTATGATTGATGACTTTTCTAGAAAAGTTTGGGTGTTCTTTCTAAAGAAAAAAGTGATGTATTCACTACATTTAAGGAGTGGAAAAATTTAATTGAAAAGCAAACATGAAAGCAGGTAAAACATCTACGCACCAATAATGGGTTAGAGTTTTGTTCGGAAGAGTTCTACCCTTTCTGTAGGTCAAAAGAAATTGTGAGGCATCTGACAGTCCCTAGTACTCCACAACAAAATGGAGTGGCAAAGCGAATGAATAGAACTATAATAGAAAAGGTTTGGTGTATGCTATCAAATTCTGGTTTACCTAAGTCATTTTAGGCTGAAGCTGCTGCTTATGCTTGTTATATTGTGAATCGTTCTCCGTCAAATGCTCTTGATAAGAAAGCTGCTGAAGAAGTTTTGTCTGGTAATCCTGTTGATTATTCAGTTTTGAGAGTGTTTGATTACCCTGCGTATGCTCATGTTGATAAAGGCAAGTTAGAACCAAGATCACTAAAGTGTATATGTAATATCCCGATTTTTCATAACGGAATTAAGTAAAGATAATTGAAAATTAATTGGGTATAATTGGATTATTGAAGATTTATTTGATGAAAAAATTAATTTGAGAAACCGAATGGAAGAAATTAAATTGGAGCCATAATTATTATCAAACAATATTTGAATTAAATCAAAAATTGGAAATGAGTCAAAAATAATTAAATTAAACGAAAATTTTAATTAATTAAAAGTGAATTATTAATTGAAGAATTTTATGAATCAGCGGGATTAATTGATAATTAAAAATAAAGAAAGGAAATTAGGAAAAAGGGGCTGAACCGGTTCAGTAGGTGAACCGGTTCGAGCTGACCGGTTTAGAGTTAAGTGATTGGCTTTTTATTTTTTTTAGAGCTGAAATGTTCAGGGGAGAAAGAGAGGGAGCCGAGAGAAGAGGAGGGGAGACCGAGAGGGAGACGAGGCTTCGAAGGCTCGGGACGGGTCCAGGCGGCGCGGGGCTGCAGTGTAACACCCCGACTTTTTAAGTTGGATAATTATTTTTATCGAGTATTACGAAGGACGCATTTGTAAGAATTCCATTTATTGAGATTAAATGAAATTTACTGTCATTAAAATATTAATTTAACGAATTTAAATTATAATATTTGGGATTTATTATAATTGTTGTACATTAAGGATTAAGTTAATTGTTTTACATTAAGGAATTCATTAGGATTAATTGAGATTAATTAGGTTTATTGGAATTAAAATGTAGGAGGATAGTTAAATGAGGATTTAATGAATAATTAAAAATAATGAAAATTTAGAAGGAGTTGTTTGGGATTTGGCTGAACTGGTTAATTTAGAACCGGTCCAGTGCATTAAAAGAATGGTCTTCGAGCCGTTCTGGTGAAGATAGAAATGAGAGAAGGAGAGAGAACCGAGAAGAGAGGGAGAAGAGATCGGGGCGATCGAAGGCTTGGGATCGCGGGGTTGACGGCGACGGCGTCAGCTCGGGTGGCGACGTCCTGGTGTGTCCGGTGGTCTGCTGGTGGCAAGGCTCGGGTTGAAGAACCATGCGGAGGCTTGGGCTCACAATTTAGAGTTTTCGCAAATTTTTGGCAATCGATTGGCGACTGACAGCAAGGAATGGCAAAGGCGAGCTGCGATCGACGTGAAGGAATGGCTGGAACAGCTTGGACAGGGCTTCAGTTTGCGATGGCTAGCTTCGATCGGTCTAATTTGCTCGTGGTTCAATTCATCCGGTCCATCCTTTGATTTCTTGTCTGACAGTTTGGAAGGAAGCTAGAGGCAGAGGCGTGGAGCTCGATCCGAAAACTTTGCATCTGTAGCTGAAACCATGGGATTAACTGCCTCAGGTTGTTTTATATTTCAAATTTGCCAATTGTGTTTATTTTCTACGAGTGATTGAGTTAGCAGAGAAGGGGAGGTGTTCTGGAGAAGAATTTTCTCTCAAATATGAAGCTGAAGGTGTCTTGGGGCTGGGAGCCAAGAGAAATCTGTAGGTAATGGATTTCTCTATTGTTTGATTTAGTCTCTGTTGATGAAATCTGGTGGATGTTCTGTTAATATGGATTGGATAAATATTCTGTTTTGTTTGGTTGGGTTTCTGTCGAGGGACAATCTGAAGGAAATTGAGAGGGTGAGCTGGGTGCTCTCTGGAACTGGTGTTGGAGCTACTGGAGCCGGAGTTGCTGTCCTTGTTTTTGGTTCTTCAATATGGTAAGAATTGGATGTGTCTGGCCGTCTAAGCCCTACCCGCAAGTATGTGTGCGTGAGTCTGTCTTGAGTTAATAGTGTAAAATGCTAGATTTTTATGATGCTCTGTGATATCTCCTCTGTTGGTGCCTTGGTTGTTCCTTAGTTGTTATGTCTGTATGTTTTTACGTTGAATATTCCTTTATTGGTATACCTATGTGTTTTCTAAACTTGTTTGCTGTATGTTTTAAATGTTGTGTGCTTTAGTTCTCTGTAACTTGCCTCTGTTGTATTTGTAGTAGTATGATTATTTTGTATGCTCGCTTAGGTTTCCTCTAGCTTAATTTCTCTATTAATATTTCTCTATTGGATGTCTTATTTTGGTGGTTGTTTCCTGCATATCTACTATTAGTTCACTTCAAAGTTGGATTTACTTTCATGGAGGATTTGTCTGCTTTGTTGATATGTTGCTTTGCATAATTCCTCGTGAATAAATCCCTTAAGCATGCTATCTAATTTAAGTGATTATAACTAGTGTAAATAACAAACTCTTGAGCATGTTAATTATCTAATCAAGTATGTTTAATTTATAGGATCTTGTTTTAATGCATGTTTAATACGTTAATCAACTATTAGTCTTCAAGCACGTTAATCCAAGTATGTTAGATAAATTAGAATTCCGAATGTGTTAATCAATCAAACATGTAACCGATTTAATTAATATAAGCGGGTAAGTGAATGTAGGTTGTAAACTTTCCGAGCATGTTATTGTTCTTTATTCTTGTCGTGCATTGTATGTCCATTATGGTTGCTATATGAATTCTCTTCTGTATGTTGTGTATACTTTTAGTCTTAGGTCTCATAACGCTAGAAATAATTAGAAGCACCACCACGGGGTGGCCACACGCCTTGAATGAGGAAAAGAACTAATCCTTCCCATATCGGGATCCCAAGACCAATTAACATAATTAATTAGAAACCATAGGATTTCCCTAATCTATGCTCCATATACGAGCTATTACTAAAACACGTAACTATTTATAATATACGTAATTAAAAGATTGGTTTGGGACGGACCCATTCCAAAGAATTAAATAGCGACATCTCATATGCATAAACACATTCTCTTGCTGGGCCTTTAAGCTCACGTCTTACTTGCGGTGTAGGTACATGACCCATGGAGTTTCTTGAGCAAGGAAGAAGCAGTTGATGAGGATTTTGTACGCACAAGCTTGTGGTTAGCCAGGCTATGTAAAGTGAAAGATAGTTGATTTGTAATTAAATTTAGTTTTCTCTTTCTAAATTGTAATTAAATATTTATTTTATTTCCTTTAAATTATTTACGCTTCCGCAAATATTTTTTATTTTTGCACCATTTTAAGTGTTCCTAAAGGCCCGGCTTGCACTTTAATATGTTTTCCTCAAAATTTAACGCATTTTTAAATGTATGAAACTCTAGGTCGTTACATGCAGTCCGGTGTTTGGTGTGGTGCGATGCGGTCTGGCGTGCTGCGAGTGACGGGTGTGAAGGCTAGGGCTCGGCGTTGCTCGGTTCGCAGGTCACGGGTTGGATCGATCGAAACTGCGTGTTGCGGTTTCTTTGCCAAGGTAAGTTGGTCGTCTTGGTCTGTAAAAAATTACCTCCTTGATGTTCAGTTAATTAGAAGAATTATTGGACAGATTGATGAATTGGGCAGCGATATTGTTGCCAACTACTCTGTGGACCTCGTGTCTATGGATCAATAACATGTTTTTAATAGCAATTATTGTTTCAGGTGGCAATTACGCATCTTAGGTGTCTGTCTGCCAACCACCACTCGTTCCTGCTTTTAAATAGAAGGGTGGGTCTTCTGCCTAGGGTGGAAAAAACCTGCTGAAGTGAGCCGAGAGAGTGAGTTGCAAGGGTGAGTTGCTGTCAAAATTTATACCATGTATGCATGTTTAATTCGCTGTTGTATATTATTAATTACGTTGATTCATAAGGCATGATAACTTGTCCTAATTTTCGTTGAATTAACTATTGTTCCACATTTGTTTTCTGTTAATTTCAATATATAATGGCATGTTTTAATTGTTGAGAACTCGCTACTGTTTTGTTATTGTTCCGTGATTTCTTTACGTCAATTCCGAAGCATGTTAAAGCGTTCTAATCACTATTGAATTCACTGTTGTTCCGTAGTTGATTTCTGTAAATTTCATAGTATGTTAGCTTGTTTTAGTTGTTGCGAATCATTGTTGTTTTGTTGCTGTTCCGTAGCTATTTTCCATCAATTTCAAAGCATGATTAGCATGTTTTAATTGCTATGACCTCGCTGCTATTCTAGTTTTCGTTTTCTGTCGATTCAGAGCTATATTTGTATGTTTGAGTCGTTGGAAACTTGTTGTCAAGTCGCTGATTATATGCTGTTATTTTCTGTTAGGATTCAGAACATATCGTACGTTTTATTTCGCTGCTATGTTTTATATTCGTTGTCAAATGATAAAGCATGTATACATGTTTTCATTCGCTGCCTTATTTAGTATTCGTTGTCAATTCATGAAGCATGTATACATGTTCAATTTCATTGTCATATTTTGTATTTGTTGTCAAATTATAAAGCATGTATGTCGTTTTAATTCGCTGTAGACTTCGTATCTTACGGTTGATATCAAAGCATCATAGCATGCCTTATTCGTTGTTACTTGTTATTATTTCCAGTTTTAATTCAAAGCATGATAACAGTTTTTAAGACATTATTGGTTCGTTGATATACGCTGTGAATTTCCAGTGATTCATGAAATGTATTAGTCGTTATAATTGCTTATAGAATTGTTGTTCTTCTACTATTAGCTTCCGCAGGTTTCGATAGTCGTTAGTGTGGTTGTTGACTGTATTACCTAATGTGTACATGATTATTTCCTGCTACTGTGGAGTGCGTTGATTTGCTGTTGAATTGTTGTTGAAATTCCGTGATTTATTTCCGTAGTACATTCCTTCTATATTTTTGAAATCTTGGTAGTATGGACTTGTGAATTCATTGGATGAATGATATCATTGTGTTTCTATTGTTCGTATTGCATCATAGTGCATTCATGATAATAGATATCATAGGAAATACCATGAAAAGGGTTGGTATTCATGTGTGAGAAGAAAATGAAGAAAAGAAAAGAAAGTAAGAGAATTGTAGGCCGGGTTAATGGTTTGGATCTAAACGGTAGACTCGGATAGAATTTAATCTGCCCACATTGGGTTTGAAAGCTTGTCTACTCTAGGGAGTTAGATGCCGATTCCTCACCATTACCCGCCAGGGTCCTCCAATCTCCCAACTCAAACTACGAGTTTATGTTATATGTAACCGTGAGTAAAGAACAGTTTGGGCGGATTCCATTCTGACATAATAAGTTAGAGTCATTCATACTGCATATCTCAATTTCTTACTAAGCCTTTGGGCATACAGTTTACTTGTGGTGTAGGTGATCGTGATATTGCAATTAATCCAAAGAGGAGTAGTTGATGAAAGATTTGAAAGGGCGAGCGTTGTAGTTGGCCAGGCTAAAGACATAAAGAGAAAAATGGTTTTGAACACATAAATGTACTTAGTTGCTTTTATTCCGCAATTAGTTTAATTGAGCTTCTGCTATGTTTTAAAAAAATGATTTATACTTATAAATTTCCATTGTTTAAATAACGAGTAGAAGAGAAAGAATTTAATGGTTCGGTTTTTTAGAAGAAAACTCTGATTTTAATTAACGATGATTTAAGTTGCTTTATAAAAGTTTTAAATTTATCGCATTTTTAATGATAAAAAAAAACCGAGTCGTTACAGTATACTCCTTGGATACAAGTCTAGTGTCAAGAGATATAAATTATGGTGTCTTGAATTCAAGAAAGTCATATTGAGCAGAAATGTGGTATTTGATAAAGCTTCTATGGTTGTTAATTCATCTTCAAAGGGCTTGACAGATAAAACTAATCATCTATCTAGTAGTGAGATTGAGGTTGAAGTTGAATCAAGGTCAACATCAGAGTCTTCGTGTCAGACTAGCTCAGATAATCAGGGTGATACTATTTCCACACAATCACCAGTATTAGCTTCGCAAGAGTATTCAATCGCTAAGAATAGACCAAGAAGAGAGATTAAACCTCCACAGAAATATGGCGAAGCAGATTTAGTTGCTTATGCTTTAAGTGTAGCTGAAAGCATAGATTCCAGTGAAGAACCGTCTACTTATTCAGAGGCAGTGAGTTCAGAAAATTCAAGGAAATGGATGATCGTCATGCAGGAGGAGATAAAATCTCTTCAGAAAAATGGTACATGAGACTTAGTTAAATTGCCAAAGGAAAAGAAAGTTGTTCATTGCAAATGGATGTTCAAGAAAAAGGAAGGTACACCAGGTGTTGAAGAAGACAGGTACAAAACACGTTTGGTTGCTAAGGGGTACAGTCAAATTCCAGGTGTAGACTTCACTGATGTGTTTTCACCAGTGGTTAAGCACAGTTTGATTCGAGCTTTGTTGGGCCTTGTGGCTATGCACAACTTTGAGCTTGAGCAGTTGGATGTTAAAACTACATTTTTACATGGAGAGCTTGAGGGGGACATCTATATGCAGCAACCTGAAAGTTTTATAGTCTCCGGAAAAGAAGACTATGTTTGTTCTTTGAAGAAGTCCTTTTATGGTTTGAAATAGTCGCCTAGACAGTGTGGTATAAGAGGTTCGATTCATTCATGTTTGCTCAAGATTTCAGAAGGAGCAATTATGACAGTTGTTTCTACATAAAGAACAGTCAGAATGAGTCAGTGATTTATCTGCTCTTATACGTCGATGATATGGTAATCGCAGCTAAAGATATAGAAGAAATCAAAAGGGTCAAAGCACAGTTGAGTAAAGAGTTTGAGAAGAAAGATTTGGGAGCATCCAAAATGATACTTGGAATGGAGATACAAAGAGATAGAAAAGCTGGGAGATTGTACCTAAGTCAAAGGGGGTACATTCAGAAAGTTCTCTGCAGGTTTAACATTAATAAGTCCAAACCTGTTGGTACTCCTTTAGTAGCTCATTTCAGGCTTTCATCCGACTTATGCCCACAATCAAATGATGAAATTAATTATATGTCATGAGTTCCGTATTCTAGTTCAGTGGGATCTCTCATGTATGCTATGGTTTGCACATGTCCAAATTTATCTTACGCAGTCAGTGCGATTAGTAGGTATATGGAAAATTCGAGAAAGGAACACTGGAAAGCTGTTCAGTGGATTATTAGGTATCTGCATGGAACTAGTGATGTTTGTCTTCAATTTGGAAGATTCAAGACCCTGTTATTGGATATGTTGATTCTGATTATGCGGGGGACATTGATAAGAGGAGATCCCTTACCAGATATGTTTTTACAATTGAGGGTTGTGCCATTAGTTAGAGAGCAACCTTATAGGATACTGTTGTATTGTCTACTACAGAGGCAGAATATATGGCTATTATAGAGGTTTGTAAAGAAGCTATATGGTTAAAAGGTTTGTTTGGTGAGCTCAGCGAAGAATTGCAGATTGCCACAGTGTTTTGCGACAGTCAGAGTGTTACCTTTCTCACTAAAGATCATATGTTTCATGAGAGGACGAAGCACATCGATAGTCGTTATCATTTTGTTCATGAAGTGGTTGCTCGTGGCAATTTTGCAATTAGTAAAATCAGTTCTCATGATAATCCTGCTCATATGATGACCAAGACTTTGTCCACACCCAAGTTCAAGTATTGTTTGAGCTTGGTTGGTATTAGCTGCTGATTTCGCCCTAGGGGGCTTTTGTGGAAGAGGAGGTTTTCTAGAGTATTGAAGATATATTTATTAGAGTGGAATTCGTGTCAAGGTAGAGATTTTTAGGGTTTAGTGTGACCCAGATTCTAATTAGGCCAGGCAGGTTTTGGCCCACATTAGAGGTTTCCTAATTCCTGCAGGATTAGGGTTTCCAATTTCAATATGACTAGGGTTTCCTTTATGCTATAAATATATGCTTGAGCCGCAAAGCTCATTTTATCGATTCCTATTAGTGATTTTTCTCCTCTACCCGTGGTTTTTTCCTGTCTTGGGTTTTCCATGTAAATTCGGTGTCCATTGTTTTCTCTTTCTCTTTTCCGATTCTCGTTCGTTATTTCAACATATGCATTCAAAAGGGCAATAATTAAACTATTACTTTAGATTTACAAAACCTTTTTTCCCCTTTCCTTAGTCTAGCCAGCCACAAGTTCCTCTCGTCCAAACCCTTCATCAACTGCTCCGTGATTCATTCATCGTGTTCTCGTGTGCATATACATGTACCTATACCATTAGCAAACTGTGAGCCCCAGGCCTAGTAAGAAATGGGCTATGCATTATGATCATGCCTCTCTTTAGTTCTTCTTGGAATGGGTACCACCCCAAACCAATCTTTTCATTACGTTCATTCATTCGTTCTTTACTCGTACATTAAGTTCGTTCGTTCTTTACTCGTACATCGAGCTGGAGATTGAAGAACCCATATGGGATGGTATAGTTGGTCGGATCTAATCTCCTGTGGGCAACTAGGTCCATTTCCCGACAAGGTAGGGGCATTGCCTAGCTGCCAGACCAAAACCGCTACCCATATGCCCCCCAACTCCTTTTTTTCTTTTCCTTTGATTCCTTTTTCTTTAACATTTTTCTTCACTCGATGCATGTGAGTACCACCCCAAAGTAGCCGTAATATCCCGAATTTGTATATCGGATTTAAAATTTATAAGTTGGAAAAATAATTAGAGATATTCGAATTAATCAAATAAGTTATCGGGATATTACTATGCCATAATCAATATGTTATAAATTAGGAAAAATTAATTAAAGTGAGGGGGAAATAATAATAATAAGGGGTATTAAAATGATTTAAGTTAAATGGAAAACAAATTATTTTGCTAATTACCATAATGGCCTTCGGCCATTTGAAATAGAAATAGAGAAAGAGAGAAATAGAGAGAGCGAACGAGAGAGAGAGGGAGCAGGGGAACGCGAGGGAGTTCGGACGACGACGAACTCCGGCGACGAGGCAATGTTTGGTGAACGAGAGGGCGTCGAACGACGACGTTTGGCGATGGCGTCTGAGGCTCAAGCTTGATGCACTGTCAGGCAAACGAACCGTGGCCGGCGACGATGTGGGCTGCAATGTTGTCTGACAGGTCTAGCGAGCTCATGGGATGAATGGACGAGCTCCGTCAAGGTGAGTTCTTCTGTCGATTTGTGATTAGTTGGTGATACTCAGCGATGAATGGCAGGGAAGAGGTTGGCCGAAGGGGAGAACGGGTGGATCTTGTGGCTGGCTAGGCGAAAGTGTTAAAGAAAAAGTATTTGAAAAAGAGTTTTGCAATTTATTCTTTAATGTTTTGTTTTTATTCCGCTGCATTTTTTATAAAGAATGTTATAGCTTTTGAAAGCAAACTGAGAAAGACGAAAGTAAGCTGAGAACGGGAAAAATGTAAAAGTAAAAGGTTTTATCGATCAAATTTTACGAAGAAAAAGATTTGAGGTTTTTACGAAAAGAGAGTTTTAAATTTTACGCATTTTAAAAAAAAGAGGGATGTTACACTAGCACTCCCTATTTGTTTCTATTATCCTGATGCATGTAACATGGAGAGCAGTAATAACAATGATGTAAGGGCATGAAATAAAAAGCAGTAATCACAATCATATATATAAACAAGTAAGAGACAGAATGAAAGCTACTAACACCCTCTACGTGGCGATATATTCTAAACAGACTTGGTAATTAAAAGAGAAAATAACAATTAGACATGCTTGGCAATTTAAGAAAAGTGGTAACATCACAAACATACTTAGCAGTTTAAAGAAACAATAATACTAATATCCTAAAGATGCTCGGAAATTAAACTAATAACGTGCAATTGATATAGGCATGATATATAAAGCAACATGGTCGAAACATAAACAAGCATTTTAAAGTAAAAACACTGCTAATGGTGTAGGGCCTCCACTGGCCAACGACTCTACTCAATTTCTTACCTCGAAGCTTTATCGCGTATTGCACTTAATCGTTAACCTTCTCTTTCCTTTTTCCAATACCTTCATAATTAAAAATGTCTATCATTAATAATTACGACTTATAAATTTCATCATTTTTCTTATCCTTAATTACGTAATAATTCTAGGGACTCATTGACACCTAAAACAGAACTAACATATCCCAATGTCAGATTAAATCCTCACAATATCAGAAATGTTGTCGGTACGTTCGACAATCAATATTGACAACGGAATTTATTTCTAACTCATCATGTAACATTTCCACCTTCAACAAAATCCATCACAAACAACGTACCCAATTGCACAGAGCATATGCTTTATAACCCATCCAAACAATAACCAAAAGAGCAAACTTTACAGAATATTACTCCAAACACGAACTTTACACCTTCAATCCCCCAAATAACAGAACAACCTTAACATCCATAGCTTAACCTAATAGGTTAACGACCCATTCTCAAATATCCATAATCAAACAAAGAGCATTTACCACAACTATTCTTAATTTCTCAACTTGTAAAAGTAACAATCCACTTTTAAAATGCATGAAAACCGACAATATATTTGAGTATATAAAATCCAAGCATCAGTAGCCAACTCCCAAGAATTTAAGCTTTAATTCTACATAGATTCTTCCTAATAACAACGTACAATGAATATCACATATCCAGGAAGCTGTATCAACAGGGAGTATAATTAAACTTAACCGAAATCAACTAAAATCTTCAACTTTCATCAATCCACCAAGATTACCAAACAACATATGAACCCAAAATCAGAATCAGTAAATACAATTAGAATTCAAACCAGAAAACAATACATGTAAAACAAACTGCTAGTGACCCAAATCAATCTTAACCCCACAATTCCACAAAACCTCCAGAATAACTTCAAATACCAAAGATAGCCGAGGACAGTTCAGCCAGCCCTCTCCTTCTCATTGTCTTCCTCACGATTCACAGTTCTAGAACATCACTTAATTTTCCTCCAACTCAGACTTTAGCTTAATATAGAGAAGAGTTCTCTGTCCTTAAATCTCCACTACCCTCTATCAACAGCATCCCATAAATTCTATCCAGCTTTGAGGAGTGTTCCCCACTCTGCATTTCAACTAACCAGACAAGCATAACTCCACCACCCACTGCTGACAACATCCCATAAATTTCCTTCAGCTTTATGGCATGTTCCCCACTCTGCATTTAGTGCAGATTACAATTCCAAGTTGGAAGAACATGGGGTTGTCTACGTTAGCAGACAACAATTCAACCTGGACCCGTCACACTTGGGTCGGAACACCCGGGTTGGAGCACTAGGGTCGGAGCACCCAAACTGCTGCAAATCGACCCGAGGCTAGAACCGCAACCTCACCGTTCACCCACCTCGCCATCGCCATTCCATTGACGCCGGCTAACGAAAATTGATAGCGTACAAGGAAGAATCGTTACATACCTCGATATGGCATTGTGACGAATCATCCGCGAGGCTGAAATTCAAGCCCTAACCAACCCTCGTCATTCGTCGCCATAGCATGCTTGTCGTCCGTCACGAAGAAGCCGTTCGAGCTCGCCTTTGCCGTTTCTCCCTCTCACGGTCACCCTTTTTTCTTTGTCGTTCTCTCCATCTTCCGATCGCCTCTCTCCTTTCTCCCTCACGATGGTTGAAGGCCAAATGAAAATCCCTCTCCTTTTTCTAATTGTTGAACCGAACAAGAAACAAATGGTGTGAACCGGTTCGGCTGAACTGGTTCATGCCTTCCATATGTCCTCCTCAATTATCTTTTATCTAAGTAATTTAATCTATTTAATCCTTTTACATACATATAATTCCAACTAATCTCATTTATCCCATAAGTCTCATTTCCTCTTCTTCTTTTAATTAAAAGCAAACCAAGCCATTTAATATTTTTTGGACAGAGCCAAACCAAACCTGGTTCGATCCATAATTCTCTTTTAGAAATGTGTTTGCGAACGACGTGTCTCATCCTTGTGTCATCCACATGCATCTGCATGTTTAAAATTCCTTAGGCAGCTTTATGCTTGAGGATGAAAGGTGGTGTCCTCGCCATGTCTGTACCGTCCGAAGGTGACATTCGGACGCAAAATGGCCTCCGCATACCGTGTCCACACTGGTTCGAAATTGTCTAGAAATTGGACAGATTCAAAGTGGACGCGTCTTCAATGCGTCTGCACTCGTCCGCATTCGTCCGCATAAGGACAGGGGCAAGTTAGGATGCGAGGAATCCATTCTGTATCATCCCAAAGTTCCGAGACGTAGATCAAATGGCTTGCGGATGCCGTTTCTCATCCTCATAGCGTCCGCATGCATCCTAAAGTCTATTATATGCCTTTATTCCATAATTCTCCATACTTCAATTACTTTACAATATTTTCCCCCTTCCAAATAAATCTTAATTATCCTCCAATAAATTCCTTAAGTTATAATCTACGAATACGTCTTTGCTAATACCCTAATAATTATCCAATTATCCATATTAAATTCTGATTTAAAAGGTTGGGGTATTACAATGAATGATGGCAGGATGCCTTCCCTGCATTCCTCACTGGTTCATCGGGTACTCTACAAGGTGGTATTCTTTAGGTAAGGAGTCTATTCTCTTCTTGTTGAAAAATAAAAGTGTGTTGGAAGTTGATGATATGATCTACGATGAGTTGTGCTTAGAAGTGACTCTGTTTGCTATTCTTTGTTGTTGGTCAAACCTTACTCTGTTAATTAATTTTGATGCTAAGTTGTTATTGGGTGATTTGTGACTAGATAGTATTTTGTATATTGATAACTGGACATTAAGTTTTGGATTATTCTTTGTTGGTGATGATAGGACTGGTTGATGAATATTATGGGTTTATTGGATGAAATATGTCGTATAAAATTGGATTCATGCTTTTGGAAATTGGATTTTGTTCATGATTTTGGTTCTGCCGACTGTTGGGGGTGCATATACCTTGTTAATTTTTAGTGGTTTACTGCTCTGAACGGGTAAAAGGGTCTATGGATGTTAAGCATTGTTATCGGATTTGGTTATTGAATTAGGTTCTATAAATTAAATAATGCTCCTTGTTTTGGTAAATTAAGGTTACTCTTTTATTGGCTATAAAACTAATAAAGATAAATTGATGGAAAATAGTTAAGTGGTAATTAAATGAGAAATAACGGTATCAAAGTTGAGATTTATAATTGATAAATATATTAATAAATAAATGATAATTATTTTGAATGTATTAATGAGAAAAAAGATAAAGAGCTAAACGCACTAAGGACCCCAAGTAAGTTGATATTTATTGTGTTTTGATCTTCGGACCCTACATCACAAGAGTTAGAAATTGTATGCTGTTTGTTTACCGCTTTATTAAGATATTGAGCATGTCTACCGCTTTGATAGAATATGCAGATATTGAGCATGTTTCTCAAATTGTATTGCTGCTTACTGACTGTTTATTAGAATTAGGTTCTTTTAATGATATATTTCTTAAATGAGCATGTTTAGAGATTATAGTAATGATATGATAGAAATGTATTTATTTACAAGCATCACGCATCATGGTTTTTAAACGATACGAAAATGGTTTTTCATGCATGGTTTTGAAAAGGAAACGAAAACAAATAAAATGAGAAAGATAAAAGTAAATGAATAAACTGAATAAATGATAAAAAGGTCTTGGGGGTCGGAGTGGCCTGTGGGCCCGATTACCCCGAGTCGTGATGATGACGTGAGGATGTGAGCTGTTAGTTGGTCCTCGATCGACGTCGAGGCTGGCCAACGCAACAGTGTATGTGATGTCGTTTAAGCGTTGATGCACACGGTTGTTAGTGCGCTACTATCAATGTTGGAGCCGATTGTTGTGCATTGATGCATACAACCGCTAGCAGAGTTTTCAGTTGATGCCGAAGCTATTTATACCGGGGTGTGGGGTGTAACATCCCATTTCCGTTTATGAATTTTTCGTAAAATTTTGAACATTTTAAAATCCCATTAAAATATATTTAGTTCAAAAACATCATAGTACGTTACACGAAATAAAAACATTTAACTTTCTTACAGAAATAACATAAATAAAATACTTAAAATCTATAACAATGTCTTTATGCATTTAAAATAACTTTTATTCATTAGAGCCATAACCCTCGAGATCATGTCGCGCATGGTAACACAAGCTTACATCGCATCACACTTCTTCAATGTTCACCTCAACCGGCTCACAATTCATACCTACGTCGCAGGAGGAATAATAAGCCTATTGCCCTGTAAGGAATATAAAATGAAATGCAATCATAACCTCTATGACAATTCTACATGCTTAAGCCTGATATATCTGTAAGCTGGGTGAGAGCAACCTTTTCAGTTTCCGAACTTACTAAAAACAGACCCACTTACATTACATTCATTTACTCTTGGGTGAGAGCAACCTCCGCAGTTTCCGAACTCACCCCTTGTTGAGTAAGAGCAACCTCTTCAGTTTTCGAACTTACTCAAACGAGCTACTTTCTACGTGTGAGCAACCTCTTCAGTTTCCGAACCCACGTAGAAAACACCATTTATTATCTTTATTATTAGCTCATGTAATGCATTACGTACAATCCTACTAACATGTCTACATGAATGTTACACACAATAGTTCATATATTGCAACCAATATTGCAAACAACTAACAAACAATAACTATGCTTCAACTATAACCTTAATACTAAACATGTTTCTATTAACATATTACACTATAATATCATACATCTATTTTTCTATCCTTAATGCATTATTTCCAACTTATTCTTTTATTATGTCATTAACCTAAGCTTTCTATATCCATAATATGCATCCGAACATCAATATTCGTAGTCTAACATAACTAATTAAATTCTCATCAATTTTACTTCCTATCGGGAATATCCATATAAACAAAATAACTATTAATGATTTATCAATAAAATCAATAAAAATAACTAACCTATTTCACTTCTAGATTTTCCCCCAAAATATTAATATAATTTATTGCTCGATAACAAGGAAATTCCTACATCTATATCACCGTTTTACTCCTCACAGATTTCCTCTTACCATTTGGTTTTCTAAACTGAAGATATAACAATAGTATATTATCTCTAATTTTCAAAATGAAGAGGATATAAAGATAACAGGGACCATTGCTCAATACTAACCTATTGATGATAACTAATAATAATAGTAGTAAAAGTTTTACAGAACATGCAAACCCACTTTCTTCTTCCCTCTACCCGTCAGTATCTTAATTTATTTTCATCACAAAAAGTTGCAAACCATCGATAGAAGCAAGACTAATAGAGTATTAATATTGAAGCCTAACTAATACAGTAACTCATCATTTAAAAAACATGCAAAAACAATCCTAGCAGTGACTCTATCACATAAGCAACTTTCCAGAAAATATACATGAAAACAACACTTCTTATAACAGCAAAACACACAACGTCCTACTCCTGCGATGTAGGTCCATATAGACAAACCACATGCGATATTCCTTACCTTGTGTAGCTTCCCTTTTCCTTCAGTAGCAATCCTTTCCCATTGACAACACTCTCAGAGTAAACTCACATAGGTGATCTCTCTCTCTCTCACTCCAGTTTTTCCACGAAGCCAAAGACTGGTACACTTATGTCATCTATATATATAACACTCTAGATGACCTTTCAATCTCCTTTTGAAGGTGAGAAGTCAAGAAGGAAGGTGTTGGACACTCACTGGAGCGTCAAAGGTTGGGCGTTTTACGTTTCTGGCGATTGAACATCGCTTCCAGAAGGTGACATAAATGGTGGTTGATCGTCTTAACTGAAGGGTGAATGACCGCCAGTGAATTGATCAATCACCAAAATTGGCTTTCAGCATCGTCGGTCGATCGCGCCGGTCGATTGACCCTGAGCTAGTTGACCGCCGCGATCGACCGCCCGTCACATTCCTCTATTTTTGTCAAATTTTATTTTTAATTCCTTAATACTTATATATATTCCTACAATTCTAACATTAATAAAAACACCAATATCTCACATTTTCACTTAATTCAATAATTACACAAAATTAAATACCTCAGACATTACATGGGGTCGTTGTGTACTGATGAATACAATAGCTGACATGAGGGTCGATTGATGTCAAGCCCTTATCACATAGCGGTTACCGATTGATGTCGGAACCGAGTGCATTGATGTGCACAGTTATAATGGTTCGCCAATTGATGTTGGAACTGAGTGCATTGATGTGCACAATTATGATGGTTTGCTGATTAATGTAGGAACCGAGTGTATTGATGTACACGGAGACTGAAAAAGAAAAGGAAAAGAAATGTCAAATGTAAACGGAAAAAGAAAAGATAAAAAATGATTTCAAAAATGCATAGCATGTTTACTTTTATTTTATATCACTTACTGAGCGTTTGACTCATTAGTTTAAGTTTTGTTGATGTAGGTGTACGTACAAGAATAGATTTGGAGCAGTTGATGAAGGATTTGTACGCGCGAGTCTTCTGGTTGGCTGAGCTAAAAAGGATTTAAATGGAAACGATTTGTAAAAGGGTTTGTAAATAAGTAAATTATATTCTTAAATGTTTTGTTTAATTAATAAGTCTTCCGCTGCATTTTCTAAAAGGTTTTTAAGAAAGAATATATTATCATTTTAATAATAAAAAATATTTAATTGTAAACGAAAAGTATTTTATTTATTTTCGCTGCAATTGATATAAATATTTTAAGTAAAGAGTTTTAACAATCGAGTCTTATAAAGGAAAAATCTTCCAACATTTTTATAAAAAGAAAAATTTTAAATTTTATGCGATTTTAAAGTAATTAAAAACTGGGTTGTTACAGATTTCCTTAACGAACTCCAAACTCTAACCCTTACCATCACTATCTCATCTTTCATCCCACAATGGATGTTCCTCATCCTACAGTTTTTTTCCTCTCTCCTTTCAGGTTATATGTTAACATTGAATTCATATAACTTTCTATTTCTTCACTCAAATTACGTAATTTTAGAGTCAATTTACAACTCATGACTTGCGATTTGATGTCACTTTATTTTGAAAATTTTGATATAATAGCATATGTTTATAGATGTTACATTCATTTATTGAATTCATCAACATCCATATAGAATTATTCAAAACTTAATTTACAAACTCAAATGAAAGTACAAGCTTTTGCCCAACAGCGGCATTAGGATGCCCACCATCTCATCCAGAATGTTCATTCCAATGAATGACGTCCCTCATCTCTAAAGAAGTCGATATAACAAATATATCTTTCACATATATACTTGCATTGCTCTTGTTATTGCTTTTCTCATACTTGTTATCTACTTGTTTTCCATATTTTTGGCAAAGTTCAAGAAGCCTGAAGACGGGTTGGGGCTGTTGTTGCAAGTTTTTAGGGGTAACAATAGGCTTCAACAGATGCTTCAATAATAGAATATCACTTCTTTGAGTCACCTTCTGATAACTCCCCCTCAATACAATATCGCACTTTGAAAGAACATTCCAATTGATGAGGTATACTTTTTGCCCAATAATCCTCTTCTGAGTCACATAATGGACAAAACCCATCATCTAGAGATCCTAAGATCGAATGCACCTATATAACAGCTTCGTGATCGAACGCACGTTGCTTATTGCTATGGGGTGCCGAAGTAGACTCCTCCTCCATTTCTGATAGTTTTTTACTCTTTGGATGGTATTCAGGAATTTATAGTTGTTGTTTGCTCTCGCAGAGGACATCATTTCTGCTTATATAGATGGAGTTAAAGGTTGTTCTACGTCGTCGTTTAGTATTGAGAAACATTCATGGATGAAAACTTACTTTTTATAGCGGAAGACACGTTTCCGTTGCGAAAATCAAGTCTTTGGATTTGGACTTACTTTTCGTTGTAGAAAGTAAATCTTTGACAAAAACTTACGTGATGTACAGGTTCGTTGTGGAAAGAAGACTTATCTGTTGTAGAAACAAATTGAAATTTTTAACACAAAATGTGATAGCGGTGTTTGCTTTATTTATTTCTCATAGTTCAATTGTAATATCCCAAAATTTTCGTTGAGATAAGCACAAGGCCTAGGTGATGATTTTGGGATTTTAGGAGTTAAGTTGGACAAGTAAAGATATTGGTTGGTCAAGAGAAATGCATTTGGAATAAGTGAATTATGATATCCTGATAGGTTCATAATTAGATTATAAGAAGGATTGAAGTCAATTGGAGATACTTAAGGTTCTATTGGAAGATATTATTTGGATTGATTGTCAGTGGAAGTAGGAAAAGGAAATATAATTAGACGTATTGAGGATGTTGGTCAAGTGAAACATATTTGGACATCTAAATTTAAATAGATTGAAATAGTCATTTATTAAGGATATGGTTTATATATATATTTCCATATTGGTGAAGAAGTATATGGATATATAGATTAATATATATATATATATATATATATATATATATATATATATGGGTAAATTTGGAAAAGGAAAATGGCGATGAGTGTGCAAAAGAAATGGGTATGAAGTGGGTATGAGAAGTGGGTATGGAGTGGGTATGAAGTGGGTTTCTTGGTTAAATCAAACTTTAATGTTATGAAATAAAAAATAATGTTATAACGTGAAGGAAACCATTTTATGGAGAAAGAGAACTTCGATATTGGTGAACGTTCGGCTTGAGGTGATCAACTAGCGAGATCAACCGCATATTTGATGCATTGATTGACGAATGATTTTCTAAACTATGGTAGATCATCCTTCTTAAAAACTTGTCGACTGCCAATTATTGAAGGATAAACTGAGAGTCTGGAATGCTTGGAAGAAGAAGTGAGGCGTCGTCTGAATGTTTGGAAGTTGAAGGAATTGATGTTGCATGCTGTCACGACCCGCAAAGGACCCGAGACAGAACAGGGAACAACCCGGCCCAAAAGGGACGAATCATCCGACCCATTTCACTTAAATTAAATATTTAGCAGTGGAAGACTAAAATTTATTCATTTAAAGCCAGGGACCAAAATATAATAGGCTTAACAGGTCCGAAAGTGAAATCAAATAGTAAAGAAATATAATCTAAATAAAAGAAAAACTATGCGGAAAATAAATTAAGAATTTAAGGATTACAGTTATCCAATTAAATGAATATATCTTACTAAAAGTCTCTCAAGGGAAATTATTAAAATGATAGAAACTAAACAACTCTGCCAGATCTAATCTTGACTCGGTAACTGGAAGTCTGGCTGATAATTTCCTGAAAATTTGTTATTTGGATGAGTTGACTAAACTCAGTAAGGATTTAAAATTTTTAGATTTAGAAAGATTATTATTAAGCATGTATAAAATTTAAGATCACATTTCATAATTTCATTTTTTTTAAAGAAAATTGTGCAAAAGGGCACGTGTTTAAAACGACCCACTAATACGTGCTATGTAATCAAAATATGCCCTTGTTGCATTAATTAAAGTCATAGTGAAAATGGAGCCACTTACGGACTCTGGGCACACTATGCCATAGGTATATAAGAGAATAAAAGCGATGTTCGGCGATTGCAAAAGTCAAATAACACCCTGATCAGGTTTAGGGATTCGCAACCCAAGGACACAACACATACAGCTGTCCTATTACCTATTTGCATTTTAGGGATTCGAACCCAAGGACATTTTAAGAAAAAAAATCTCCTATTATCCAATTTAATAACAAACAAATACATTCTGTACGGGTGAATGTATGAAAATTAAGTTTAATAAAAATAAACCGACGATTGTGAAAATGATTTCATCGTTATAATCTGATAGTCGTCTCAAAAAAATTATTTTTTAAATAAAAATGCAAATGTAGTGCATAATGATAATAATAATCCCTCCCTCGAAGTGGGTTATTCCGACTCAAGCCCGATTATTCAGAATGTCTAATTTATAGGGTCCACAACTTAATTCAATATTTAGGTACCTAAAATAAAGTTGGAAAATTCTGCGAGTTAGCTTTAAAATCCCAATATTATTTGAATTTAATTGGGTTGGAGAAAAACCCTCATAACAACCCAAAACAAGCCCAAAGTAGTAGATTTGGACATTTATTATCTGGCCACATGCTTCAGGGCTTAGGCCCAGCCCATAAACCAGGCCATACTCCTTGGGTCTAGACCTGCGGGTCTGTCTAGTGATTCGCAGAGAAGGAATTATGTCTCCTTCTCAAAGCGGACAATACGACGAGCAATTTTTTAATCCAATAATCCAACTTAAGAGCACGAAATTGACAGGTAAATTCATATCTAAATTTTCAGACCAATACCAGTAGCAGAAACAAAAATCGAATGGAAAAATTTTGATTTTTTTATACCTTCAAGAATTTCTTCACTACTCAAAAACCTCGCCGAAGTTAGATGTACAAATAATATTCAAACTTCAACCTTTAATAAAACAACATCCATTAAAATATATTTCAAAAGAGGCATAGCAGAAATTTTGAGGAAAACAATTTAACTTACTCGCCAAAGAACTCAATCTCAGACTGCTGGGAACTTCAAACATTAATCTCTTACGCTCGCTGAAAAGGCTTTCTAAGATCCGTGTTACATCCTCGGTCCTTGGAGAAGTAATTTTCCATTAACATAATTCATCAACTATAAAATAAAATCCAAAAATTGAGGCTTACCTTGACAATAAACGAAATTGTTACTCCACCGAAAGATAAAATCAACTCCACCGTGCTGACGATGATCTAGCCGACATTAACCTCCAACGTTGTTACCCGTTGTAAATCTTCAATTGAAACTTCCACTCATTAATTTACAGGACTATGGTGAGAAGGAATAATGAAAATTCTTAAGGAAATCGACACTTACTACGATGATGGAGAGAGCTGCACCCGATAGAACTCTCCGATATGGGAAGAAGACAATCACCTAAGAGGATAGGAGAGAAGTGGGGAAGTCCAATCTCCCCACCTCTCTGAAATAGGGGGATCTCCCCCCTTTTTCGCAAAACAACCCCCTGATTGGGGGTTGTTTATCCTCTTTAAAAAAAAATTAAAATTTCAAACTATTTTTATTTTTATATTTTTTTTGCTGGGCCTTTTTGGGACAGATATCATAGTTGGGACATCAAGGGTTACCTGTTAATGGCGTTCAATGCATATGAAGTTAGAAGGTTAGGCGTTTTGGACGTTGGAAGGTTGATGAATAATGGAAGAGTTAATGGACATTAATGTGTTGCAACTGATGGCCTTCTATCTTCAGTTTATTAATGATGGAACGTTTGAGAATTTATCTATAAATAGAGAGAGTGGCATGATGAATTGACAGAGTGGAAGTGTGGCGTTATGCTGCCGAATTGGTTTGAGAGTGATATTGTCGTGAGGAGTTCTGGAGATTTGAAGACAAGGAAAGAGAGAGAGGGCAGTGAGGGTATTCTAATATTTTTGTGAGGTTATTTCAGATGAGTTAAACGAGAGAGAAAGTGAAACCGTGAAGGAAAGGGTGAAACTGAAGAGTGAAATATAGCAGTGGGGTTTCCAGCGAAGAGTTCTCTTTGGTTATTGACTCTTGTTGTTGGTAAGCATATCTTCAATCACTTTATTAAGGAGTTATTTTATGGAATGGTGTTTGCGCGATGTGTTGAACTTTGCTTGCTAGTAGTATTATTCTTGGTAGGATGATTGGTTAAGGTATTATTTTCTTGGACGTGGAAGAATATTGTTTGGAAAATAATTGGGTTTTGGTTACCGCTCTATGAATTGTGGGTATTCTGCTAGTTTATTTTATGGTTAGTAGATAAGTAGTCTTTGGAAAAAATATTATGCATGCTTGGTTACTAAGTTGGTTAACGAATAGAGAAATTGTATATGCTATTGGATTTATTATGTTGGATTTTGGAAAGAAGTAATTATTGGATTAAGGTTTATAGTTGTTGGATAAAGTGATAAATTGTTGGATAAAAGGGTTGTTGGAAATAAGGTTCATTCATAGTTGGTGTTAGGGGAATTATTATCAATTATTAATTATTATTAGTTTTATGTGCTAATAATTATAGGTTTCGTGAAAGAATCTTAAAGCATTAACTTGTTAAAGCTAAAGACCTCAGGTACGTGGTACTGCATGCGTTTTGTCCGAAAGGGCCTACATCTAGGGAAATTAGGGTTTTGTTTGATGTTTGTTTACTATATGCATAAGTTATGTTGTCATATGAAATGTATGCTATTTGCTTGCATGTTTATTAAAGTTAAGTTCAGTTCCTTAGATAGGACAAATCACGTTTTAAGAACACGATTAAGGAACATGTTAGATAGGATTGTATGTGCACGATAACATTAAGACACGAAATCATAAAGTACACGAAAATGAAATATACGCAAACAACTGTGGACCGGTATGATAAGTTTGGCACATAAATCAAGATAAGTAAATAACTGTGGACCGGTTTGTCAAGCCCGGCATAGATGTCTATATGGACCGGTTCTATACGCCCGGCACATAGATACGCTCGGTACATAAACGGTAAAAGACTGAAACAATATGAGACAACATAATGAATAACAGCAAAAGACAATTAAGTAAAAGAATAAGAAGAGTTTGTCCTCGATTGATGTCGAAACAAACCAGCTGATGGTAAGTGAGGCCATTAGCGTTGATGCGCATGGCTGTTAGTGCGTTCTCGATTGATGTCGGAACTGATTGTTGTACAATGATGTGTACAACCACTTGCATAGCTTTTGGTTGATGTCATAGCTGCTTACTAGCACAGATGTTTATGTGGACTGGTTCGATATGCCCGACACATAAACAGTAAAAGACAGAAACAGTAAACAAATGTTTGTATGATTCGGTTTGATACGCCCGACATATAAGCAAACAAAATAACAATAAAAAACATGAACAGTAAAAGAGAAATGAAATAGAAAACCTTATGCAACATTATAGAAATTATATGTGAATTTTATGTTTTATGTTTATATCACATATAGGGGTGGGCAAGAACCGACCAGAACCAAGAACCGACCCAAAACAGCAGCTCTGTTTCTGTTCGGTTTTGATTCTCTGTTCCTACATTTAAAACGGGTTCAGTTCTTGGTTCTTGGTTTTTGGAACCGAGAACCAAATTCTTTTAAAAACAGGGACAGGCTAGACGATCTCGCAGTCGCAGCTGGAACTTGGAGCTCGGAACTGAGACGATTTCTCGAAGACAAACCTGTGGGCTGCGAAGGCGAAATCTGTGAAGAAGATCGGCTGACTCTCCTTCTTGATTCTTGTCATTCCGAGGGTACGTATGGTTAAAAATCTTTGAATTTAGGGTTTTTGCGATTCTGAATCTTTGGTTTTAGGGTTTTTCTCTGTTGATGGAAAGGGTTCTCCTTTTTGGAATAGAATCGTAATAGTTTTAGTAAGAATCGTAATGGATCTTTCTCACGTTTCGTAGATCTTTCTTTCTTACTAAAAATCTCAGTGAGGAAATTCTGAATATCGCAATGCATTTTCACTGTCTGATCCATTACAATTCTGAATAATCTTTAGACAGTTGATGGAAAGGGTTCTCCTTTTTGGAATAAAATTTATAAGAATTGTAATGGAAAGGGTTCTCCTTTTTCGTAAGAATCGTAATAGTTTTCAGAAATTCTGAATAATCTTTGGTTTCAAGAGGGAAAAACAGCCTTCGATATGAGTTTGTGTTACAGGAAAAACTTCAAGTCTTATGATCTTGCAAAGTTAATGAAAGTAGTTCCAATCAATCAGACAATTTGATTCGCTGAGATGGTTTGTTCTCTACTTGTCTTGTTGTTCTCTTTTACAGTTTTCAAAATGTTAAATTTTTCAGAATGTTACTAGGAACCGGAACCGAACCAGAACCGAGCTCTGTTTCGGTTATGGGTCTAGTTCCTTGCGGTTCCGGTTCCCTACTCTCGGAACCGAGAACCGAATGGTCAGGTCACAGAGGTTCAAAACTGGAACCGAGAACCGATTTGCCCACCCCTAATCACGTACTGAGCGTTAGGCTCATAGTTAGGTCCCGTTGATGTAGGTAAGGAGTTGACGAATAGATAAAGCTGTTAATGGACGTACCTGATGGAATATTGTTGTGTGGATGTTTGTATTGTTGGCGATATTGACATGTGGTTATGCTCAAGAAAATGGAATAAATGTTTTAAAGACTTATTTTATGATTTTAAATAAATGTTTATAGTTAATGTTTTTATTAAATGTTTATTTAAACAATGGATTTGCGGCATTAAATTGTAAAAGACTTTCGCTGTATATTTTCTATGTTGAAGACTTCCGCTGTTTATTACTCTGATGTTTTCTAAAGAAATGATTCTAAAGAAAAGAAAAATTTTATACGGAAAAATGTTACGGGATGTTACATCAATGTTTTATTTGTTAGTAAAAATTATTTAGTAGTTGCTTTGTCACTTAACTCATAGTTTAGTGATTATTTTGTTAATTAGCCAAAAATTAATTATTTTATAATTAGAAATTAAATATTTTATATAAAATCGTTATACTATTATTATAAGATCATGTAATTAAGTAAATGACCAAGTGTATCTAGTATTACTCCCTACGTTGAGAACTTTTATTCAGGATGAGAAACAGCCATAGAGCCACACTCAATATATATATATATATATATGTTGGAGCTGTGTTTTCATTGGCAGGTTAACTAGCGAGCAACGATTTTAATTTCAACGCAGCGACTGAAGAAAAAATAATGAGTTTGCTAATAGTCGGCCTGAGGGTCCAAGTCTGACAAGCTCGATCATGGACCCAATTCAGGGAGGGCCCATGGGACATGTTTCAACAAGTTGGCTCAGTCTGTTGGGTCGGCTAATAGTGAGTCCGAGGATTCAAGTCACAAGCTCCCTCACGAACCACTCAATTTAGGGTGGTCCCCCTCCCCCATAGTTCATGTTTCAACAAGTCGACTCAGTCTGTTAGGTCTGCTAACAGTCGGGGCGAGAGTTGAAATTTGGCAGGCTCGATGACATATCCCCTAATTCAGAGTGGGCCCATAGGCCATGCTTCAACAGGTCAACTCAGTTGTTGACGAGGCTTCACTTTTATTGAATTTGCAGTAAACATTTTGAAACTATGTTTTTTAGCAAATTAGATCTCAACCGTTTAACTTTGAGCAAAATGGGCATCGTCGATATAGAATTAGTTAAATTTGTCATCTGCACAGCACATGATTAAGAATATGGAACTTAGCCTTTGGGTTTTTGTGCCAAAAATTTTCATTTTTTGTCCTGCTTAGCCCACTGCCTACTTGATGTTTTACTTGGGTGTGCATTTGTTCTCACCATTTCTTACTTGAAGAGGGTACAAAATATCCAAATTAATGATTTGAATGAGTCATAAGCTTCCATTTCACAATACACAATGCCCTTATGTAGCTGTAATTTGGCTTCATTATGGAGTGTAAGATTTAGCTTCTTGATTTAAGGCCTAAGAAGATAGTCTATTCTCATTTATTCACAATTATAGCTTTATGGCTTTGAAATTGCAAGGGGCCTTCTTCGGGTAGGAAGTGTCATAAGAATGAAATGGCTTTTTGGAAGATTTTCTGGCCAGGAGCAAGAATTGCCAAAGGGTCATAGGCTGATTTCCTCTTCAAAAACAACTCCCATTTTTGCCCAAAATGAGCTCTCCACTCTTCTTGGGAGCTGTAATGGGGTAAATACTGCTTATAACCAGCAAGGTCTGCCTCGCAATGGTCCAAAATTCTGTCATTTTGAGCTAAAATATGCTCCAAACCATCTCTCCCTGTTGAAGATGGTAGTGCAGAAGATAAGAATGCCACTAAGTAGAAGATGTCTTCATCTGGTATGACCAGAGAAGTTCTATTGTTGAACCTGCATGACCCAACCAGAAAAAAAAAAACCAACTTTTTAAGCAATTTAGTATCATTTTTTTTTTAATTTTTTAGAAAATTGTGGAATCCTACTTGGATTTGTCAACTGGGTAGATGAGAATTGGCCCATTGCTTGTGTCTGTAAGTATGTTTCCAAAGACCTGATTGGCAAAATCATGTATTTTACTTTTGGGAATGAGAAGATTCAGCCATGGATGAGGAATTTCCCATAATCCTTTTGCTCTGAGCTTCTTCGCAGACACATGCACTCTCTCAAGGAAATCCAAATAAGAGACTTCTGATATGAAGAGGGTGGATGAAATATAGCTCAATTCTGACAACAAGCTCTCAACTTTCTGCATCATAACACAGGACTCGGTCAGAATTCCGGGCCGAGTCTTAAAACTACTCACGAGCCCTCGTACATATCGGTAGTTATAAGTATAAATAAAGATGAGTTTTTCAAATTCATACCTTGTTCATCATATCAGTTTCATCTGGGTTGAAGTACTTGGCAATTTCTAGACAATATAGAGTTCTTCCATCAGAAACAAATTGGTTAGCTCGAAGAGGGTCTCTAGGATTGAAAGAAGATCTCCAGTTATTCAGCAGACCAGTTCTGTTTATGATCACAAAGCCTTCAACATAATCAAATGGATCTTTGCCTGATATTAGATGTTCTTGGTCAGTTGTGAATGTGGAGAAGTCTGAGTATAATGCTCTTATCCACTTCACCTAATTTTGTAAATCATAATTGATTGTTAAAAGAATTCTGGGAGGATGCTTCTATCAAGAAATCAATGGGAAGTACCATTTTTGGAGCTTTCTCGAGAGAAATTCGTGCTCGGGTGATGATCCCGAACTGCCCAAGTCCTCCAAGAACGCCATAGAAAAGGTCTGCATTCTGCTTCTCAGAACAGATTACAATATCTCCCTTTCCTGCAGTATTAAATGATATTTATGATTGCATTTCCTTGATGAACCTATCATCGAATTTTCTAAAATCTGCAGAAAAAACATGTTTTATTTCTGAAACACTTTGAAGAATAAGCTTCCTTTCCACTCAAAAACTTGGTTTTGTCACATTTTGTCTGGAAATGGTCTGTAGTTTTGTTCTGGTAAGGTGTCTTTTCTCTTAAGAAAACAAATGGGTAAGCCAGCAGATTCCGATTAAAAGGACAAAAAATGGATATTTCCTGATCAAAATTTATTTTTGTCCCAAGAAACTAGAGAATCATGAGGTATTTACTTTAATGAAACATTATAGAAATGTTCTAATTACTTAAAAAAAACGTTTTTTAAAAGAAAAAGAAGGATAAGCTGAGAATACCTGTGACAACCTCCAACTGATAAACATTATTGATCTGGGGTCCATGCCTAAAAGCCTGCCCGCTAATGCCAGCATTAGATAAGGTCCCTCCAACACTAAGATGAAGATAATCAGTCCAAGATTTTGGGGCTAACCCATGTTTAAGACATTCATGGAGGACATTAATCCACAACTCTCCTCCTGAAACATCAACATAAGGTATCTTTCCTTCGGAAACCTCCATTTTTGATCTGTCAAGTGACTCCATGTTTATGACTAAACCTTGATGAGCTTGAGCTTGGCCTTGAAGAGAGTGGCCATGGCCTCTAGCTGCAACTTTCAGCGAAGAAGAAGAACCCATTTCGAAAATATGTTTTACTGTGATTGAAATATCGGAAACAGATTTCGGGTGTAGGACTGCTAGGGGAGGTAAATGGTATCTGTTTCCAAAATCTGAAGCAGCAAAGTGATTGCCTTGGAAGCTCAAATGGCCGTCCAAGGTTAGTGTTTCTAGTGAAGAAGAAGGAACAATCTCCAATGGTTTTGACTGAATTGGTGGAAGAAAGTGATTTGGACAAATGTTGGTTTTATCTGGCACACAGCTCATGAATAAAACCATGAGGAACATGATGTTTTGTTTGAGGAAGCTAGATGGCGATGACCCCCCCATCCCCATATCTTTCTTCCACTCAAGTGTATCAGCTTAGAGACGGAGGAGAGAGAGAGAGGTTTGATGTTCTTTGTGAGGCAAAGCAAAGGAGAGGTATAGAAGAGGGTTGAGAATGAGAGGCAGGAAAGAGAATTTAAAGAGGGATTTGGGCGGCCATAGTCAAACACAAAATGGTCAATCTTTTTTTTCACCACGCTAATGTTCTAGCTTTTGTCTTGACTGCATTGCAGATGTTTCTTTTGAAAGGTCCCTTTTTCTTGCTCAAAAGTTCTTCCGGCAAATGCCCCCAAAAAGTAAAACACAAAATTTACATTCGCTGCCATGACAAGTTGAAAAGATGAATAAATTCTTCAATTTTAAACACTAATCTGATAAATCCAGGTATTTTCTACATGATTTGGGTCTAAAAACTGGACAGAGGCAAGTGATTATTGTAAATAAAAGCTTAAAAAATTAAATATTATGAGAAAGAAGCTGAAGAAGAAAAGACTTCCCATCATCCCTATAATCTTTTCTTTCATTTATTGTTGAAGTCCTTTTTTCCCATTTCAAGCAAAGATCTTTTATTCTGTTTAAAGACTTGTTTCTTATTTAAGAACCCAGAAATCTGAACAAATCCGCATTACAGAGTACGAATGCAGTATATATTGCCATTCATTGCAGAGAGCTGATCCTTCTGATCGTAGAGTGATCTACGGGCTGGCCCCTACTACTCAATGTTTTCTCTCTCTCTCTCTCTCTTTTTGAAGGTCATAAAGCTGAGTGGCTATGGAGACAGATAACTGAGAGGGAAGAGAGAAGGACCCATCAAAAAAGGGTACATTTCTTTCTGGTTTTTTGACTTCCCTACCGACCAAGATTTATGTATTTCTCCGAAGATTATCAATGTTATATTAGATTTCAGATTTCAAAGCTCGTCGTAAAACTACCGATTTTGTCTTTTAACGACCGACCAACTTGAAATTCAAAATACTTGTGCTCTGAAAACGCGTCATTTTCTCAATAATTTGAAGTCTTTCTGCATGACAGGGAAGACATTTGTTCTACCTGACGCAGTGGAGGAAGGGAGTTAAAAGAGTAGGGGCCTGTTTGGGGATGGAAATAGGAAAAAGAGCGCGGTGATGAAAGTGGGGATAGAGATGATGAGAGTTTGAACAAAGGAAACACTAAAAAAAGAATCTGAGAATAGATAGCTTCAGGAGCCGTGGATACATTAATTCCAGCGTAGGGACATCCCTATGAAGACTTTAGCTTTAACTGGTTTTAGTGTATTGAATTTCGTTCGAATGGGTTGCAGTAAATGTCTGATTTGATTGCACATCAATTAATAACTTTTTTTATTAATTGAGACATTAAAAAATAATTTATTTATTATTATTTGTGTCTCCCCCTCACTCAAACGTGGGTTACACTATCAAGTATGTCAATATAGTTTATTTAAATGTAGTATTTAGAATGTAATCGTGTACTATGTTTTCTTGCCTACTACAACTGCAAAGTCTCATCGGGCATGTTATTAGTCCGAGTTTTTATATAAAAAAGGATAAAATACATATTAGCCCTCAAACTTAGAAGTGAAGAGGATATATGTTTTTTTTAATTTTTCTTAGACAAATACGTCTATGAATTTATAAGCGTTCTTAATAAGTTTTCATTGTTATAGGTGCCGTCAATGCAGTCACATTTTTTTTGTTCACGTGATACTTTATATTTTCTCTGCTAGGCAATTTTCAGAGAGAAATTGAGCTTTTGACTAAGAGGGTACTTGCAAAGAATAACAATAGCAAGAAGAGAACGAAGGAGATTTTGCAAGTACGGGATTCAAGTGATTTTCAGAGGAAAAAAATTTAGAAAACTCAATATAGGAGACAATTTTGGCGACGATAAGAAGCTCCATACACTGATTTTCTAACGATAGAGATTTAATTACTAACATCCCTAAGATCATGAACTTATTTTTCTAAAAAAAAATTCAAATAATCTACTTAGTATTTACTTATAAATTAAAATAATAATATGAAATAGACCTAAATAAAAATAATAGAAATAACGTACATAGAAGACGTTGCGTTGAGCGAGTTTCACAAAAAAAGAAAAGGATGGTTTTCAAAGGTCATCCTAAAATATGCTACTCTTGGTGGTTTTTTTTAAATGTTCTAATCACAACATTGTTTGATGAAATGTCCTGAATCATGAACTACGATTTTGATGTCACTGAAATGAGGCTGAAACAGATTAAAACTTTCCAATGGTTATGATTTGGTCTCATTCCATACCCACTAATTACATTTTGATAAAGTCGGTAAGATGCTCTCTATAAGGCGACCAAGCAATACAAATAGATTAGAATAGTGAAGTTAGGCAAATCATAATATTACATAATTTTCCGTTTTTTTAATCGTACCATATCCCAAAGCATAAGATCTTACTACTACTTTTAAGCATTATTAATTAACTAATTACTTACTTAGTCCACACGTGTACATCGCAACAAATTCTTATGTTTATCCAAGTCAATAGAAAACGATGTTAACCGAACTAATTAAAAATGTTTAATCATTTTATTTGAAAACAATTTTCAAATACATGGTCGTGGAATAGAATAGATGCTCGTAGATGGTTGACTTATGGAATTTCTCTTGCTTAGCTTATTGGAAATTCTGATGGAACAATTGTTATATGAGAATATTCATACATTTATTTTTTGTCTATCAATTATTATTATCGTAAAAATATATAAGATTTCAACTTCTTATTTTAAGATGACTTAGTTTCAAAAAAGAGTGCACATAAATAAAAACGATACAAATTTAGGTATGGTGGGGGTTTTAAAATAAATATACGCATATAACATATTTTACCTGAGCAAAGATTCCAAACCATCCTAATCTCTACCTCCCTTTCATTAAACCGACGATATTAGTAAATTCCAATTGAATATGGGTAATATACATAAACTATTTTGGTGCATTTATTAGAAGATTTGAAGACTGAAAGGAATTTGAAGTCATTGTTATCATGAAGTCTACAATGTGTGTGCACATTCATGAATGATTGTTATTTTTTAAACCTTTTTTAAGAGACATATATTTTTAAAATGTTATTTTTCAAAATTGTTGCATTGACTTGTTTGTAATGTCAAAATAAGCTTTGAAAATAAAATTGTATTTTAATAAATGAGTTTCATAAACAACAATTTTACATACTAATGGTCCAATTTTGACGCATGATATTTTTAATAATGTAATGTTGATTGTCACAATAATATTAGGCCATGAACCAAGGATGTCATAAAAATTGTTTTGGAAATTCATTAGATATATTATTTGAATTTAGACATTTCGAATTATTTTTAAAAAATTTCTTTTTTCCTCTTCAGTTAAGTTGTAATCTCTGTTTATTATCTGTATTAGGTGATTATCGATTTTTGGATGATTTCTTTAATAAACGTAAGCAAATAAACTCATGTAATCATTTTTTTTTTCCTCAAATAGTCTCAGTTTCATATTCGACAATTGATTGATGACATTTATGGATTAAGTTATTAAGCAAATAAACATATAAAATTAAGTTATTCTTATCATGTTCCCCATCATAACATTCAACTCTTTTCATGTCCAAATGTTTTTCTTCCCTTTTAATTTTCTTTTTCAAAAAAGAGAAACCCTTAATTTCTTCAACCCTCATTTCCAAGATTCCAGTCTTAACATTTCTTAATTAGTGTTTGGTTAGTCAGAATTTAGAGAGAGAAATTCCTAGTTATTTGGTTGAAACATTATACCCAACTTCAACGAAAAAAATATTTTTTTTTTCTTGACATTTTTTAGGATATTGATGTGTAAACATGCAGATAGAAATTGTCAAAAGTAGAAAGGAGGAACCTTGCAATGCTTTTCTTCCCCATAAGATAATAAAAACAAAAGATGAAGTCAATACTTGCCTAACTCTCTCACTTTTGCTACAAAGAATTACATCATATAATATAATATATATTAATTAATTAATTAACTCAAAGAAAATGGAGTTTGTAAACAATTAATGGGAGAGATTCTTCCCTTTCTTTATCAAATACCAATGGGTTTGTTCCCATTACACGAATGTATCACTTAGCCGCTCTTCCTCATTTTATAAATTTCCCCAACTTTTATTTTTACATAAAATCAATTGAATTTTTTTTCTATGACGAATTAAACATCGAGATCATGGTATCATTCGGAAGGAACAAGTTTCTATTTTTGACATTTAGCTTAACATTCTAGAACTCAACTAACATCTTCTTCGTGTTGCATTTTGGCTTCCAGAATTCTCGATTTTTTCATTAGTACAAGTCTTGGAAAGATAATAGAATTCCTCGCTTAATAGGTATATTAATGTCGTAATTTCCTTGAAATATGACATTTCTTTCTTCCCAAACCCGAACTTTGCAATATAACATGAGGACGTGCTTAATGGATATATGAGCCAATTTTGGAGTTCTCAAGCGTGGAGTTTATTTTAATGCAACTCGCGTTAGGTGTGTGGAAATGAAATTATTTGTGCATGCTTCTTATTTTATTTTTGAGTAGCATTTTAAATGGAGGGACTTCTTAATTTGCTAATTAAAACTACTTAATCTTCTTGAATAGTCACACCCTCCTCATGTTACTCCTTGATTATCTAAGATCCACACTTTTATGGTAAAAGAAAAGAACGAGGACGGCATTTCCTAGATTATTAATAATAATTTTTAAATTTTCATAAAAAGAAATTATTAATACATTTTGTTATGAAATTTACTTTTTTAGGTAAAGTATAAATTAAATTTTAAATTTTGAGGACCCATTCAACTTCAATTACAAATGAACAAAATGAATCTCAAACTTTGGAATCCATTCAATTTAAACTTTGATTTTTTTTCTAAAATAAACATTCATTTTTATACCATAATCTAAATGAATCATGAATTGATTTTTTCGATTTTGCTCCATTTGGTTCCAGTTTGGTTTCAATTTTACATTGTTTTAAGTTTGAGCTCAATTTTGTTGTTAGAATCAGTTGGTTTAGGCTAGATTTAGACCGGTTTGATTCGACTTTTATAATTTTTAAAATTAAAAAAAATATATAAGTATTATAATATTAGTTCAATTTGATTTCAATAAGAGTAAAATCGAACATGATCTAATTTTAATAGCAAAGTTTAATTTGTTCACAATATAAAGTTTTGTTTAAAAAATTTAGAATTTAATTTGAATGGACCTTAAAACTTAAGGTATATTTTGTTCAAAAATAAAGTTTAAGGTTTAAGTTAGAACTGATTCTTAAAATTCAAAATTTAGTTTGTATTTTACTTTTTGTTAATTAAAATTGATTGGCTTAGTGCAACTTTTCTTGCAGTACACATGTCAGAAATGTGAGTTCCACGTGGGCTTTCTAAGTAAATGGGAAAATAAATTTACCTAAAAAGAGTGTTATTATTTTTTAATTAAGAGTAATTAATAAAAAAATACTAAACTATAAAATTAATAATAAGATCAACACTAAACAATTTTTGTTAATAAATAAAATACTAAATTACAGACAATGAATAATTTTTACTAATAAATAAAATACTAAAAATTTAAATTTTTTTCTACTGTGAATAGATCATTTTTTCGCAGTAGACTTGTACATGAAATAGTTATGGTTAATGACTTACTTTCCGTAGCAGATGACTAATATCTGCTACAAAAAAGGTATTTTTTGCAACATAAAAGAGTCTTTTGCAGTGGAAATAGTATTTTTAATAGCGAATACTTGTCTTCTGCTATGAAAAATAACCCCTTAGAATAAGACTTACTTTCCTCAGCGGAAGACTAGTTTCCGCAGTAGAAAGTTCTATAATCATGTATGTAACCCAACACTACTGAGCCTTATCTTAACTGTTGAGAATCGAACGTGAAACAAAAAAAAAAACCTGCGAAAATAGGACACTAAGATTTACATAAAAAACCCTTACAGAAAAAAACTACTAGAAGAGGAGAAATTCACTAATCATAAATCAAGCTTTAATGAGTTTTACGACACAAACATTAATATATAGAGAACATAGAAAACCCTAATATTGGATACGAGCCCAACCCGGCCAAACTAAAATTGGAGTCATACTAAGCTCTAACAATCTCTACTTTAACACGAATTTCACAAGAGAGATCAAATGCAGGCTTCTCGGCCCAACCCAAAATGAATTCAAAAGACTGAACCCTAACAATCTTCATCTTCAAAGAAATTCCAATGCAAGGCAAACGATCTGCAAAACTCCAATGAAAAATAATCTCCTCTTCCACAAAGGCTCTTGTAAGGTCAAATCAACAATTGATACCGATCAAGTTTAAGCCATACTTAAACTTAAGACACACACGCAGGAAGAAATCATATCTCCTCCATGGTACCACCGAATTATTAGAGATGTCGCAATGAACTGAATGTAAATATGTTGAAGATCCCTTCACTGGAATCAATACCCTTGAACACACTTAATGCATAATTCACAGAAGTAGTTTCACTATATTACTTTGGAGCTTTATCCTTCCTCTTGGTTCTGCCTTTGACATACCACTCTGATATGAAACTAAAATGGTAATGATATGGTGACTGCATCACCTTGAACATCTATAATAAGTTGACGTACCGGCTCTAACACCTGAGACCTCTACTTCTTCTGAGTTTTCTCCAAAAAACCTTTAGAAGGTGAATTCACAAACTTTGCAGCATTATTACCTATCACTGTAGAACCCTGTAACACATACAAATTTGCAAAGCTTTTGTGTCCCTTGAACATGACGAGAGCACCCCTATTGATCTTTATACATTCACCTACTGTGTTGTACTTGTACCATTTCGAATCTAGAGTACTCAACAAGATCAAATTCTTCTTTAAATTGGGAACATGTTGCACATTACGCAGTATCCTTACAACTCCATCAAACATTCTGATTTTGACAGTACCAATACTAATAAATATTGCAAGGTGTGTTGTTACCCATTAACACAGTACCTCTTGAAACGATCTCATATGTCGAAAATCAATATCGATTGTAACACATATAAAACAAACAAGTGAATCCAGAATCCAATCCTTGTTTGGCTTTGAGTTATTCTCTGACACAATTAGAAGATTTCCATCACTAAAGTTTTCTTCTTCTACAACAATAACTTCATCGAACGTCATCGTTGTTTCCCCTTCTCAACAACTCTGTTTATTTCATTCTGCAATTTACAACATTCAGCTTTAATGTGCCCCTTCTTCTGACAGAAGTAACACGTTCTATCACGATTCCTTGACTTTGATCTGCCATTCGAATTCTAAACATTATCATTGTCTTTGTTGTTTGACTCTCT
Organism: Begonia loranthoides; assembly: GCA_022433065.1. Taxonomy (NCBI): domain Eukaryota; kingdom Viridiplantae; phylum Streptophyta; class Magnoliopsida; order Cucurbitales; family Begoniaceae; genus Begonia; species Begonia loranthoides. The sequence continues at coordinate 48,962,596 of CM039468.1, read as the reverse complement.
TATTTTAGCTTGAAGACGAATCCTTCATCTCGAGACTCGGATCCAACAACAATCTGCTTTATCTTTTCCTTTGATAACAAAACACCATAAATCTCTTCTAGAGTTAGACTTTCTGTACTATATAAAATCGTATCTCTAAAAGCTTCATATGAAACAGGTAACGAGCATAGTAGAATCAACCTTAAATACTCTTCAACATACTTGCATCCTATAGTCTCTAAATCTGAAACTAACTCCTTGAATGCAGTCAAGTGTTCTTCAATATAACCTCTTTCTATTAACTGATGAGAATAAAGTCATTGCTTCAAATGCAACTTGCTAATTAGATTTTTCTTTATACACAACTGCTCCAATTTGACCCATAATTATGCGGCAGATTTCTCATTCAAAACATCCTGCAAAATTTGATTTGACAAAGGCAGACGTATAAAAAATAGAGCTTTTCGATCCTTTCAAAGTTTCTCCTCTTCACTCCAAAACGTGGACATTTTATCAAGCCCTAATAACATGTCGTCTTAATCCATCTGTGCGAGAACATTCTGCATCTTCATCTGCCATAACTGAAATATTGTATTTTGATCCAACAATGGAATATCAAATTTCAACAAACTTATCTCCCTAAAGAATTTCAGAAACTTTCCAAAAATATTTGAATCCAAAATATGCACCTCAAAAAATTTGATCCCCAAATAATTCCAAAAATTTCCAACCAAAATTCAAGCACAAAAATAACAGCTTCCCAAAATTCTCAACTTTGCGAAAAATAACAAAATTGCACAAAAAATCAATCCTTGAATCACAATATATATATATTCTTTTTTTTTTTTTAATTCTAATCGGAGTCTGAACAGCGGATAGTGGCAGACTTCTATCTCGGCGACGCAAAGTCGATGGATTACAGGGAGGTACATGATGCGAACCTAGGGTATGAAGGAACTCCAGACCTAACAACAAACGCGGAATTTAACAACGGATCGTCGTACGAATCAAGAAAGTATAGAAAAGAACTTGACCATAGCCAAACCTGTTGACTAGAACCAGAGTTATCAGAAGAGGAGCTTGACCCTAACCAAACCGGTTGGTTGAACCAAAGCTATCAAAGGTTTGATCTTTCAAGATTGAAGCTTGAAGAGACCAAGTTCTTCGCAAAGAAGAAAAAGAGAGGAAACCTCACAAATCACACAAAGTTTTATTCAAAATTCAATCCCTCTAATGAAGCCTTACGCTTGCTTAAATAGAAAAACATTAGGTTTAACCTTAAAACATTGCAAAAAGATCAAAATAACGAAGAAAAATTGTAAAAATTAGGGTTTGGAGTCGAAGGGGCGACGGGGGCGCGCGGGAGGCGTGCTGGGCTGGGTCGTGGGCGCGCTAGGTTGGGCTGCCCGCGTTGGGCCAGAAGGGGCGTGGGCTACGCTTAGCGGGTTGGCCCGGGTTCACACGGGTGTCGGATAGGGCGCAGGTTGCTGATAGGACGCGGTGACGAGATGACTGACTGGCACGGGATTTGCGGGAGCTTGTGCTGATGGGGCGCTAACTGAGCTCCCTTGACGAAGTGTTAGGCCCAAAAGGCACGCGTTGTCTATGCGATGCACGCGTTGGTTGGGTAGTGCATGCGCTGGCGATCTGTCTTGCGCGCACTTACCGTTACTGTGTGGGCTGTCCGAGTACGTCTTCCAAGTTAGCATTATTTGCTTGCTTGCCATGGTTCCTTGCTCCTCCATTGCTTCTTCCTCAATACTTAGCATCATCATTGTCCTTGCTTCTTGGGTTTTAGACTCATTTTCTTAGATTTCTTCTATTAAAAGTTGAAGTCTTTCGTTCATCTTCCTTGCCCTTGCTTTAATCCTTGGGCCTCCATTATTATCTAAGGGTCCTTGGTCCATGTAGCTGGTTTGGATCACATCAGTACACCAGCTGAAAAACCCAACAGTTTCTTAGAGTGTAAAATCGGTCGGATGTTGTTTAGACGGAGACGCGCTCGGCTTCTGTTGTGGAGCGCTGAGAATCGGAGCTCGGTGTTGTCTACGGGAGTCGGCGATGGTAGATCGGTTTCTGTTGTTCAACGGTGGTTCTCCTTTACTTGGTGACAGATAGTAGTGGCTAGTGGCTAGTGGCTAGAGGCTAGAGATAAACTGTCTTCCTCCTCTCTGTTGAAGAAGGCAGAGGCGACACAAGGCAACAATTTCCTTCTTCTAAGGAAATCATTTTTTTTTGTTTTAATTTTCTTTTTCACAAAATTGCAATTTTCTAAGAAATTGCAAACATCAAAATTTGTTTGATCTGAGTATTGTAACTCTCAACTTCACTTTGATATCAATTGTTGAGAAACGAACGCGAAACGGAAAAAGAAATCTGCAAAAACATGACACCAATATTTATGTGGAAAAACAACGAACATATGAGAAATTCACTAATCATAAATCAATATGTAATGAGTTTTGCGACTCAAGTATCAATACATAGAGAAAATAGAAAACTCTAATATTGGATACGTGCTTAACCTGGCTTAATTAGAATTCTGGTCACACCAAACTCTAACAATAATGAACCCTAAATCTTATTTAGAGTCGAAGTGGACTGCATCTAGGCAAATTTGAAGCATTTTTAATTGTTGTTCATCAATGGCATTGAGGAAATTAAGATTCAGCAGCGGAAGACAAATATTCACTGTAGAAATTATCCTTTCTACCATGAAAAATATTATTTTCAGAGCGGAAACATATCTTCTGCTGCAAAAAGTAAGTTATTGACTACAATTACTTTACGTATGAGTTCATTGCAAAAAGACGATCTATCTGATGTGGAAAAAATTTTAAATTTTTACAGAAAATGTAACAACAATGTTTGCCTCGTTAACTTATCATAATTCAATATTTTTTTGTTAATTATCCTTTAATTAATCACATGAAATGAGTGTAATTAATTATAATGTTTATTTTTGTGCGTGATGAAGTGCTTTATGTAGTTTGGACCAATTAGCAATTTTTTTGGTAATTTTCTTCTTACAATATAAAGAAGATATTTGTTATATTTTTATTTTTAGCAATTTTTGTAATTTTTTTTATATAAATATTATAGAACTCCGCGGCTTTTAATTATTTGTCTTCAAGAGAAAGTTCTCACCTAATAATGATTCGAATCATTATAACGTCCCAATAGACGAGTTCAACGCGTGTTCATGTGTTTACTTCGATTGAACCACGCACTTCCCGAAAGGGAAAGTATGTGTTTCCTTTTCAAACAAGAAAGAAAGCATCATGATAAATTAGGAGTGCCAAAAAAGAAAGGGTGGTCTAGTTAGAGAGGTCGTAGGAGTAGGACTAGAGGATGACATGTGATGATCTGACATTAAAAAAAAAAAACACCACGTTTCAAAGCTATGAATTTCCTTCAATCAAATTAAAATAATAGAAAAACGATAAATTGACTATCCTGCTTTGTGATCAATAATAAGTCAATCAATATCATTAGTTTCTAACAAATTAACCATTAATGTATGAGAAAATGACAAAACTAATATCACTGTCATGTTTGCTGTTAACAATTTGATGTGGAGCTGTGACAGTTCGTAGACAAAACATCGCGGCTCCGTAGTTTTTCAAGAAAAGAAGGCCAAATCGCGGCCTGGATGCCGCGGCGTTTCAGAACGCCGCGGCGGTTTGTCCCGGGACGCCAAAAATTTTTTGATCGCAAATTTAAGAGCTTAAACACATGATTTTGGGGCCGAGAAAGGGGGTCGTAGGATTAACCTATAATTAGTGATAGATCTTTGAGAAAACTTCGATTTGATACTTTTTGGAGCCAATTCTGACACTTGTAGGCAAAGTTGTGGTTTTTTGAAGTTGAAGAGGTAAAAAATGTAATAAAAACATTGGATTCGTAAAACATATACATAGGGACTTTGAAGTAGACATGAAACTCTCTGTTTTTCATGCATGGCTACTTCAAAGTCCTCAGCGGTTTTCAGTTTTTAGTGTTTCATGGCTACTTTAAAGTTCCTATGTATATGTTTTTGAATCCAATGTTTTTATTAGATTTTTGACTTCTTCAACTTCAAAAGACCATAACTTTGACTACAGGTGTCAGAATCGGCTGCAAAAGGTATCAAATCGAAGCTCTCTAAGAGATCTACCACTTGTCATATGGTTTACCCATGACCCCCCTTTCTCGGCCCCAAAATTATTTGTTTAAGCCCTTAAATTTGAGATAAAAAATTTTTCCAGTTATGAAATTGCCGTGGTCTCCTAACAAACAACGGCGGTGTCTCAAGACACTTCCGCGGTTCGACCTTCTTTTTTTGAAAAAACACGGAGCCGCGGCGTTTTTTCTATGAACCGCTGCGGCTCCACATCAACTTCTTAACGGCGAACGTGACAGTGATATTGGCTTTGCCATTTTCTTATGCGTCAGTGGTTAATTTATTAGAAAATAAAGAATAATAGTTGACTTGTCATTGCTTGCAAACTACGATGATTAATTTTTCATTTTCCCTTCAATAACTATACAACCTCAACTTTGAAAAAAATTATAATTTTATTTCATCATTTTTGACTTAGTCGCTAGATTTTTGGATTGACTAAAAAAATATTGGAGTCATGCACCTCGAACAAATGACACCAACAATCAACAATCACCACAAAAACAAAGGAAAGGAGGTAAGATAGCAAAAATGGATGGGACCATAATACTAAGAACTTCTTTATGCTCATCACTATTTCATGAACATGAATTTGGAACTAAATTGGTTGTCTTGTCTGCTGCTGCGTTGTGAGATAAAAAAGGGTAGAAGAAGAAGGAGAAACAGTTAGTGTAAGCTGTAAAAAATAGATGTAGAGAAAATATAACTTAGTGGGTCCTTCTCTCTTAAGTCAAGAGAGACTAATTTTTTTGAGAATATGTAATAATAAGTTTTTTTTTTATATTATTTTATATATTGTTGTTTGAGTCGCAAAACTATGTAGCACCTTAGTTTTTATTTTAGTGAATTTTTTCACAGGTTGTAATTTTTTCTTGAAATGATTTTTTTTTTATGTAAATCTCAATATTTTTATTTTTATGTATTTCTTTTAATTACGTGTTCGATTTTTAACAAAAAGCATGGTGGGAAAGAGAGAGAGTGGTCATTGTCATGGATACAAAAATAATAAAGAACCCAAACGAGAATCTATTCTCAATAAGAAAAGAAGATTACGAAATTCTTCTCTCTCTCTCGCTATTTGTTATTGTTGGACGACTTTAGAAGTAGTTTTCCCAAAAAGGCATTTCCTTCAATGTCATTTTCTATACACATAAGCGTCTCACACAAACATCAAAGTCTATGGATTGAGGATTGGGTCTGAGATACATTAGATCCACTTAGGCACCCATTTCATCAAATTCATGATTTATGCTTTACTAATTTGAGCAAAAATAATTGACAATAGCCCAACCCACTTTATAAACGACACATAAACTCCTCTATTGACTGAAATATTTTAATTATTTTAGGTAAAAAAGTAAAGACAAAAACAAAAGACTATTTGGGTTTTCTCAGTGGAAACATAACATCCATTGTCAAATCATTAAAAAGAGGAAATCGTTATGCAAAAATGTGTTGTAATCAAGCATCAATTTGTGGAGCCAGACTGAGAAAATAAGTGAAAAATCCACTTGTGTTCTTAATTGGGTCTGAAAATTGAAATGATGGAGAAAACTAAAGAATGCTACACCAATTGTTGTCATTTTCATTCTTAAATTCTCCAATAAATTATGGTGGAAATTCATTTAATATTACTTGCCCAAACATGGCCTAGCCCATGACTACTCATACTTTTTTAGCCTCTTTTCAAACCATATATTATATGCCTTTTCATCATAAAAATCTTACCCCAAATCAAATTATTTTATTTTTTTGAAACATTATGTATATGTTTATACTATACCAATCTCCATAAAATAATACAATATTGTTTGCTTTAAATTTAGACCCATACAACTTTGTTCCTGAGTTTATCTCTTAGACCCTACTATGAAACTTAGACCCACACAACTTTTTTCTTGGGTTTCTCTCTTAGACCCGACTATGAGCTCATAGCTATCATTGGTATTTTTTTTCCCGCTTAAAGCAAGCATGAGATGATAAGGCCATCCTTTCAATAAGTTTTGAAATAGTTTGTCAAATTCAAGTGGATTATGTTTTGTCTCTTTTTAGGAAAATGACGATCAAACAATTCTCGATCATTGTTATTGCAGATGTGATTATCGTTATAATATTCAAACATCAACTACAAATATTTTGTAGAAATGATTTTTGGGTAGTGGAAGACATGACAAGACTTGCCAAAAGTAGAAGCAATTGGCAAAGAAATGCAAAATCAGATTTGGTCCCAACAATTACTTCCAAAGATGAGTCACATTTCACATTCTAAATCACTTACTGATATTTAATAATATTAAATACATTCTTTTGAAAATAAATACAAAACAGTACCGGAACCAAAAATGGGTTTATAATATATGTAAAGCAAACAACAAATGTTCCACCCACTAAGATATCAACTCAAAGTTTGTCAATTTCGACATTAATGCTATAAATAACCCATGATTTACCTCACATTCCACACTTACCCATATGTATCTTGTTTGGCATTTCAATTTCATGCGTCTTGCTCCGATCTCTCCTCTAATCTGCAGTATTTTATTCAAGTATATGATTTTGAAAAAGAAAAAACATCATTTGAGTAACTCAAGGCCATGGTAGCATATGGGCGAACATGTTCCCGACATTTTGAATATAATCTAATTGTGATCTTCATTATCATGCAACAACACTCGGACTCGGAGATGGCTTCGATTTTTTTGGTGGGGGGTTTCCTCCAGAGATCATCACATATGAATAGAAGCATAGCATTGCAGCACTGAGGGCACAAAAAAGAAAACGTTGAGATGATTCAAAGTACAATATGGACTCTTTTTAAGTATTATCATATGTATATATTTCATACCTAATGACAGCAAAGAAGCCTGTAGGGAATATCTTTTTTGTCTACAGCCAACAAACATTTTCAAGTTAAACCAAAAAAGTTCATGGTCAATAAGCGCAAACTATCGAAGATGAAATGCAGTACCAATAAGTAAGTTTGATAGTAGTTCCAGAGCACTGCAGCAGTAGCCACTGCAACAGAGATTTAAATAAAGATGATCACCAAATTTATTGCGCACTATCCTTTTATATAGGACTTCCTACGTCCAAACTGTTACTACCTGATTGGCCGAGGATAAATGGTATACTCGACTTTCCTCGTCTCCAGATCTTCAAGCTAAATGTACTCAAGGCTAGTAAGGCTCCTCCTAAGATCACATTGCTTAGAGTTGCTGGGTTTCTCAGAAAAATAAAGCTGATGAGGCCCCCACTAAGAACAAGTCCACCTAAGACAAACTTGATCGTGTAAACATACACACAGCAGAATAATATTTTCTTCAACATTAGATAAAATCTGCTTAATCAATCTGACATAAAAAAGCCTATGCTTAATCAACAAATTTCAGGTTCATTTAACCAAAACAAAGAACAATTACCAAAAGGTATCCCAAAACAAAAGTCATGGATTTTAGCTGCCCTTTTCTTCTCTCCAACCGTTTGTTCCAATTCTGGTTGACCTGTACCCAACTTTCCATCACCAGATTCTTCTGCAACTGCATAAGACTCTATTGTTCCTTCTTGATACTTTGACGCACCAGGGACATAAGGTGAAATCTTGACCAGAGAATTCGAAGCTAAACTGCATCTTTCAAGGCTCAAAGCAGTTGAGAGCTAGATATAAAGCAATGAAGAATCAATCCAATGTTCCAGATTCAAAATAATTTAACAAACTTAGAATGCGCAATCGTGCAAATAACTATATAAATAAACCATATAACCATTTCATCATCACCATTACTTAGACTCATTTGTGATGTCTAGATTTAAGCACCGGATTGATTTGATATGGTCATCATCATTGGCTATTTTTATTGGACACCATGGCGAATCAACTGCAGGTGTAGAGCTAGAAATCGAAGAATAACTGGAAAAAAGGATAATAGGAAGTGGAACACCAAATTTACATAGAAAAACCCTTTTGAGAAAAAATTATGGACGGAGGAACAAATCTACTATGAATATCAAAATACAATCGCAAATTTTACGATTTTATGAATTTATAGAGAAAAAAACCCTATATGAGATCTACAATGTGAGCCCACTGGTCTGTCCAGATAGAATTCGAGTTACACTAAACTCTAACAATCTCCACCTTCACATGAATTCTATGAAAGAGACCACCAGTCTGTCTAGATAGAATTCGAATTACACTGAACTCTAACAATCTCCACCTTAACATGAATTCTATGAAAGAGATCCACAACACATGCTCGTTAACCCGGGCTAAAAAAAAGGAATTCAAAATCTTGAATCCTAACAATTTCCACATCAAAACGAATTGTACTGCAATGAACCAATTTTCAAATCTTCATCTTCCACACCCTTAAAGAACATCTGCAACACGAGCCCACTGTCCGTCCCATTGAAAAATAATGATCACCAAACTATAAAAGTCTTCAAGAGTAAATTCAACAACTAATGCTGACCAAGTTTAAGAAATACTTGATGATGACATTTTCAAATCCTATAAAGTATCATCCAAATCTATGAGAGCATATATTACCTCTTGACCTGTCATATCAAATATATCCTTCAAAATCTTTTAAAATTTCACTATCGTTATCTTACCATAATGAAATATCGAATTTCGATCCAAAAATGAAAGATCTACTTCAAACATCTTATCGCCCCAAAATTCAAATATTATTGAATTTAACCAAAAACAATCTTAAAGATTGAGATATTTCTGCGATTCCAAATCTGCCCGAACTCATCAAATTTCATTTTCCAAAAATCTTCCTAAAATATCAAAGATTTTCAACAATTTTCATCTTTGGCAAATATCTAACTTTGTAAAGGACACTCGTGGCAACCCTAATCAAACAACTAGACAACGAGAATGGAGAACAACAATGTAGATCTATGGCGACTGACGATGAATAGAAAATTCACCGACTACGAACCTGTTGCTCGGAGGGACAATAACTCCGACAAACTCAAAATAGGGAAAAATCAGAGCTTTTGTGACGGACGAGATAATAGTTTCTGATGACGGTTGGACGATAGAGAAGAACAAATTTTATGAACAAGACGAATGGTAGGGAGAACAATTTTCCTTTTTTTTTTTTAAATAAACTATAATTTTTTGAAAAATTACGAAAATATTGTTCGATGTAGACAACTGGAGAAAATCAATGTTTCGACAAATTTTGAAACTCAGGTCCTATAATCTCAATTCCAACCAAGCTCTGATACCACTTGTTAGAAATCGAATGATAGCAGAAAAAAAAGAAAATAGGATGTGAACCAATAGATTTACGTGAAAAAATCATTTCAAGTAAAAACCACGAGTAGAAAAACAAATGTACTATGAAGATTGAAATACAATGGTGAGTTTTGTGACTCTATCTTACATAATTTATGGAGAAAACAAAACTCTAAACGAGATTTAGAATGTAAGTCTACAGGCGCCTACCCCGATAGAATTCAAGTCATACCGAACTCTAACATGTAGATTTATCATCGGATCGACTAAGAAATGGACATCAACTAAGGTCCAGTAGAGTGCAAGAATTTGAATTTTCATATAAATTATATCCATGCTCGTCAATAAGTTTTTATTTGACATGATATAATCATTTCAGCACAACTATACAAAAATGTCATATGAATGCTCACACAGATGCACAAAAACATACAAAATTTCCATGACAACTTCCTTAAAAATTAGAAACTTGTAAGTCGTTTTAATTTTATTCTTTACTTAAATTTGTAGATGCATTGTAATGATAAACAATTTCACAGAGCCAATTGCATAGAACTTAAACGCTTGGGGAACAATGCCATACAAAACTGTCAAATTCATTTACATAAGATAACAAGTACCGAATGAATGTAAATGAATAAGCCATCAAATGGATCACAACCTAAACTTCAAAGGGGAGTTACTGCAAATCACCCCATAATTGATCGCTTCGACGAGAGAAGTACGACAATTCTACTTGTTACCCTCCAGTGTTCAGTAACCAGGTAGAAGATAATAGAAAAAAACAATTCCGAACAAGAGAAAAGCACATGAAATAAAAAAAGCTAATAGTAGAACGAAAGCAAACAGCCGAACAATCAAGCAAATGAAATCACCTGGGGGCGGCGAAGAAATGGGCGAGAGCTAGAGAATAAGCGTGGGTGCCGAGATCGAAGGCTGTGATTGGCAACGGAGAAGAAGGAAAGCTGTGAGATCGTCTTCGTCATCTTGAGGAAACAAGGGTTGGGGTTTTGACCAATCAACCAAACGTTGAAGGAAGTACTCGAATTTCCAGAAAAATCATTCATTTATTCAAAAGAAAACACACGTTTGTGAAATTTGACATAAATTTATTACTTGGCAATTGAAAAACAAAAAATCTTTATTTTTTCCTGGAGAGAAAAATCATTTGTTTTACTTGGGCGACAAAGGTGGGTCAATTTTTACGTTGTATTGTTGATATTAGCAACTCATTCACAAAGATTGCAGATTGAGAGTAAGATTACAGATGATGTCGATTCAATATCATTCTTTGATCGAGTAAACATTACGTACATATTCTTATCAACGTCTTCATCGCGATCTCCTCCATTTCCACTAACTCATACTCTGATTTTGATACCTCAGGTCCTCAAATAGTAGAGAAGTTGCAACTTTTGAGTTATATAATCATGCACAATTTATATTTCTTTCTTTCAGACATTAATAAAAACTAAGTGTGAAGTTCCTCTCTAATTTGATGAGTAAATAAATTCATAAGAAATGGCATTTCCAATCTGAAATAGACGGCATATAAACTAAGAAGTGAATACAAATAAGCATATTAAGAACACCAGACTTGGACAAACTGAGCAAATGGCTAAAGAGACTGTCTAGCAAATGCAAAAAGAATCCCTCTTTCTCTCCCAAATTAGAATACAAAACATTTGCACAATCAGTCAATCTCGTCACCCAATTAATTTGTAAAAGTAGACATCATTCCAGCATCTAAAAACCAACTAGCCGTCAGAATATACTTGAAAAAAAATCTAAACATGTTTTTGGCGGTCTTGAAAATTTAACCTTAATCCAACAAGTTTTGTTCTGTCTCTTCACTTGTACCACCCAGTGAGGAAATACCTCAGAGCGAAGCAGAAGCAGCATGATGCAGCCTATCAAGAAACAAAGTGAAGCGTTCAATTTTAATTGGTGAGTAGAAACAATCGTACATTATCATAATTTGCCTACTCAAACAATCACCCGCTGCTCCAAAGTTTCAAATGCTATTTATGTCGATTACTTAACTTATTACCACCATAGGAATACATGATTGACGATCATTGTGTTTACTCACCAAGGAAATTTCAAGAAAAAAACACACATTTTCACCAAAATCTTCACTCTTATTGTTTACACCAATAACTAATGGTTTGAGACGTTGGTAAGTTCATAGCCTATTCCCCCAACTTGTATTATGCCATTTGGGATCTTTAATAAATGAAGATCGTGATTTATGCACCTTGAAATATTTCATCTATTTCAACTTCCATCTCGATTTTCTTCTTCATCCAACAGAGAAAGTTAAAGGATTGAAAAGCTTGGGAAGAGAGAGATTTGTTACCTGTAAAATAAGAAGATAGATGCAAAGAGTCTTTTCGGTCTTGGGACCAAATAGCCTTAGAAAAACATTTACAAGAGTTCCATCTTTTGTCCCAGTCAGAAGTCCGGTCTGAGGATCAAACCTGAAAGTTCATAAAAAACACCATATTATCCAACTGCGAGATGTCTCCAAACCCTTTATCCTCCTACAATTCAATGTCGCAGACTGGAATAAAGTACCTTGGAAGACGATGTCTCGGACATGGATAATAACCAGACAGCTGTTAAAAAACAAAAATAATGACTTGCTTGTCAATTGTCATGTCTATTCAAAATTTACAAATTTAAGGTCTATATATCCATCTATTTTTGAAAGAGAGAGGGGGGGATAGTCAAACCTGAGGGAGTGACAAGACAAAGTTTATTACTTGAGGAGCAAAGAAGATCAGGAGAGTTTCACTGAACCAAAAGGTAAAGAACAAAATTCAACGGTAGAGCAATCGATAGGTAATTAGAAATACCGTATGATGTATGCAAAAGCTGTCCTCAAAGATTAGAGAATAGAAAGAAAATTTATTCTCAAAGTAAATATAGTAACTTCAAGTAAAAAAACTTTCAACAACAATGAATGAGAAGCCATGTTTTGAAGATATCAGAGCCAAAACAAATTTATTTACTGAAATATTCAACACACCTAAAATGGCCCAAAATCCCAACTACAGCCATGGTCATCCCTGCAAAGTATGTGTAAGTGTCCCCAACAAAAACAGAAGAAGGGTACCTATTACAACCGATCAAACAAAAAAGTTAGAGAAAGTTTATTTGGCAAACAAGTAAAAAAGGCATACAACTAGCTGAACTAGAATACTGTTTCATTACCAGTTGTATGCCATTAATCCCAAGGAAGTAGCCAATAAGGGTTGAACTAAATAAATAGAGAAGGCATGCGCCTGCTTATTCTCAGGATCTATAGAAGCCCCAATTTGCATGATATTGTGAATCAAAATCTGCAAATTGTGAAGATGTATCATATTTTTATTAAGAGAAAAGATGAACTTGGATTGTTGTACTTCACTTTGTGCTTACAGCAAACGCAATGACAATAGTTTGCCCAACTTCAAGGCCATTCAAGCCAGCATGAATATTGATGGAGTTTGTGCAGAACACAGCCAAAAGAAACACATAAAGTTTATATACCCGTCCTGCCACATTGAAGAACAAATAAAACTAAAAAACATCCCAACTCACCGGCGTTTTAATTTAAAAAATGTAAAAATTATTATAAACAATACATTATATGAAATCTGATGCTTTGCTGGCAATGCCAGTGGGCTGTATGCAAGAGCCTGAAGGCATTTTCTTTCCCAGGAATAGGAGTAATGATTGAGTTGTTAATACTTTCCTCCCAAGACTCTGAACTTGAGAACACTTCCAATATTTCTCTAACATCCTTTTTTCAAGAATGGATTTCTTATAAAGTCGGTGATGCAACAGAGATCGCTTTTGAGAAGATTGTTGCATTACCTCAAGTACCTTCGCATTTATCGACTATCTAGAGACAAACATCCTTCTAATGTTGCGCTATACAAACTAGATCCTTCAAAAACTAAATTGTGTGATCTAGATTTTTCTATATCGATGACTCATCTTGAGCTAAGTGAATTATCAAATCTCTCAGATGATATAGTTTAATTATCTCTAGGAGTGACAACATTAGACATTCGCAAATAGACTCCCTTGCCATCAACAATATACTCCTCAAATACCTCCAACTCATTGTTCCGGATTCTATCCAATTTTCCTTTTGCAAATTATTTGCAAGAAGGGGAGTTCCATCCTAAATACAAGTTTTTGCATGCAAAAAAATCTGCACAAATGATCAGATTCAATGCAAACATCCAACTATTATGCTATCATCGAATTGTTGTTCCTTTTGCAAACATCTTGAATAAACTAACGCAACAGTAAGAGTGTTTGGGAGTTTTTATTCACGACTTTCAAGCTCCGTTGGCTGCAAAAACCATCCATATCAAGCTTCATTGCTACACTCTTGGATGGAATGCAAAGAATAAGAAGCTAAAAAATCTTTGAAGATTTGACCTCTTGGCAACGACATAAGTTCAAAGGTTACATTGTTATGCCATCATTTTTTAGGAGATCATTGCAAACAATAATGATATTGGACAACATTAATTTTTTTATTGTCAAATGAGGATGTAACTCAAAGCACTTTAGGAACTACCCATTTGTTATTCCCATTTCCAATTGCATAGACAATGTGGTTGTCGGATGCTTTTCTTGAGCCAGTTCTTTAGTTGTGCGAGAATTCGTTATACTCCCTATTTTTATACATTCAAAGTTTTCTAATAAATAAAAAATCCTCTCATATCCTCTTTAATCGTTCACCAACATTGTTTAAGAAATCCCTAGTAAAGCCATTTAGCCTTGTCTTGGAGTCTAATCTTTATATAAGTCCTTAATTGCTATTGATGCTGTCACAACCTAGAGGTAGACCCAACAAAAACGCTAGGTCGAACAACTTAATCATTGGAAAGAACTCAATCACCTAATTCAAAACTTGGTTCGTTGCAGAAGATTTGAACACAATCAAAGTCATAGCCCACACGAGATGAGTCTAGATCCACATAGTGATTATGAAAAATAATAATATAATAATTTTAATACTTTGCTTCAAATCCAAAGACCAAACATAATTCAAATATTTTTATACAGATCCAAATTAATATAGAAGTCCTCACTAGGAACGAAATTAAATAACTTGGAAAGGCAATAGGAACAAAAGAAAACGCCACAACACGATACTCTTAACCGCTTTTGTCCTTACCTAGAAGGGAGAGGTCGTTGAAGTGTGTAAAAACTGCAAAGTTTGTAATAATAAATTTCTATTGTAAATTTTTTGTGTTATTTTTGGTTAAGATGTTTGGAGTTGATTTGTTTTGTCACATAGCAATTACGTGTGAATTTTTGGTCAAATGGTCAAATTGGTGAGTTTGAGTATTACCGTGTGGCAGATAAATCATGGAACTTCGTTTGGTAAATTTTAAGTTACATTGGATTGGATTTTGAGTAACGTTTGTGTTTCTGCCGAATTCGAATTTAAAAAAGAATTTATTTAATATATATAATATAAATTTTATTATATTAAATAAATTAAACATTTTAATAAAAATAATATTTGAAAGTTTAGGTTTTGTTGGTTTCAGATTCGAACTTGAAAACTCGAATCTGAGTTAGTTCTGCAATGTTAGGGTCGATTTAGAATTTATGCAGGATATTGTGTCGATGGGAGGTAGAAATTGGTAAAAAATGGTGCGTTTTCCTCGCAGTTTAGCATTGAAAATGTCGTCCTCGGTCGATCACAGGGTGAGCTTGGTTGACCGCGGAAGTACCTCTTCGGATTGCCGGTGAGCAGTTCAGACGGAATGAGTCATCTGCACTTGGACCGAACGTCTGCGGCATACCTTGAGTGTTCGTGCAGGTCATCCGTACATGGACCAGATGTCCGTGGCTGACCCGGGAAACCACGCTAGTTTTCTGCGGCAGACCCAAAGCATCTACACGACTCTGACTTCTTTCCTTCCAATCGAGGTTCCTAGTCCCAGTATAGGACACATTCTTTATTTTTCTCTTGAGTTTTGATAGGGACTTATTATGGTTGGCCCTATTATAAGTTCAGAAGAATTTGTCGACTACAAGGTTGTTCCTGAAATTGTTGCTCTTGTCGGTAAGAAAAGCAACCGTTGTCGAAGTAGAGATTTTATACTTTTTGCACTGTATTGCATAGTTTTCTAAACTTTATTTTGTGGGTTGCCACATATGAAAACCCGACGAGGAATGTTCAACAGTATGCCAATTTTTACGTATATGCACGTATGTTTTACATGTTTACTTTATGCGTGCATGGTTTATTTCTTTATTGTCTGTTGTATATTGGAGAATGAATCATGTTGATGTTTTGGATGGTCTCGGTGTCAAAACATTAAGCAGTTATCCTAGTTCACCTTCTGCTGTTTGAAGTGTTTGTTTGCACGTTACGAAAATAGGTAATAGGGCTATGAAGACACTTTTCTTAGGTTTCAAATACCTAAACCTGGTTAGCGTGTGTTTATTCGTTTATTTATTTTACGGGTGATGACGTAGCCGAGTACGCAAAAAACGGGTCAATTCCAAATAGCTTGACCAAATATAACGAGAAAAATTTATACATTAAATTTATTATTATAAAATTTACGGTGTTTACATGTACTCTCTTCCATGAACTCCTTTTATGACTATTCTCTATGAATTTCATCTAAATACTAGAAACTCTAGATCATCTGCCTTCGGTCTTCGCTCTTGTATTAATGCAAAAAGAAATTTACAAAAGAGAACTATCATCTATTTTCCCTTCAGATTTTATCATTTAGCATCAACCGCTACAAGAAAATTCTCCTCTTAACATCGACCATACTATGAAAGAATATAGTGTTGTTATCGCCTTTTGCAAGCCATATCATCTAGTTAACTATCTCCAAAGTATCTTTCAGCTGAAAGTTAGTCCTACAACCTCTTTTATTGTGCACTTTTCCAGACTGACCTAAAATCAACCCATATTGATCTCAAGGGCATCAATCTCCTTAATTTTATTATCAACCTTCTTGTTTACCTCAATATTCCTAAAGACTCCATGATTCCATTTCCTTTAACCATCTTTATACCGAGCTTCAATTTTGCACCTAAACACAACTTAATCGCTCACCATATAAGACTCCCATCATCCATCAATTAAATTTGAAATTCCTTCCAACTTGAACCGCATATTCTTGTAACTAATAATGTTTTACCTGAAGGCCTTTCCCATTCATCGGTATATCCAGAAAATGATATATGATATTACCCTAGGGCGACATCTTTGTGACATGTTGTTCGCCTCTTCAAAGACAACAATCTATGCAACCTAGAGAGAGATTTTGCCTCTGCTAAGCCTTCAAAGGAAAAAAGTGGAAAGAGTGTCTCCATTGGTAGATCAATTAACTTTAACTCGTTAATCAGATATGAGAACAACAATTTATTGAAAAAAAGGGTAAGCATAAGAAAACAAAGTTTTAAATGCAAAATGTTTTCAATATATAAGAAAAATTCAATTCCAGCGCTTTTTAATTTTTTCCTTTTTTTGGAGGATGGTGATGGGCCTCCAAAGACATGTAAGGAGGAAGAAGGATGCAAACGTCATCTTCATGCATTTTTTTTCTCCAGACAAGCTCAATCAGATTACTTAAAAAGTATTTCATTTTTTTTTTAAAATCATGTTCATCATGAGACACGTGAATATTACAAGCATATGAATTCTAATAGTAAGACAATTTACCATACCAAGATCCAGAATTTCTACTCCGAGATATGGAGTTAGCGGTTTTGGTATTAAGATAGTAGTGTGTCCACCATAGGCCATCAACAAAGTAAGAGCAGCAAAAGAGGGAAGTAGAATTTTCCTGTTCTTCACGGTTATAAGAACCCAAGTTAAAATCTAATCCGCCAATGTCATGAAACTGTGCAAAAAAAAATTGTTTTGGTGAATTCAACCTTCTAGTCATATTAAATGTACAATAGTTAATAGGATATACTCACACTCTCCAAGGGACATCAAGAACATCATCTACAAACCCAAGCAAAGTCATGAAGCAAATCGACCCAAGAGCTGCATAGTACTCAACAAGCCACTGCAAATTTCTATTTTGTTCAGAGCAAGACACAGCATGATTGAATCATTTGAATGCTTTTACTCAGATAGGGGAAAAGAAGCACAAGTAAATGGCAATTGATTGTTGGTAATGTCGGACAGAGATAAACATCAAGAAGAGACTATGAATTCAATAGTTACATGAACAACTAAAGAAAAACACTAACACAGTGACATCAAACCAAGGAATAATAATCAATGCCATAACAAACCTAACTGCTTCAGACCAACTTTAACTAAGATTTATAGGTCCTGTTCCAGAAAAAGTAAGATGAAATGAAACAGAGTGAAAGGCCAAATATCATCCCGGTTTAAGGAAACTTAGGTCTCACTGAGTTCTTACCACGTTACTGATTAAAATACAGAACATGTCAACCATACATTCGCCAGTCACTGTTACTTCTCAAATTTAAATGTGCATATCAATACCTACCTTGCTCATAAATTTAGAATATCAATCAAACCAACAATTCCCCATCTGTCAAACCAGACCCATAAATACTTCACGAAGAAACACCATGTGACATCCCTATCCAGCCACATAATTTAGCAACATTTCAAAAAGAATACAATTGTATCCAAAAAAAGGTAAGTGATCAGGCTCATAAATACTACCGAGTAATAGCCACTGTTTGTTGAGCGCAATTGGAATTCATTAAAAATGTATACATCATTATGTTATTTACTTACATTGGAATCAGCTGTGAAGTTAAAAAACAGAAACACTATTGCCACGACCAAGAAGACAATCCCAACGACAATACCCAATGTTTCAGGCCTGCAATACACAGCCAAAATGATGACTTTTTTTTTAAAAAAACAGAACTTGATGGTGAGAAACTCATTAAAAAAGAAAAATTTTGCACAAAATGGACAAGAGACTTGCAGCCAGACTGCAAAAATCAAGAATTTAAAATGGGCTTGAATAAGATTTTGCCCTTAGCGACATACTAAGCCTCAGTGGGAGTTAATTGAATGTTTCTGATAAAACTGTTATAAACAATACACTTAAAAGCCCAAACAGCCAAAAAAAAAAAAAGGAAAAACAAAAGGATTAGCTCTTTTTTCTGTACGCACACGAATATCTCAATTGAAAATATTTTAACAAAATACACAGGAATATCAATTCTACTACATCAGGATCGGTATAAAAATTATTTCTTCAAAGTTAAAATTTAGTATTATGTGAAAACAATGTTGGGATCCAACAGACAATCTTCCTTTATCTACGTGTATGCTTGTAAACAAAAACAAACATACATCTAAGAACATAGATGCAAAAAATCAATGGCTAAGAGACTGCCAGAGAGCATGATCCATTTACATCATTCTTCAAGAACTAGAAGAGAAAACAGATTTACACACATGATCAGAGGACTAAATCGAACTCAAAATCAATTTTTTTGCAGCAACCCAATTCATCAAATTGGCCAAAAACAAATGGAAAAACAAAATCTCACTTACACTTTGACAGTGCCTTGAGGCGTACCCTTCTTGTTGATATCATAACCAAATAGATTACACCTCAGAACGGATCTGGAAGCGATAGATATCATCTTAAGGGTGACGAAGAATCCAAAAATACTAAGGCCAGCATTGATGATGATCGATTTTCTGAGCTCTTTGTCGATATTGTAGTGGTAGAAAATTAGGTAAGTGTAAGTAACTAAGAAGAAGAAGAAGATCTTCAGAACTAGACCCAATTTTGGTGGTGCGATTGGGGAGTCCTTGCTTTCCTCGGATTTTCTCTGATGGGTTGTGGTTGTTTCCGTCGAAGAGGATTCTGTGTTTGATGAGACTGCATTTGCAGCAGCTCTTTTACGAGCAGGCATGGCGGGACGCTTTCTGTCTGTCTCTAGTCTTGCTGTCCTTTCTTCGAATCAAAACTCTTCTGAATCACTTCCCTATTCTTTCTCATAAATTATATGAAAAAAGAAAAAAAATAGTGGATTGTGGAAGAAAAAAAAACTTTTTCCTCGTGCAGAAAAAAGTACTGTCGTCATGGAAACCAATGAAATCGCGCCACGTCGTCATAGCAGCCAACACAGCATCATAACACGCCATGTCAGATTTGTGAGCATTAAAAGGTTAAACTTTTCGGCACAAAAATCTCGTCTTTATCACCCAAAAACACAGTTGCTGCAACTTAGATTTGGATTTTGTTTGACAGGCTAAGAATTGTTGACTGAAAATTTTTGATGGCTCAAATGCTACAAGATAAGTGGTATTGGAAAACAGCCGTTGTAGACATTTGTCCCTTTTGTTTTTACTCTCGACTTATCTTATTAGATTACAACAAAGAGTTCTGTTCTTTCCCACCCATGAATTTGAAAGTGAATTTTTGAATAAATTTTCTTTGCGTTGCATGAATCTATAACACTTCGGGTGTGCACGCATTTAATCAGCTGGTTTTAGAGAGTGATTAGCAAATTTGAGAAGGAAAGAAACGGGTAAACTTTCAGATAAACTGAGGAAGAGATAGACGATGGAAAAACCACAGGAAACGAAAGTAAAAAGCAACGAAAATGCTTCTAAAACCAGCTATAAATATATCGAAAGTTTCCAAGTTAAAAAAGAAACTATTCATGAACTAGACTTCCTAGACAGCCTGTAATTTTTGCTTTACATGCTTCAAATTTAATGAAACAAAATGCCACCCATTAACAACCAAAAAGATGATCAGTCAATGATGTTGGACTCCAGTCTAAGCATTGTGATATCAATGTGTACGAACAAACAAATGTAAATCAAGAAAAAATTGAAGATGACTTCTCAATTTCTATACCCAGAATCCTGCTAGCTCTCCACATCTGTCCCGTGCTATAAAATCATCAATTCTCAAAACGAATGCCTCCGATTCAATTATGATAAGGAGTAAATATTCACTGCCATCATCGATGATCAATCCCTGCATCTCAATGCGGGTTGTCTGCTTTAACTCCGCTTGGGTTAGATCATTTGACAAAGTTCATATTCATTTTCAAATCATTAATAGCACACTTTCCACTCGTCGAGGCTAGGTGGAGATAATGGAGGGATAGCTGACGAGTGAGAAAATTGATCTCTAATTTCAAGGACCCTCCTTGACTTGGCATGGAAATCACTGCTTTTTGTGTTATTTTCTGAAAATATTTTCCCAAAAGCGTCCGTAGAAGAATTGTTACTACTCTCAACGATATCCAAAAATTGCTCTTTCGCTTTACCGGACTGTGTGGCCGCAGAAATAACGGAGCTGAAAATGCCCGATTCCTTTAAACTCTGTATGATAACCTATAAACCATGCATATTCCAAAAAAATTTTGAGGGTAACTTTCTGAACTAGAGAGGAAGAATGCATAGAAAACTTAACTCACCATAGGAGCAGTTATTCGAGTAAGAATGCCATTCTTCAAAAGCTTTGTAGTCAAGTTCTTGTCTGTCCACACAACATGTTCCCGATACCTAAGCAAATTCGCGTTAAATCCATTACAGAAGTTTTCAACGATTATACGCAAAGGCTCCTTAAGCCTCTAAACTCCTCATAGTTTTACTAAGTTGAATTTGTAATGCTGAAGATCAACCCAAGTACACTACTTTAATTTTGTCGAACTCGTTGTCTTACCAGTGAAACATCTCCTCCTCCGTAGCCGTGGAAGCAATTATAAATGCCTATTTAGGAACAGACATAGATAGAGCTATAAGTACCAAGATTACAATTTTAAGCAAGATTAAGAGTTAAGATATACTCCTATAGAAGTAATGAAGTGTAAAAGCAAATATTTGAAAATATAGACATAATTTCCACGAAAAACCATAATCGAATCCCATAAAGGGAGCATACTATTAAGAGGCCTAGAGTTATGGGCCACGATTTCAATCCTTGGAAAGATCTTATTTCATACTTGTAGAATAAGTGTTCCATCTCTGATTTACAATTGGTCCAACTAGATATATGGGTGAGGAATCATGCAAAGAGCTGGCTCCATTCACCAATCCAAAAGATATAAATGAGAAAAGTTGAGAAAGAAAACAACTCACAGCTCTGTCGAATTCCAACATGAAACATCGTTTGACATCCTCCTTCGTGGGTTTACAGCCACACCGATCCCGTCTCGACGTTAAATCAGAAAATTTTGGATATGTGTAATGCAGAACAGCAGCCTCTTCCATTTTTACCTCTCTACCAACAAGAAAACAAGTTTGTATGAATTTCAAAACCAAATTTTAGGAGACAAATTGATGGCGGTGGAATAACTCTGTGGTTTAACAGAGGCCCAGGAGTGTCTATCGGTGATTACGGTTTTCAAGATAATTATTTCAACCAATGCCAGAGTATACGAATATGGAGATGTCAATTCGAGAAAATATCTAATAAAATGAAACTGTTCCAAACACAGAAGAAAATTTGTATTTCTAACAAAAGCAAATCTCTTATGTTCTTCATATTTGAAACATTTTATTGAACAGCACAACAAAAAGAAATGCACTCCAAAATAATTAGAGAACTTGTGCTCATGAAATTGATAAAATAAGTTAAGTTATCCTTAACAATATGTTTAACCTTATAAATTGAGGTCAATTTAATCATTAATAGTCTTCACACATGAATATGTGGAACCCACTAAGAAAACTTCTCCCTTGTACAAGGACATATTTCTGGTGAGCATGTTATAAATGACAAGATAATAAGTTTAACTCGTAAGGTCCTGTCTATTACCACTTAAAATTAATATTAGACCTCAAAATTCATGTTGTTGGAATGAGCTATAATGATTAAATATGTCTTTTAACTAACAAAGAAATCTTTGAAAGAGATAACTCACACTAGAGCTTTCATGTAGTTTTGCCATCTGTGAGCGCCATTTGGACGAAGATGATCTTTAATACGAGCACCTGATTTTCCATTTCCATACGTCAAAAAATAGTTTGGATTTCCACGAGTTGCTTCTTTATATTTCGAAAAGTACACATCTTTCATGAGATGGTCATAGTTCTTTTTGAACAGTGATACCTACACCAGAAGAAATAGCATGAGAAATAACCATTCATGGTCATTAAGAAAACATGCAAAATCACGATAATCTTATAAAAAATTCGTAAAAATGCCAACTAACACATCAGCGAATCAACTACTTTGTTGGGTTTTTTTTATGTATTCTACTTTTGTACAATTAGATCTTAGAATGGCAAGTATCTTTTCACAATTTCTTTGAAACATGACTTCCATCATCTACATAAAATGATGAAAATAGACGAAGAAAACGTGACTCAATCTTCTACTTTCGTTAGAGAGGATTAACTATTCCCAAGAGAAAAGGCTCGTAATATCAGCCGACTAATTATATTCCAATAAAATGAGATAAAATGAGAATTATGGTCCCTGTAGATGGATTTATAGATTGATTATGCTTTTTCAGAGAAAATTTAAACATTGTCATTAGGCCAAATGCAGACTCCACCATGCCGTGATAAGACTATAAGAAAGTGCCTCTCCTTCTAAGAAGACAAAAAGATTGGAAAACAAAGAGACTTTTATGATCAAAGTACTGAATACTATAGAAGCATATTAAGACCAATTATTTTTTCTGTTTACATATAAAAATAGCAAAAAGCACAAGCATAGAAAAAGAAAAAAATCTATACCTCACTAAAGGGCTCCCTTATATCATCTCGCTCTACACAAGTCTCCTAAATAGTAAACTACATGTATTAGACCACGTAAGACTACATCACAGAAAATCAAGTAAAATACAAGATGAGAAAGAGTTTTGCATACATAATTTGGAAAGATAACTGCATCAACGTTTTTTGGCAAATCTTTCAAAATTTGTCCCAACGAGTACCCTCGTGAGCCCACAGGGTACATTAACTCATCAGTATCGAGATGGAATATCCAATCCATACCAGCTTCCTAGGAAATGTAAGTATAAAATTTTTGCAAAGAAGAATTGACATAAGTAGTCAAATAATGGTAGAAGAGAAATAAACCCTCACCTTGGCCATCACAATCGCCATTTCCATGTTCAAATTTTGCTTCACGAACAATTCATAATTACATGGCTTGTAGAAGAAGCCTGCCAGCCAATTCTCGTTCCAGATCCGACTAATGACCCCATGAATTGTATATATAATAAGTGCAATGTGTACAAACAATTACACAAATGCCTTTCTTTTGAAATCATTATTACATTTTTTCCTTATGTTATTCTATCACAAAAGATACTTCATAAATCTCGATCACTAATAATCATCAACCATAAACGGAAACTTGATTTTTGAAGAGAAATGCTAAGATAGAGCTCTCATTGTAATATAAACAAAGGAAGGAGAAAGGTGGGGAATACCTTTTAGCTTGTTGCTCTTCTAACTCTTTAGTTCTATAGATGACTTTTACTCCCTCGAAGATCAAAACTAAAACTATTTCAATAAAACTATGCCAAAACCAGTAATTAAAAAGTTAAAGCGAAAGCATAGAACTTGGCTCACAGGAATAGTTGCTAAAACTTTTGACACATTAGGAGAGGCGGCCCTCCCTTCTACAAAGAGAAAAAAGGTCGAAACTCCGATGACCTTGTGATAAAATATCCATGGCAAAATTTGCTCCAAATTAGCAGAAGTGCTTGTTGTAAAGCATATCTATCAAAAAAATGGAAAATAATATCAAAATAGAACTTGTAGAAACAGTAAATTGCAGATGGTAACTCATTCATTTATCATCTTCATTCTGCACCTTTGTTTTTCATGATAGGTAATCCTTCATAGATTCTCCATTTTTCAAAAAGGTTCTATGAGAATAAAACAAAAAACATTAAATGATAGAAATACATAGCCAATATGAACTTTAATAACTTGTTAATGTGGACTGATGTAATCTTCCACTTCTGGTTAAATCAGTATTTGCAAAGGAACTTCATTCAGAACTGAAAAATGTAGCTTATCCTCCAAGGATAAATGTTTATTTCTCCATACGCACTCTTTGCTTCTAATTTAATCAATACTAGCAAAACTGAGAAAAAGATTCAAAACTACAACCAAGTTCCAGAGAAGACTACCGCAATCAGTCAACCAAACTCTTCATCTAGTTACAACCCAATGCTCATATTTTAGTTCAAGGTTCAAACAGACAATAACATCATCTTACATTTCACATTCACCAGCAAACTCAGAACAGAATGAAAAATAAAAATACAAAAGAAAACCTGAAGCCGAAAGTCAACTTTCACAAACCCAAAGCACTCACCTTTGGCTTCATATCGGTGACATAATCAAACTTCCAATCACGGTAATAAGGAAACGATGGCGAATGGCTCCGGCGAAGAGGATCCACACAATCAGAACCCGGAGAACGAGAAACCCGAGAATGAACAGAGTTTCCCGAACCGGGAAATTCGAGACGGTCCGGCAACGGCAGGGAAATGGGGTCGATGAAATCTCCATGCCATTGAAGGAGGAAAGCGAAGAAAGCGAGAGAGAGAGGAAGAAGAGTCAGAAGCAAGAGAAGACGAGCAGGATTAAACGAGGTTTGTCGTGTGTAAAGGGATTGACCCGCCATTAGAGGTGCAGAAATATGAAAACTTCGAAACATACAAATGGGTATGGTTATATATATTTAGAGAGAGAATAAAAATAGGAGAGAGGGAGAGGGAGAGAGAGAGAGACGTGGAACAGGATACTAGGAAGGAAGCAGGAGCCGTTTCGTTTCGTCGTTGCAAATTTAGTATTAATTGCCTGCTTCCGTTTCATTGTTTGGCTCTTTATGTTTAAATAGGTTCCACTCACCACGTTGACCAATAAAATAAATGAGCGTACACTTTATTTGAATAATAAAATATTGATTATTTTCCATTGCAATAATAAATTACTATAAAATATTTATTAAGTTAGTGTCAAATATTGATGTTAACGTGGTAACAGACTCACAGCTAGCCAAAATCATATTTCCTATCAAAGATATAATCTTTTAAAGATTAATACTAAGTTTATAATATAGTTCTACACTCGTGATTATTCTATTAATAAATAACATTTTATCCTGCGAAATTAGAATGTAGTCCATATTATTTTTATTTTGTAGTTTTGAGGAATTTTCATGAATAATATAAGAAAGATATTACTCAAGGTTTACTTTTAATATAAAAAGGATAATTAATAACAAGTACATAGAATTGTATTTGTTTCCCATATTTGAAAAGGAAAAAGCAAATTAGATTTATGTACAATTATCAGGTACAGGTTTAAGATATAATTACTTTACAAATTCGAAACAGGGGACTATTTTTTATGTTTGTAGAATACAATGTTCATGAAACTCTCACATTGTCATTGTGGACCCGACTCAGAACATGGCAAAGAAAATAAAAAAGACAATATCCAAATCTAGGATGACAGATGGTGTCACCTTTTAATGATACTTTTCAAACTATTAACGATGTGGAAATAATATGTTTCTCTCAATTATATTTTCATGCTCCACTTGGATTATCTAATGATCTTGAAAGTTGGACTGTGTAGAGATGGTTCCAATAAAATTTCATTGTTACTTGACTGACGATGGAGTTTTTGTTTATTATTAGGGAAATCCTATCCAATTTCCTACGCATTGAGGAATTCAATTGTGGTGAAGGCAGAATCTTTCTAATTCTAAGTGCTAACTAGAATTAAGGGAGACATGGATTCTAACTCTTTTGAGTTATTCCAGTTTTTAACGTAACCCATCAAATAGGTTATTCATGTTTAAGGAACCGTTTTACGCATCAACCAATCCCCAGAACTAATGTGATCGACAAACATTGATCATTTTTATTTAATAATTTTCTGGTTAAAAAAGTATTAAATTATTTTGGTTAAAAACTTGTCATTAAATCCTCACTAAACTTCCAGCTCATTTGATTTTATACTTTAAATTTTAGTTTTTCTACGTTTAAAATTAGGCCCCCGGTGAATAATTATAGAACCTTAAGCAATGACCTTAATTTTGAGTCAAATTAAGGTCAAAGATTTGAATTTTGAACCGTGAAGAAGCAGACCTCTCAAATCTCAAGACAAACAGAGTGACAAAGGGTAAATGACCAATCAACCATTGTGATTTGATATCAATTGACAAATTAATCACTATGATATTTTTTTTAATAAGTTAACTATTCGCTTATGTTAAAATAACAAATTCAACATAACGTAAATGTTTAACGTTAAAATGCAAACGTCCGAACGCGGAACGACCTGCTCCAGCGTTTTGAAGAATTCAGAACGCCCAACGCGGGGCGTTCTGAATTTCTGAAGAATTAAGAACGCCCAACACGGGGCATTCTAAATTTCTGAAGAATTCAGAACGCCCAACGCGGGGCATTCTGAATTTTTGAATAATTAAAAACGCCCAACGTGGGGCATTCTAAATTTCTGAAGAATTCAGAACGATTTCGCGACGTCTCATCTTTGCGGTCTGTCCATTTATGTTTTCAGACACAGCAAATTTCACGGTCTCTTATGGCTAGAGACTGCGATAAATCGCAGTCCCTTGAGCAAGGAACCGTGAAATTCTCCATCCCTGGAGCAACTAGGGACTGCGAAAATCATGGTCCCTAGAGCAACGAGGGACCGCAAAATTCACAGTCCCTAGAGAGAGAGAGAGAGGGCTCCAAGGACCGCGAAATTCGCAGTCCCTAGAGCAACGAAGGATCGCAAAATTCGCGGTCCTTGGAGAGAGAGAGAAAGTGAGAGAGAGAGAGAGAGAGAGAGAGAGAGAGAGAGAGAGAGAATTTTGCGGTCCCTCGTTGCTCTAGGGACTGCAAA